>CM050198.1:847500-855000 GCA_027475355.1 Coilia nasus
TGCCCAGCCCGGGAGAGGGCACCTTTTTTCGGGCACGCCCGGTAGGAGAGGGTGCCTGGAGGTGGAAGTAAAAAAAAAAATTTTAAAAACCCTCTTTCTGGTTCCCCCAGGGGTGTGGGAGGCATCCCCTGCCCGTGAAAATCTCCCTACGTGGGAGGTAACATCACTTTAAAATGATGTTCCCGTATTCGCGCGGGCACCCCGCGGCAAATCACGGTTTCAGTACCCTCCAGGGCAGGGGACGCTCGCGGAGCGTGGCCGGGAAAGAGGCACCTTCGTCGGACTGACCGAGAGGCACGCGCACCCTGGAGGTGGCAGCAAGTCAGCGGATATAAATAAATAATTCTGACTTAGGCTCAGGAGCGATTTTTTTTCGTACCCATGGTTAACCTGCGAGGACTTAGTCTCAGGAGCGATTGTTTTTCTTACCCATGGTTAACCCGCGAGGACTTAGTCTCAGGAGCGAAAATGAGACTTACCCATGGTTAACCCCAATTTTTTCTGAGCTCCAGGAGAGGGGTGGCTGCGCCAGGGACATGCCCAGGAACGGCAGCCTCCCTCGGACAGGCGGGGCAGAGAGAGGTGGGTCTCTGGAGCTCATATTTTAAACCTCCAGGGGAGGGGGGCAGCCGCTCTGCCCAGCCCGGGAGAGGGCACCTTTTTTCGGGCACGCCCGGTAGGAGAGGGCGCCTGGAGGTGGGAGTCAAAAACAAAACCCTCTTTCTGGTTCCCCCAGGGGTGTGGGAGGCATCCCCTGCCCGTGAAAGGCTCCCTACGTGGGGGTAACATCACTTTAAAGTGATGTTCCCGTACTCGCGCTGGCACCCCGCGGCAAATCACGGTTTTAGTACCCTCCAGGGCAGGGGACGCTCGCGGAGCGTAGCCGGGAAAGAGGCACCTTCGTCGGACTGACTGAGAGGCACGCGCACCCTGGAGGTGGCAGCAAGTCAGCGGATATAAATAAATAATTCTGACTTAGGCTCAGGAGCGTTTTTTTCCCCTCTATGTGCTCCAGGAGACTACAGTGAATACAGATTGAACTTTAATCATTCATTTATGCCTTTTTTATGCTTTTTAATGCATTTTATTTGCCTTGTGCTTATTTGACTTGTATCCTTTTTCATACATTTTTGCCTCTTTTTCACTCGGGCTCCAGACATTTCAATGATGCGCGGGTAAACGGCGGGAGGGAGTGTGACACTCTTAAGGTGGGACAATGTATATATACATGTATATGTACATCCATGTGTATATATACATCCATGCATCCATCCATCCATCCAGCCAGCCAGCCATCCATCCACCCTTTGTATCTGGGCCTACCCAGGCATAACAACCACCCCTGAGCTCTCAGCTACTCTGCCCAGCCAAGGCACTCCTCTGCCGGGCTACTGACCGGGGGCTTTGCCCTCTGACCTCCAGGCCTGTGTCAGGCCACCGTGGCCTTTGTGTGGGACTGACCGAGAGGCACGGGCACCCTGGAGGTGGCAGCAAGTCAGCGGAAATAAATAAATAAATAGGGACTTTGGCTCAGGAGCGTTGTTTTCCCTCTGTGAGCTCCAGGAGACTACAGTGAATACAGATTGAACTTTAATCATTCATTTATGCTTGTTTTATGCTTTTTAATGCATTTTATTTGCCTTTTGCTTATTTGACTTGTATCCTTTTTCATACATTTTTGCCTCTTTTTCACTCGGGCTCCAGACATTTCAATGATGCGCGGGTAAACGGCGGGAGGGAGTGTGACACTCTTAAGGTGGGACAATGTATATATACATGTATATGTACATCCATGTGTATATATACATCCACGCATCCATCCATCCATCCAGCCAGCCAGCCATCCATCCACCCTTTGTATCTGGGCCTACCCAGGCATAACAACCACCCCTGAGCTCTCAGCTACTCTGCCCAGCCAAGGCACTCCTCTGCCGGGCTACTGACCGGGGGCTTTGCCCTCTGACCTCCAGGCCTGTGTCAGGCCACCGTGGCCTTTGTGTGGGACTGACCGAGAGGCACGGGCACCCTGGAGGTGGCAGCAAGTCAGCGGAAATAAATAAATAAATAGGGACTTTGGCTCAGGAGCGTTTTTTTCCCCTCTATGAGCTCCAGTAGACTACAGTGAACACAGATTGAACTTTAATCATTCATTTATGCTTGTTTTATGCTTTTTAATGCATTTTATTTGCCTTGTGCTTATTTGACTTGTATCCTTTTTCATACATTTTTGCCTCTTTTTCACTCGGGCTCCAGACATTTCAATGATGCGCGGGTAAACGGCGGGAGGGAGTGTGACACTCTTAAGGTAGGACAATGTATATATACATGTACGTGTACATCCATGTATATATATACATCCATCCATGCATGCATCCATCCAGCCAGCCAGCCAGCCAGCCAGCCATCCAACCACCCTTTGTATCTGGGCCTACCCAGGCATAACAACCACCCCTGAGCTCTCAGCTACTCTGCCCAGCCGAGGCACTCCTCTGCCGGGCTACTGACCGGGGGCTTTGCCCTCTGACCTCCAGGCCTGTGTCAGGCCACCGTGGCCTTTGTGTGGGACTGACCGAGAGGCACGGGCACCCTGGAGGTGGCAGCAAGTCAGCGGAAATAAATAAATAAATAAATAGGGACTTTGGCTCAGGAGCGTTGTTTTCCCTCTGTGAGCTCCAGGAGACTACAGTGAATACAGATTGAACTTTAATCATTCATTTATGCTTGTTTTATGCTTTTTAATGCATTTTATTTGCCTTGTGCTTATTTGACTTGTATCCTTTTTCATACATGTTTGCCTCTTTTTCACTCGGGCTCCAGACATTTCAATGATGCGCGGGTAAACGGCGGGAGGGAGTGTGACACTCTTAAGGTAGGACAATGTATATATACATGTACGTATACATCCATGTATATATATATATATATATATATACACCCATGCATGCATCCATCCAGCCAGCCAGCCAGCCAGCCAGCCAGCCAGCCAGCCAGCCAGCCAGCCAGCCAGCCAGCCAGCCAGCCAGCCAGCCAGCCAGCCAGCCAGCCTTTGTATCTGGGCCTACCCAGGCATAACAACCACCCCTGAGCTCTCAGCTACTCTGCCCAGCCGAGGCACTCCTCTGCCGGGCTACTGACTGGGGGCTTTGCCCTCTGACCTCCAGGACTGTGTCAGACCACCGTGGCCTTTGTCTGCGGGCCCAGCCAGACAGAACATCCACCCCTGTGCCTCCAGCTCCTCTGCCCAGCCAAGGCACTCCTCTGCTGGGCTACTGACTGGGGGCTTTGCCCTCTGACCTCCAGGCCTGTGTCAGACCGCCGTGGCCTTTGTCTGTTGGCCTACCCAGACAGAGCAACCACCCCTGTGCCTCCGGCTACTCTTCTGCCCAGCCCAGGCACTCCTCTGCCGGGCTACTGACTGGGGGCTTTGCCCTACTGACCTCCAGGCCTGTGTCAGACCACCGTGGCCTGTGTCTGTGGGCCCAGCCAGACAGAACATCCACCCCTGTGCCTCCGGCCACTCTGCCCAGCCCAGGCACTCCTCTGCCGGGCTACTGACTGGGGGCTTTGCCCTACTGACCTCCAGGCCTGTGTCAGACCACCGTGGCCTTTGTCTCCGGGCCTAGCCAGACAGAACAACCACCCCCTGCGCCTCCGGCTACTCTGCCCAGCCGAGGCACTCCTCTGCCGGGCTACTGACTGGGGGCTTTGCCCTACTGACCTCCAGGCCTGTGTCAGACCGCCGTGGCCTTTGTGTGGGACTGACCGAGAGGCACGGGCACCCTGGAGGCGGCAGCAAGTCAGCGGAAATAAATAAATAAGCAAATAAATAAATAGGGACGTTCTTTTTCCACCCCTATGAGCTCCAGGAGGCTACAGTGAATACAGATTGAACTTTAATCACTCATGTATGCTTGTTTTTTTGCTTTTACGCATTTTATTTGCCTCGTGCTTATTTGACTTGCGTCCTTTTTCACACATTTTCGCCTCTTTTTCACTCGGGCTCCAGACATTTCAATGATGCGCGGGTAAACGGCGGGAGGGAGTGTGACACTCTTCAGGTAGGACAAATGACTTACCGTGTGTGCTTTTACATGTTGTACGTGCTTGCTTCGTTTGATTTAAAAATACTTGCTTTTTCTCTTTCTTTCTTCTCCCAAACGAACCAAGGCTAAATAATTGATATTGCATGTTTTATGGTGCTTGGGAAACGCATTTAAAAGAAATCACCATGTGTACAATTGACTATGTAGACCTTGAATATATTGTTTTTAAAAAGGTTACTGTGTTAGAATATTCTCACGAGATGGGTGCACGCTCGCTAAAGTAATATTCCAACATTTACCGTTTATTTTGTCTGATGTTATGGAGGAGCAACTGATATCGGTCATTGAGGGGTTTCCTGAGCTTTGTAATTTTCAAGACCCCAACTATAAAGACCTCTACAAGAAGGAGAAGGCATGGAGAGACGTGACTGACAATCAAAACGCAATTCGCTATGGTGTGCATTGATATGTAGACCGCCCGAGCCTGATAAAGACTTTCTTACAGAATGTTCTTCTTTTTTATCTGTTTTTGTGTCCACGTCCGCTGCCCGGATAAGCCCGTGGTCAAGGAGTTCTGTGACGTTTTGGATGCATTTGGGCTCACCCGACACATAGACCGAGCAACACATATACTGGGTCATACTCTGGACCTTGTCCTCTCCTACGGTTTCTCTGTTGGAAATATCTCAATTGATGATGCTACCTTCTCCGATCATAAGCCCATCTTTTTCAATGTTAATATTGCTCCTCCTGTTCAGATAGTTAAAGCACCTGGTCATTATTCTCCTCCCTTAAACCCACAGGCTGCAACCCAGTTCACGGACTGTTTTTTTTTTTTTTTTTTTAAAGTAAAGACATTGCTTCAGCTATGACTGCAGCTGCTGATGCCTCATGTAGCCCTGATGACTTAATTGTTTTATTTAACTCATCGTGCACAGACATTTTAGACTTGGTGGCCCCTCTTACAGTTTTTCTCTATCGCTTTGGTACATTTTTCGAATCTTTCTTGCCATTTGCAGAAGATCGAGTGCATTTCTCAAAACAGTTTGGACAAATAGCAAAACACCTGCGTGGATCACCTGCAAAAGCCAGTCTCTTGCTCAAAATCCTTAGTTCATCCCTCAAAAGCAAGTTTTTGTGTCAATATACGTGTCAGTGCCATCAGAATGTTTAGTCATTGTGTCAGTGTGTACGGATAAGACAGTCAAATTCATTTCAGTCATGTTGGCAATTGAATAGTGCACTTCGAAGGGACATTTTGATGTAAAATGTGGTTTAGGTGTGATAACAAGTGTTATACATTTGACCTCATATGATGTGTATGTATGAGATTGATTGCAAAAGACAAGATTCACATTTGCAGAATGATGGCAGACATTGACATTGCAGTGTGTAAATAAAAAAAAAAAAAAAAGACAGCACTGCACAGAACAAAGGTAAAACACAGTAAGTAAACATAGGTCAAAAGCACAAACATAAGTCATACAGTAAGTAAACAAAAAATATGAACATCTCCCCAAATTTCTAAATCCTAATCCTGATCTTCAGCTTCTTCACGTCCCTGTCTGTCAGGCCACACATTTTCATCCACATCACACTGTTGTCCAATTTCTTGTCCTTCCATTATTAGACATTGTAACTTTGTATTGTGCTCTGGTTATACGATTTCCAGTAGATTGTTCATGAGATGCTCCCTTGAGCTCATTCAGAAAACTGTTGATCATTGGTTGATCAACTGTCTTCATTACAGAAAGTCTAGATTCAAGCAATTTATCAATTTAGATCATATTCACAACTGTCTTATGGAAATGTATAGAAATGTGCTTGACATGTTATGACAGCTTTGTAAATCATTTTGCATGTGAGGACTTATATGATGAACTATAGCCTAAATGTTTTGGGGAGTGAGACTATTTGATAGATTCCCATAACAAAGCATTTTGACTGGCATGACAAAAGCAATTGATAATGTAAGAAAAAACTGAGAACTGTACACAATCATTTGCATGGATGGACAAAAGCATTTGCAATTTGTTTAATGCAATGAGAAACTTGCCTTTTTCATCTGCACAAATGGCATGATGATGTGACAATTGAACAAGAACTTTTGAGAATTTCAATTCTGATGTGAGAAAATGTACCAAACCAATTGAGAAAAACTGTAAGTACAAACGCCCCAATTTTTAAAGCCAAAATGAGGCTTGATAGCCATACACGCTCACTCGGGCAGGCCTGTCGCAGAGCTGAAAGGAGATGGAAGAAAGACCGCCTTACTGTCCGGTTCAAAATCTTTAAATCTGCCTTTAAACCACCCCTGCGCCTCCAGCTACTCTGCCCAGCCGAGGCACTCCTCTGCCGGGCTACTGACTGGCTACTGGCTTTGCCCTCTGACCTCCAGGCCCGTGTCGGACCACCGTGGCCTTTGCCTCTGGGCCTAGCCGGACAGAACATCCACCCCTGTGCCTCCGGCTACTCTTCTGAGAACATCCACCCCTGTGCCTCCGGCTACTCTTCTGCCCAGCCCGGGCACTCCTCTGCCGGGCTACTGACTGGGGCCTTTTGACCCCCCTGACCTCCAGGAGGCTACAGTGAATACAAATTGACCTTTAATCATTCATTTGTGCTCATGTTATGCTTTTATGCCTTTTATTTGCCTCCGGCCTACGTGACTTTTACCCTTTTTTTACACATTTTCGCCTCTTTTTTTCACCCGGGCTCCAGACATTTCAATGATGCGCGGGTAAACGGCGGGAGGGAGTGTGACACTCTTAAGGTAGGACAAATGGCTTACCGTGTGTGCTTTTACATGTTGTACATGCTTGCTTTGTTTTATTTAAAAAAAATAAAATAAAAATACTTGCTTTTTTTCCTCTTTCTTTTGTGAAGCATATTGGATTGCCTTTGTGTATGGAAGTCTGTGTATGCAAATAAAGTTGCCTTGCCTTGAAACACAACCTCTGGCATTTAAATGTACATGTACTGTATATACATCCATGCATCCATCCACGCATCCATCCACGCATCCATCCATCCACCCTTTGTCTCTGGGCCTACCCAGACAGAACAACCACCCCAGCTGGGCCCAGCTACTCTGCCCAGCCCAGGCACTCCTCTGCCGGGCTACTGACTGGCTACTGGCTTTGCCCTCTGACCTCCAGGCCTGTGTCAGACCTCCAGGCCTGTGTCAGACCACCGTGGCCTTTGCCTCTGGGCCCAGCCGGACAGAACAACCACCCCCTGCGCCTCCGGCTACTCTTCTGCCCAGCCAAGGCACTCCTCTGCCGGGCTACTGACTGGGGGTGTAATATTTTGGGTTCTTATTTACTGCCAATATAACCATAACAGATAAGTCCCACTGGAGACCGACTGAACACGACTTGCTCGTTTTTGTTCCATAGAACAGACTGGCCTACAGACAATATTGCATCCAGTTATAACCATTGTACCAGCGTGCCAC
>CM050198.1:862500-1065000 GCA_027475355.1 Coilia nasus
AGAGACAGGCAACAAAAAGTTTAACCAGTAGCCAACAGCTAGTCATCAAACCCGCCGATAAAGGTGTACGGTTTGTTTTATAGGACAGGTGTTTTTACTCACAGGAGGCATATAGACAATTAAGTGATACCACTTATTATGCACCATTGTCGGAGCCCCTGCGACCGTCCACTCAAATTGAGATCAGGCATTGCATCAACGATATGTATAAATAAAAAAATTATAGCAGCAAACAGCGGTTTTATTTGTATGGCCCTGAAGAGCCTCGAATGAAACAGTTTTACCTTTTACCTAAGATCCACAAGCCTCCCGACACCTGGACGGTCCCCCAATCATTTTATCTATCTATTTATCTTCCTATCTTTTTACCCTTCTATCCCCCACAACTTTGACACGTCTCTTATACATCCACTTTTTAGAGTCGAGTTGCTTTTTATCCCATAGCCCAGCATGGAGGTTTTTTGTACATACCTTTCATGAGTCTCTGTCTCTTTCTGTCTTTTAATATGTATCTATAAGTTTTAAATTGGGAGACATAATTCTAGGATTAGGCCTATTCACTATCCTTTTTATGAAAAAAATATTTTAATCTCCCTTTCTGTCTATTTATTTGTTTATTTTAAAATTATTTATACCCAATTTATTTAGTTATCGGTTTTTTAGAAGCTCCTAGAATACTAAAACTGCACCTTGGGACCCCTTTGCCTTTTGCACTGTACATACTAGCACTTTAACATCTTAAAATGAGAAGGAAGAGTTGTGAGACTTCCCGAACTGCCTTTGAGGGCAAAAAATAAAGACACGTATTGCATTGATGAACATGTGTGATTTATATCTGATAGCTCTTATGATTGATGTGGAGTGTAGTGGATTCTTTTGTATATATATTTCTAATCTTTTATGTGTGATGCTTATTTTAGGGCCCAATAGGTTTTATAGTTTTAGTAATCTTTGGATTCTTCTAGTTATTTATTGGTTTTAAATAAATAAATAAATAATATCTTAGGAGCATATTTAAGTAGACTCCTCTATATATATATATATATATATACATATATGTGTTTTTATAGATGTATGAAAGGAACTGCCTCCATGCGTAAAAGTGGTATGGGACAGGAAGCATGTTTGACTTGGGGAATACGTAATACAAACATATGGAAAAGATACTTACATTAATAATTACATAATAAAAGTGAAAGACCTGAGATGAGAGGAACGATCCTGGAAGCATCTTTGCAGTAGTAGAGTGTACCCACCTTTCCTGCACCACTCTCTCGTTTTCAACCTTCTTCAGGATTCCCTATACACACCTCCTAGAACAAAACACAAGAACACATAACATAATAAAGTATAGATATGTACAGTCCATTATACACAATACAACAATACTTACCAGTAATTACCCTCCTTACTTCCCCTTCCCCCTCCTTTCTTTCTGCCCGTTAAGTTACTTTAGCCTTTAGTTGTTTTCTCTCCCAAAAAAAAAAAAAAAAAAAAAAAAAAAAAAAAAAATTGTGGATTGTAATTGTACAACTTTTATGAGCCTCTAGAAGGACTTATTACAATATACGCTTTAAGCCTAACCTTCCCTTTCTTTTCTTCTGTCTGTTAGGCCCTCCCCTTCTCTTTTTCCTTCTAGTTCTGAGCCCCTATCCACAGTTTAAATATGACATCCCCTACCCCATACCCTTAATCTAATCTTAACCCTGTCCCCTTTATCATTTTGAAGCCCTAACCTCAACCATATCCCTGATCTTAACCCCAGCTTTTTATTTAGGCAAGTTTTCGGGAATCAAACCCATGCCCCACCCCATACCCTTACCCTAACCTTAACCTTGGTCCCTTTATTATTTCTAGTTTGAGACCCTAACCTCAAACTTATCCCTGATCCTAACCCAAGCCTTTTACTTTTTCTTTATTTCATTTCTTTCATCCCAATACTCACCATTATACTTACCTCTTCCTTTGAGATGCACATAAGGCCCCACAGACACATTCACCATCTGATTCCTTTAAGCTGTATTCCTGAAAAAAAGAAAAAAATATATACACCTTATCCCTTTTCTTCCTCTCTCCCCTCCTTTGTTCCTCTCTTGGACACTTTTAAATAAACAGATCTCTTCTTCTTTTTCTTTTTTGTGGATACTTTCTTACCAAACAGTATATGATGAAAATAGGAAAAGAAATTTAGAATTGAGCTGCGCCAATGCACCCAGCCACAATGGGGTGTAACTAACTAAAAAACAGTTTCCCATATTATGTGGCTTACCCTTCACGCCAAAACCTAACCTAGCTAGTGCCTGCACATCACTTTCCTATTTATCAGCTTTTAAGAAATTTCCACTTTTACCTCATTTATTTCTTTATCTTGTTTATTTGTCTTTTTTATACCTTTTCTATCTTTTTATATTTCTTGAAAATAAAGTGCAAAAAATACATTTTATAAGCACTAAAGTTTTCTTATATTCTCTTTAATCTCTTTCTCTTCTCTTGTATTTCCCTGATTGTTTTCCCTTTGTAAAGGGTCATTACAACCTAGACACACTAGATGGCAGTGTTTAGCTTTCTGCCATTTAAAGAATACTCCTCTTCTATGTTTCCCTCCCCTCCCCTCCTTCCCCCTCCTTGTTTTACAGTTTTTTTTACCTGTCACAGCCCCTTTGTTTGACACTCCCTTTACTTTTGCTTCAATCTCATTGGTACATGAATGGTTGTAGGCTGTCAAGCCATGTATCCAATTAACCTATGGGAAACAAGAATGTAACATCACATGTACATTTTGGAGGGAAAACTGTAAATGAGATTGTCTTAAATACCCTTGTTTTTGTCACACTCGCTTGGGCTCTCTGATGAAGCAGATATGTGAAACGCGTAAGACCCAAGCTCTTTTCATTGTATGTTTGGCCAAATTTTTGAATGACGAAAGATTTTAATTTGTTTTATTCACAAGTGTTTGTTTTAACGTGTTAGAAATGGCTGTGGAACAATTCTCTTTTAAACAGCACCTTTAATGTTTTAAAGTGACCCTTACAACAACTTTAAAGGATTTCTACACGTTTTAGCATTGACTTTTATACAACCCCCTCCTTTCTTGTTTTATTTTTTGATGGTTTTTCATATTTACAATTTTTTACTGAAAAAGGCTGCATACTCTGCCTGAAACCAGCCAAAGACGAACAAAAAGTGGTGTTATCAGTTCCTTCCCCACACCGTCCCATTCCCCGCGTCCCCTCTGCTCCATCACACCCTCCATCCTCCATCTGCTTCCATCCAAGGGAACTTGGACTACAATCCCCGTTCGTTTGGAATACCTAAAAAGGATTATCAATCAACAAAACACACCAAAAAGGATATTACTCACCTGGTCTTCATTCCATGCCCTGCGTCCCTCCTCTCTCCTCCTGCTGGCCCCATCAAGGACTCTGACCCCCTCTACACTGCTTCCCAACGCGCTCACCCTCCCATATCCAGTGTGCATAGTGCACAATGCACACTGGCGTTTAAAATCTTTTAAAACTTGGGAAAAGGTAAAGAGCCTACTATGATTCTTTTAATGCTGGTTTTATGACTTGAGTATGTGACACAAAAAAAAGTGATTGTACAAATTGATAACACTGTGTTTTTATACCAATGGTGAAAGTGCTGAAGCTTCGTTTTACATTGGGAGTGTTTATCTATTTTTTTATTATTTTATGAAATTCCATCCCTGTTGCCCTTTCTCTCCCCTGCCCATTGCCACACACCTCCTTCCCCACTATTAGGCCCCATGAGCTACCATTTTGTTTTTTTATCCCAGGAACCACCATTTTGTTTTAGCCTTGGGAGCCATTTGCCCTTCACCTCTCTCTACCTGATTTTAAGATTCTTCTAGTCCCCTGATTGACTTAAAATCATTGTCCATCCTCCTTCCCCCTCCCCTCTCTTTTCTTTTGATTCCCTCTCTCATTTAGTTTGTCCTCATGTCCCTTTAGTATTTAGCTTACCCCCACTCACCTACAGTTTACTTTAAAATACCCAAGTCATTTTCCTGCCCCTGGCCTGCCCCTTTAGTTTTAGGAATCACTTTACTGTTATCTCTTTCCCATATATATATATTTCTCTCCTCTCTTTTCTTCTTATATTGCACATTTGTTTTAGAATTCTCTATTGCCATACAATTAGTTACTTCATAATTTTGCACAGATACACATATATTTATTTATTTAAATATCTACGTGTATATTTAAGCATCTGTAGCATTACCTATTTTTAACACTCTCTCCTAGTGTGACTCCGTAGCCCCCACAGCATGACGCTCCATCTCAGGAATCGCTTTACAGTCCTAGACTCAGATAGGAGAGGAGGCACAGAACAAGGAGATAAGCAAATGGAAAATGAAGTCAACTTGACAAAGGCTTATTTTCAAATACTCCAAACTATCCACCATCTTGAAATTATTGAGGAGTGCATAGCTAAGAACACCTGCCCTCCGGGGATGGCCAAGAAGGTTGATAAGTTAGCTAACTTTATTAAGCCAGCAGCGCCCAATGAGGCCATACGCGAGCACATAGCTCAAATAACTAAAAACTGGCTAAGTCATAACATGGTAGCTCTGAGTGAGCATTACTTACGGATCTCAGACTCCATTAGAAAAAGCCTTGGCCCCTTCCAACCTGCCTCCTTCGATAAAGCCCTCAGGTGGGCAAAAGCGAGGTATGGGAGAAAACTGACTAAAACATCAATAAATAAACTTAATGAATTTTTATATGCCACCTACCCGCCACCTATTGAACGTCGGACCACAGTGCCGAGATCTCCTACTCCAATGCCTGTGCCTCCGCCTCCGCCTCCTTCTTCTCCTCCTCCTTCGTCACCTGTCCGTAGCCCCTCTCCCTCCCCCACACATCCCCAACCTCCTCCACTGTCTACTACCCCCTCACCTGCAGTACAGCAAAATGCCACAGTAACATTTCTCAGCTCAGTTAATCCACAGGATTGGCCCCCTTAGCCCCTATGCAGGAACCAAAGCCGCAGAGGGTGAAGAAGTCTCACCCTACAAGGGTGGAGGATAACACCAACAGAGAAACAACTCTGACTCCTCCAAGTGTTCCACCTAAATTTAATGAGGACTCCTCACGCTTCTCAACACCTATGGCTAAGAACTCTGGTGGAGATGCCGTGAATAACTCTTTACCGATACGCTCCCCTACACTTAGACTGAGTCGCTCTAGGCGTTCAAGAGTTTCAGGTGAACTCCCAAGCATAGAGGAGTCCTCCATATTGGATTTTAGTCCCGTAGGGGCTAACAAGTTCTCTGCTGATCTGGCTACTAAATTCTCTGCGGCTCTGACTACTGACACTCACTCTATCACATTTTCTTCTTCTCCCTCATTTGAACTCCCCTCTTTTCTTTCTACTGACACTCCACCCATCTCTCACTCCTATATACTGGAAACTGATAAGACACCTCCTATGAACAATAGAATTTCAGACAATAGCAAATCCACTAAGAACAGAAACCCTACAATAGACACACACTCACCTGTTTCAGTTGAACCGTCGACCGTCTCGCGGGGACTGACGTCCACCACTCCCCACGCAGAGGCCCAGACTTCCGTACCTGTAAACAGACAAACAGCCATTAGCACCATAGTCATCCCCCCTGTGGCCCCTAGGAGTACTGCAGGTGTTAACTGTATTCCCAACCGCTCGTCTCCATCTGTCCCTCCCCCCTCCCCCTCCCTTTCCCTCTTCCCCCTCACTTACCTCACCTGTAGCTGCCTCTTCACTCTTCAGCCCGCAACAGGTGGAGGCGCTGAGGGCTGCTGCCATACAGAATCGAGCCTCGGCGAGTCCACCTGTTACTAGGATCAGGAAACACAGATTGCAGACTATCTCACCCAGGGAGGGCCGCCCATGTGACGGTAGACAGCAGGAGCCTGTGAGACATCCCCATACTGCCCGAAAAAATTTCACATGGGCATTAAAAGTAGTCAAACCGAACCTGGTGATAGGGGACTCCAACCTAAGTCGGATCCCTTCTTTTACAAATAACAAAATCCAAATAGATAGCTACCCGGGGGCACAGATTGATCACCTGGTGGAATTAATTAGAAAATTAAATCAGCCCAATCCTAGTGTTCAGAGGGTGGTTCTCTCCATAGGCATAAACAATTGCTTGAGAGAGAATAAAGAAGCCACCCTTAGGAAAGCTCTCCAGAGACTACTGAGAGTCACAGCAGATACCTTCCCACGTGCCATGGTATATGTGCCCCTCTTAAATTATTCTGAGGCATTAGAAATAGGACAGATAGAATCGTTAAAGACCCTAAATAGTTTCATATCAGAGAGATGCCATTGCCTGGCCCGTCTCAGCGAGGCCAATTTTAAAGTGTCTAACGACCATATACATTGGACACCTGACACAGCGCAGGCGATGCTAGACTCTTGGCTGCGGGAGTTAAACCTGTGAGAGGGGCGGAGGGTGATTGCACCGAGCCCCGATTGTCGAAGGTCACTAACCTCTGTTCTACTTTCCGCCTGTCTTTGGCGCAGCGCGAGGTCTTGGAGAGAGGACTCACGTTCATCCCTACCCCCTTGAGAACATGCAAAATGTCCCAGAGACGCGATATACATACGAGTATGAACACAAACCCCTCGGGGAACCGTCTCGGTGGGAGCCGAAGGCCCACGCGGCCTCGGCCCACATCAGGGCTTTGCTGGAGGGGGACTGGGTGGCGTTGGAGGACTTCTCTCCTGTGGCAGAGGATATAAACAACATCTTTCCTGAACAGAGACAGGCAACAAAAAGTTTAACCAGTAGCCAACAGCTAGTCATCAAACCCGCCGATAAAGGTGTACGGTTTGTTTTATAGGACAGGTGTTTTTACTCACAGGAGGCATATAGACAATTAAGTGATACCACTTATTATGCACCATTGTCGGAGCCCCTGCGACCGTCCACTCAAATT
Organism: Coilia nasus; assembly: GCA_027475355.1. NCBI lineage: Eukaryota > Metazoa > Chordata > Actinopteri > Clupeiformes > Engraulidae > Coilia > Coilia nasus. The sequence continues at coordinate 869,451 of CM050198.1, forward strand.
GAGATCAGGCATTGCATCAACGATATGTATAAATAAAAAAATTATAGCAGCAAACAGCGGTTTTATTTGTATGGCCCTGAAGAGCCTCGAATGAAACAGTTTTACCTTTTACCTAAGATCCACAAGCCTCCCGACACCTGGACGGTCCCCCAATCATTTTATCTATCTATTTATCTTCCTATCTTTTTACCCTTCTATCCCCCACAACTTTGACACGTCTCTTATACATCCACTTTTTAGAGTCGAGTTGCTTTTTATCCCATAGCCCAGCATGGAGGTTTTTTGTACATACCTTTCATGAGTCTCTGTCTCTTTCTGTCTTTTAATATGTATCTATAAGTTTTAAATTGGGAGACATAATTCTAGGATTAGGCCTATTCACTATCCTTTTTATGAAAAAAATATTTTAATCTCCCTTTCTGTCTATTTATTTGTTTATTTTAAAATTATTTATACCCAATTTATTTAGTTATCGGTTTTTAGAAGCTCCTAGAATACTAAAACTGCACCTTGGGACCCCTTTGCCTTTTGCACTGTACATACTAGCACTTTAACATCTTAAAATGAGAAGGAAGAGTTGTGAGACTTCCCGAACTGCCTTTGAGGGCAAAAAATAAAGACACGTATTGCATTGATGAACATGTGTGATTTATATCTGATAGCTCTTATGATTGATGTGGAGTGTAGTGGATTCTTTTGTATATATATTTCTAATCTTTTATGTGTGATGCTTATTTTAGGGCCCAATAGGTTTTATAGTTTTAGTAATCTTTGGATTCTTCTAGTTATTTATTGGTTTTAAATAAATAAATAAATAATATCTTAGGAGCATATTTAAGTAGACTCCTCTATATATATATATATATATATACATATATGTGTTTTTATAGATGTATGAAAGGAACTGCCTCCATGCGTAAAAGTGGTATGGGACAGGAAGCATGTTTGACTTGGGGAATACGTAATACAAACATATGGAAAAGATACTTACATTAATAATTACATAATAAAAGTGAAAGACCTGAGATGAGAGGAACGATCCTGGAAGCATCTTTGCAGTAGTAGAGTGTACCCACCTTTCCTGCACCACTCTCTCGTTTTCAACCTTCTTCAGGATTCCCTATACACACCTCCTAGAACAAAACACAAGAACACATAACATAATAAAGTATAGATATGTACAGTCCATTATACACAATACAACAATACTTACCAGTAATTACCCTCCTTACTTCCCCTTCCCCCCTCCTTTCTTTCTGCCCGTTAAGTTACTTTAGCCTTTAGTTGTTTTCTCTCCCAAAAAAAAAAAAAAAAAAAAAAAAAAAAAAAAAAAATTGTGGATTGTAATTGTACAACTTTTATGAGCCTCTAGAAGGACTTATTACAATATACGCTTTAAGCCTAACCTTCCCTTTCTTTTCTTCTGTCTGTTAGGCCCTCCCCTTCTCTTTTTCCTTCTAGTTCTGAGCCCCTATCCACAGTTTAAATATGACATCCCCTACCCCATACCCTTAATCTAATCTTAACCCTGTCCCCTTTATCATTTTGAAGCCCTAACCTCAACCATATCCCTGATCTTAACCCCAGCTTTTTATTTAGGCAAGTTTTCGGGAATCAAACCCATGCCCCACCCCATACCCTTACCCTAACCTTAACCTTGGTCCCTTTATTATTTCTAGTTTGAGACCCTAACCTCAAACTTATCCCTGATCCTAACCCAAGCCTTTTACTTTTTCTTTATTTCATTTCTTTCATCCCAATACTCACCATTATACTTACCTCTTCCTTTGAGATGCACATAAGGCCCCACAGACACATTCACCATCTGATTCCTTTAAGCTGTATTCCTGAAAAAAAAGAAAAAAATATATACACCTTATCCCTTTTCTTCCTCTCTCCCCTCCTTTGTTCCTCTCTTGGACACTTTTAAATAAACAGATCTCTTCTTCTTTTTCTTTTTTGTGGATACTTTCTTACCAAACAGTATATGATGAAAATAGGAAAAGAAATTTAGAATTGGAGCTGCGCCAATGCACCCAGCCACAATGGGGTGTAACTAACTAAAAAACAGTTTCCCATATTATGTGGCTTACCCTTCACGCCAAAACCTAACCTAGCTAGTGCCTGCACATCACTTTCCTATTTATCAGCTTTTAAGAAATTTCCACTTTTACCTCATTTATTTCTTTATCTTGTTTATTTGTCTTTTTTATACCTTTTCTATCTTTTTATATTTCTTGAAAATAAAGTGCAAAAAATACATTTTATAAGCACTAAAGTTTTCTTATATTCTCTTTAATCTCTTTCTCTTCTCTTGTATTTCCCTGATTGTTTTCCCTTTGTAAAGGGTCATTACAACCTAGACACACTAGATGGCAGTGTTTAGCTTTCTGCCATTTAAAGAATACTCCTCTTCTATGTTTCCCTCCCCTCCCCTCCTTCCCCCTCCTTGTTTTACAGTTTTTTTTACCTGTCACAGCCCCTTTGTTTGACACTCCCTTTACTTTTGCTTCAATCTCATTGGTACATGAATGGTTGTAGGCTGTCAAGCCATGTATCCAATTAACCTATGGGAAACAAGAATGTAACATCACATGTACATTTTGGAGGGAAAACTGTAAATGAGATTGTCTTAAATACCCTTGTTTTTGTCACACTCGCTTGGGCTCTCTGATGAAGCAGATATGTGAAACGCGTAAGACCCAAGCTCTTTTCATTGTATGTTTGGCCAAATTTTTGAATGACGAAAGATTTTAATTTGTTTTATTCACAAGTGTTTGTTTTAACGTGTTAGAAATGGCTGTGGAACAATTCTCTTTTAAACAGCACCTTTAATGTTTTAAAGTGACCCTTACAACAACTTTAAAGGATTTCTACACGTTTTAGCATTGACTTTTATACAACCCCCTCCTTTCTTGTTTTATTTTTTGATGGTTTTTCATATTTACAATTTTTTACTGAAAAAGGCTGCATACTCTGCCTGAAACCAGCCAAAGACGAACAAAAAGTGGTGTTATCAGTTCCTTCCCCACACCGTCCCATTCCCCGCGTCCCCTCTGCTCCATCACACCCTCCATCCTCCATCTGCTTCCATCCAAGGGAACTTGGACTACAATCCCCGTTCGTTTGGAATACCTAAAAAGGATTATCAATCAACAAAACACACCAAAAAGGATATTACTCACCTGGTCTTCATTCCATGCCCTGCGTCCCTCCTCTCTCCTCCTGCTGGCCCCATCAAGGACTCTGACCCCCTCTACACTGCTTCCCAACGCGCTCACCCTCCCATATCCAGTGTGCATAGTGCACAATGCACACTGGCGTTTAAAATCTTTTAAAACTTGGGAAAAGGTAAAGAGCCTACTATGATTCTTTTAATGCTGGTTTTATGACTTGAGTATGTGACACAAAAAAAAGTGATTGTACAAATTGATAACACTGTGTTTTTATACCAATGGTGAAAGTGCTGAAGCTTCGTTTTACATTGGGAGTGTTTATCTATTTTTTTATTATTTTATGAAATTCCATCCCTGTTGCCCTTTCTCTCCCCTGCCCATTGCCACACACCTCCTTCCCCACTATTAGGCCCCATGAGCTACCATTTTGTTTTTTTATCCCAGGAACCACCATTTTGTTTTAGCCTTGGGAGCCATTTGCCCTTCACCTCTCTCTACCTGATTTTAAGATTCTTCTAGTCCCCTGATTGACTTAAAATCATTGTCCATCCTCCTTCCCCCCTCCCCTCTCTTTTCTTTTGATTCCCTCTCTCATTTAGTTTGTCCTCATGTCCCTTTAGTATTTAGCTTACCCCCACTCACCTACAGTTTACTTTAAAATACCCAAGTCATTTTCCTGCCCCTGGCCTGCCCCTTTAGTTTTAGGAATCACTTTACTGTTATCTCTTTCCCATATATATATATTTCTCTCCTCTCTTTTCTTCTTATATTGCACATTTGTTTTAGAATTCTCTATTGCCATACAATTAGTTACTTCATAATTTTGCACAGATACACATATATTTATTTATTTAAATATCTACGTGTATATTTAAGCATCTGTAGCATTACCTATTTTTAACACTCTCTCCTAGTGTGACTCCGTAGCCCCCACAGCATGACGCTCCATCTCAGGAATCGCTTTACAGTCCTAGACTCAGATAGGAGAGGAGGCACAGAACAAGGAGATAAGCAAATGGAAAATGAAGTCAACTTGACAAAGGCTTATTTTCAAATACTCCAAACTATCCACCATCTTGAAATTATTGAGGAGTGCATAGCTAAGAACACCTGCCCTCCGGGGATGGCCAAGAAGGTTGATAAGTTAGCTAACTTTATTAAGCCAGCAGCGCCCAATGAGGCCATACGCGAGCACATAGCTCAAATAACTAAAAACTGGCTAAGTCATAACATGGTAGCTCTGAGTGAGCATTACTTACGGATCTCAGACTCCATTAGAAAAAGCCTTGGCCCCTTCCAACCTGCCTCCTTCGATAAAGCCCTCAGGTGGGCAAAAGCGAGGTATGGGAGAAAACTGACTAAAACATCAATAAATAAACTTAATGAATTTTTATATGCCACCTACCCGCCACCTATTGAAACGTCGGACCACAGTGCCGAGATCTCCTACTCCAATGCCTGTGCCTCCGCCTCCGCCTCCTTCTTCTCCTCCTCCTTCGTCACCTGTCCGTAGCCCCTCTCCCTCCCCCACACATCCCCAACCTCCTCCACTGTCTACTACCCCCTCACCTGCAGTACAGCAAAATGCCACAGTAACATTTCTCAGCTCAGTTAATCCACAGGATTGGCCCCCCTTGGCCCCTATGCAGGAACCAAAGCCGCAGAGGGTGAAGAAGTCTCACCCTACAAGGGTGGAGGATAACACCAACAGAGAAACAACTCTGACTCCTCCCAAGTGTTCCACCTAAATTTAATGAGGACTCCTCACGCTTCTCAACACCTATGGCTAAGAACTCTGGTGGAGATGCCGTGAATAACTCTTTACCGATACGCTCCCCTACACTTAGACTGAGTCGCTCTAGGCGTTCAAGAGTTTCAGGTGAACTCCCAAGCATAGAGGAGGAGTCCTCCATATTGGATTTTAGTCCCGTAGGGGCTAACAAGTTCTCTGCTGATCTGGCTACTAAATTCTCTGCGGCTCTGACTACTGACACTCACTCTATCACATTTTCTTCTTCTCCCTCATTTGAACTCCCCTCTTTTCTTTCTACTGACACTCCACCCATCTCTCACTCCTATATACTGGAAACTGATAAGACACCTCCTATGAACAATAGAATTTCAGACAATAGCAAATCCACTAAGAACAGAAACCCTACAATAGACACACACTCACCTGTTTCAGTTGAACCGTCGACCGTCTCGCGGGGACTGACGTCCACCACTCCCCACGCAGAGGCCCAGACTTCCGTACCTGTAAACAGACAAACAGCCATTAGCACCATAGTCATCCCCCTGTGGCCCCTAGGAGTACTGCAGGTGTTAACTGTATTCCCAACCGCTCGTCTCCATCTGTCCCTCCCCCCTCCCCCTCCCTTTCCCTCTTCCCCCTCACTTACCTCACCTGTAGCTGCCTCTTCACTCTTCAGCCCGCAACAGGTGGAGGGCGCTGAGGGCTGCTGCCATACAGAATCGAGCCTCGGCGAGTCCACCTGTTACTAGGATCAGGAAACACAGATTGCAGACTATCTCACCCAGGGAGGGCCGCCCATGTGACGGTAGACAGCAGGAGCCTGTGAGACATCCCCATACTGCCCGAAAAAATTTCACATGGGCATTAAAAGTAGTCAAACCGAACCTGGTGATAGGGGACTCCAACCTAAGTCGGATCCCTTCTTTTACAAATAACAAAATCCAAATAGATAGCTACCCGGGGGCACAGATTGATCACCTGGTGGAATTAATTAGAAAATTAAATCAGCCCAATCCTAGTGTTCAGAGGGTGGTTCTCTCCCATAGGCATAAACAATTGCTTGAGAGAGAATAAAGAAGCCACCCTTAGGAAAGCTCTCCAGAGACTACTGAGAGTCACAGCAGATACCTTCCCACGTGCCATGGTATATGTGCCCCTCTTAAATTATTCTGAGGCATTAGAAATAGGACAGATAGAATCGTTAAAGACCCTAAATAGTTTCATATCAGAGAGATGCCATTGCCTGGCCCGTCTCAGCGAGGCCAATTTTAAAGTGTCTAACGACCATATACATTGGACACCTGACACAGCGCAGGCGATGCTAGACTCTTGGCTGCGGGAGTTAAACCTGTGAGAGGGCGGAGGGTGATTGCACCGAGCCCCGATTGTCGAAGGTCACTAACCTCTGTTCTACTTTCCGCCTGTCTTTGGCGCAGCGCGAGGTCTTGGAGAGAGGACTCACGTTCATCCCTACCCCCTTGAGAACATGCAAAATGTCCCAGAGACGCGATATACATACGAGTATGAACACAAACCCCTCGGGGAACCGTCTCGGTGGGAGCCGAAGGCCCACGCGGGCCTCGGCCCACATCAGGGCTTTGCTGGAGGGGGACTGGGTGGCGTTGGAGGACTTCTCTCCTGTGGCAGAGGATATAAACAACATCTTTCCTGAACAGAGACAGGCAACAAAAAGTTTAACCAGTAGCCAACAGCTAGTCATCAAACCCGCCGATATAAAGGTGTACGGTTTGTTTTATAGGACAGGTGTTTTTACTCACAGGAGGCATATAGACAATTAAGTGATACCACTTATTATGCACCATTGTCGGAGCCCCTGCGACCGTCCACTCAAATTGAGATCAGGCATTGCATCAACGATATGTATAAATAAAAAAATTATAGCAGCAAACAGCGGTTTTATTTGTATGGCCCTGAAGAGCCTCGAATGAAACAGTTTTACCTTTTACCTAAGATCCACAAGCCTCCCGACACCTGGACGGTCCCCCAATCATTTTATCTATCTATTTATCTTCCTATCTTTTTACCCTTCTATCCCCCACAACTTTGACACGTCTCTTATACATCCACTTTTTAGAGTCGAGTTGCTTTTTATCCCATAGCCCAGCATGGGAGGTTTTTTGTACATACCTTTCATGAGTCTCTGTCTCTTTCTGTCTTTTAATATGTATCTATAAGTTTTAAATTGGGAGACATAATTCTAGGATTAGGCCTATTCACTATCCTTTTTATGAAAAAAATATTTTAATCTCCCTTTCTGTCTATTTATTTGTTTATTTTAAAATTATTTATACCCAATTTATTTAGTTATCGGTTTTTTAGAAGCTCCTAGAATACTAAAACTGCACCTTGGGACCCCTTTGCCTTTTGCACTGTACATACTAGCACTTTAACATCTTAAAATGAGAAGGAAGAGTTGTGAGACTTCCCGAACTGCCTTTGAGGGCAAAAAATAAAGACACGTATTGCATTGATGAACATGTGTGATTTATATCTGATAGCTCTTATGATTGATGTGGAGTGTAGTGGATTCTTTTGTATATATATTTCTAATCTTTTATGTGTGATGCTTATTTTAGGGCCCAATAGGTTTTATAGTTTTAGTAATCTTTGGATTCTTCTAGTTATTTATTGGTTTTAAATAAATAAATAAATAATATCTTAGGAGCATATTTAAGTAGACTCCTCTATATATATATATATATATATACATATATGTGTTTTTATAGATGTATGAAAGGAACTGCCTCCATGCGTAAAAGTGGTATGGGACAGGAAGCATGTTTGACTTGGGGGAATACGTAATACAAACATATGGAAAAGATACTTACATTAATAATTACATAATAAAAGTGAAAGACCTGAGATGAGAGGAACGATCCTGGAAGCATCTTTGCAGTAGTAGAGTGTACCCACCTTTCCTGCACCACTCTCTCGTTTTCAACCTTCTTCAGGATTCCCTATACACACCTCCTAGAACAAAACACAAGAACACATAACATAATAAAGTATAGATATGTACAGTCCATTATACACAATACAACAATACTTACCAGTAATTACCCTCCTTACTTCCCCTTCCCCCTCCTTTCTTTCTGCCCGTTAAGTTACTTTAGCCTTTAGTTGTTTTCTCTCCCAAAAAAAAAAAAAAAAAAAAAAAAAAAAAAAAAATTGTGGATTGTAATTGTACAACTTTTATGAGCCTCTAGAAGGACTTATTACAATATACGCTTTAAGCCTAACCTTCCCTTTCTTTTCTTCTGTCTGTTAGGCCCTCCCCTTCTCTTTTTCCTTCTAGTTCTGAGCCCCTATCCACAGTTTAAATATGACATCCCCCTACCCCATACCCTTAATCTAATCTTAACCCTGTCCCCTTTATCATTTTGAAGCCCTAACCTCAACCATATCCCTGATCTTAACCCCAGCTTTTTTATTTAGGCAAGTTTTCGGGAATCAAACCCATGCCCCACCCCATACCCTTACCCTAACCTTAACCTTGGTCCCTTTATTATTTCTAGTTTGAGACCCTAACCTCAAACTTATCCCTGATCCTAACCCAAGCCTTTTACTTTTTCTTTATTTCATTTCTTTCATCCCAATACTCACCATTATACTTACCTCTTCCTTTGAGATGCACATAAGGCCCCACAGACACATTCACCATCTGATTCCTTTAAGCTGTATTCCTGAAAAAAAGAAAAAAATATATACACCTTATCCCTTTTCTTCCTCTCTCCCCTCCTTTGTTCCTCTCTTGGACACTTTTAAATAAACAGATCTCTTCTTCTTTTTCTTTTTTGTGGATACTTTCTTACCAAACAGTATATGATGAAAATAGGAAAAGAAATTTAGAGATTGGAGCTGCGCCAATGCACCCAGCCACAATGGGGTGTAACTAACTAAAAAACAGTTTCCCATATTATGTGGCTTACCCTTCACGCCAAAACCTAACCTAGCTAGTGCCTGCACATCACTTTCCTATTTATCAGCTTTTAAGAAATTTCCACTTTTACCTCATTTATTTCTTTATCTTGTTTATTTGTCTTTTTTATACCTTTTCTATCTTTTTATATTTCTTGAAAATAAAGTGCAAAAAATACATTTTATAAGCACTAAAGTTTTCTTATATTCTCTTTAATCTCTTTCTCTTCTCTTGTATTTCCCTGATTGTTTTCCCTTTGTAAAGGGTCATTACAACCTAGACACACTAGATGGCAGTGTTTAGCTTTCTGCCATTTAAAGAATACTCCTCTTCTATGTTTCCCTCCCCTCCCCTCCTTCCCCCTCCTTGTTTTACAGTTTTTTTTTTTACCTGTCACAGCCCCTTTGTTTGACACTCCCCTTTACTTTTGCTTCAATCTCATTGGTACATGAATGGTTGTAGGCTGTCAAGCCATGTATCCAATTAACCTATGGGAAACAAGAATGTAACATCACATGTACATTTTGGAGGGAAAACTGTAAATGAGATTGTCTTAAATACCCTTGTTTTTGTCACACTCGCTTGGGCTCTCTGATGAAGCAGATATGTGAAACGCGTAAGACCCAAGCTCTTTTCATTGTATGTTTGGCCAAATTTTTGAATGACGAAAGATTTTAATTTGTTTTATTCACAAGTGTTTGTTTTTAACGTGTTAGAAATGGCTGTGGAACAATTCTCTTTTAAACAGCACCTTTAATGTTTTAAAGTGACCCTTACAACAACTTTAAAGGATTTCTACACGTTTTAGCATTGACTTTTATACAACCCCCTCCTTTCTTGTTTTATTTTTTGATGGTTTTTCATATTTACAATTTTTTACTGAAAAAGGCTGCATACTCTGCCTGAAACCAGCCAAAGACGAACAAAAAGTGGTGTTATCAGTTCCTTCCCCACACCGTCCCATTCCCCGCGTCCCCTCTGCTCCATCACACCCTCCATCCTCCATCTGCTTCCATCCAAGGGAACTTGGACTACAATCCCCGTTCGTTTGGAATACCTAAAAAGGATTATCAATCAACAAAACACACCAAAAAGGATATTACTCACCTGGTCTTCATTCCATGCCCTGCGTCCCTCCTCTCTCCTCCTGCTGGCCCCATCAAGGACTCTGACCCCCTCTACACTGCTTCCCAAACGCGCTCACCCTCCCATATCCAGTGTGCATAGTGCACAATGCACACTGGCGTTTAAAATCTTTTAAAACTTGGGAAAAGGTAAAGAGCCTACTATGATTCTTTTAATGCTGGTTTTATGACTTGAGTATGTGACACAAAAAAAAGTGATTGTACAAATTGATAACACTGTGTTTTTATACCAATGGTGAAAGTGCTGAAGCTTCGTTTTACATTGGGGAGTGTTTATCTATTTTTTTATTATTTTATGAAATTCCCATCCCTGTTGCCCCTTTCTCTCCCCTGCCCATTGCCACACACCTCCTTCCCCACTATTAGGCCCCATGAGCTACCATTTTGTTTTTTTTTATCCCAGGAACCACCATTTTGTTTTAGCCTTGGGAGCCATTTGCCCTTCACCTCTCTCTACCTGATTTTAAGATTCTTCTAGTCCCCTGATTGACTTAAAATCATTGTCCATCCTCCTTCCCCCTCCCCTCTCTTTTCTTTTGATTCCCTCTCTCATTTAGTTTGTCCTCATGTCCCTTTAGTATTTAGCTTACCCCCACTCACCTACAGTTTACTTTAAAATACCCAAGTCATTTTCCTGCCCCTGGCCTGCCCCTTTAGTTTTAGGAATCACTTTACTGTTATCTCTTTCCCATATATATATATTTCTCTCCTCTCTTTTCTTCTTATATTGCACATTTGTTTTAGAATTCTCTATTGCCATACAATTAGTTACTTCATAATTTTGCACAGATACACATATATTTATTTATTTAAATATCTACGTGTATATTTAAGCATCTGTAGCATTACCTATTTTTAACACTCTCTCCTAGTGTGACTCCGTAGCCCCCCACAGCATGACGCTCCATCTCAGGAATCGCTTTACAGTCCTAGACTCAGATAGGAGAGGAGGCACAGAACAAGGAGATAAGCAAATGGAAAATGAAGTCAACTTGACAAAGGCTTATTTTCAAATACTCCAAACTATCCACCATCTTGAAATTATTGAGGAGTGCATAGCTAAGAACACCTGCCCTCCGGGGATGGCCAAGAAGGTTGATAAGTTAGCTAACTTTATTAAGCCAGCAGCGCCCAATGAGGCCATACGCGAGCACATAGCTCAAATAACTAAAAACTGGCTAAGTCATAACATGGTAGCTCTGAGTGAGCATTACTTACGGATCTCAGACTCCATTAGAAAAAGCCTTGGCCCCTTCCAACCTGCCTCCTTCGATAAAGCCCTCAGGTGGGCAAAAGCGAGGTATGGGGAGAAAACTGACTAAAACATCAATAAATAAACTTAATGAATTTTTATATGCCACCTACCCGCCACCTATTGAACGTCGGACCACAGTGCCGAGATCTCCTACTCCAATGCCTGTGCCTCCGCCTCCGCCTCCTTCTTCTCCTCCTCCTTCGTCACCTGTCCGTAGCCCCTCTCCCTCCCCCCACACATCCCCAACCTCCTCCACTGTCTACTACCCCCTCACCTGCAGTACAGCAAAATGCCACAGTAACATTTCTCAGCTCAGTTAATCCACAGGATTGGCCCCCTTTGGCCCCTATGCAGGAACCAAAGCCGCAGAGGGTGAAGAAGTCTCACCCTACAAGGGTGGAGGATAACACCAACAGAGAAACAACTCTGACTCCTCCAAGTGTTCCACCTAAATTTAATGAGGACTCCTCACGCTTCTCAACACCTATGGCTAAGAACTCTGGTGGAGATGCCGTGAATAACTCTTTACCGATACGCTCCCCTACACTTAGACTGAGTCGCTCTAGGCGTTCAAGAGTTTCAGGTGAACTCCCAAGCATAGAGGAGTCCTCCATATTGGATTTTAGTCCCGTAGGGGCTAACAAGTTCTCTGCTGATCTGGCTACTAAATTCTCTGCGGGCTCTGACTACTGACACTCACTCTATCACATTTTCTTCTTCTCCCTCATTTGAACTCCCCTCTTTTCTTTCTACTGACACTCCACCCATCTCTCACTCCTATATACTGGAAACTGATAAGACACCTCCTATGAACAATAGAATTTCAGACAATAGCAAATCCACTAAGAACAGAAACCCTACAATAGACACACACTCACCTGTTTCAGTTGAACCGTCGACCGTCTCGCGGGGACTGACGTCCACCACTCCCCACGCAGAGGCCCAGACTTCCGTACCTGTAAACAGACAAACAGCCATTAGCACCATAGTCATCCCCCTGTGGCCCCTAGGAGTACTGCAGGTGTTAACTGTATTCCCAACCGCTCGTCTCCATCTGTCCCTCCCCCCTCCCCCTCCCTTTCCCTCTTCCCCCCTCACTTACCTCACCTGTAGCTGCCTCTTCACTCTTCAGCCCGCAACAGGTGGAGGCGCTGAGGGCTGCTGCCATACAGAATCGAGCCTCGGCGAGTCCACCTGTTACTACTAGGATCAGGAAACACAGATTGCAGACTATCTCACCCAGGGGAGGGCCGCCCATGTGACGGTAGACAGCAGGAGCCTGTGAGACATCCCCATACTGCCCGAAAAAATTTCACATGGGCATTAAAAAGTAGTCAAACCGAACCTGGTGATAGGGGACTCCAACCTAAGTCGGATCCCTTCTTTTACAAATAACAAAATCCAAATAGATAGCTACCCGGGGGCACAGATTGATCACCTGGTGGAATTAATTAGAAAATTAAATCAGCCCAATCCTAGTGTTCAGAGGGTGGTTCTCTCCATAGGCATAAACAATTGCTTGAGAGAGAATAAAGAAGCCACCCTTAGGAAAGCTCTCCAGAGACTACTGAGAGTCACAGCAGATACCTTCCCACGTGCCATGGTATATGTGTGCCCCTCTTAAATTATTCTGAGGCATTAGAAATAGGACAGATAGAATCGTTAAAGACCCCTAAATAGTTTCATATCAGAGAGATGCCATTGCCTGGCCCGTCTCAGCGAGGCCAATTTTAAAGTGTCTAACGACCATATACATTGGACACCTGACACAGCGCAGGCGATGCTAGACTCTTGGCTGCGGGAGTTAAACCTGTGAGAGGGGCGGAGGGTGATTGCACCGAGCCCCGATTGTCGAAGGTCACTAACCTCTGTTCTACTTTCCGCCTGTCTTTGGCGCAGCGCGAGGTCTTGGAGAGAGGACTCACGTTCATCCCTACCCCCTTGAGAACATGCAAAATGTCCCAGAGACGCGATATACATACGAGTATGAACACAAACCCCTCGGGGAACCGTCTCGGTGGGAGCCGAAGGCCCACGCGGCCTCGGCCCACATCAGGGCTTTGCTGGAGGGGGACTGGGTGGCGTTGGAGGACTTCTCTCCTGTGGCAGAGGATATAAACAACATCTTTCCTGAACAGAGACAGGCAACAAAAAGTTTAACCAGTAGCCAACAGCTAGTCATCAAACCCGCCGATAAAGGTGTACGGTTTGTTTTATAGGACAGGTGTTTTTTACTCACAGGAGGCATATAGACAATTAAGTGATACCACTTATTATGCACCATTGTCGGAGCCCCTGCGACCGTCCACTCAAATTGAGATCAGGCATTGCATCAACGATATGTATAAATAAAAAAATTATAGCAGCAAACAGCGGTTTTATTTGTATGGCCCTGAAGAGCCTCGAATGAAACAGTTTTACCTTTTACCTAAGATCCACAAGCCTCCCGACACCTGGACGGTCCCCCAATCATTTTATCTATCTATTTATCTTCCTATCTTTTTACCCTTCTATCCCCCACAACTTTGACACGTCTCTTATACATCCACTTTTTAGAGTCGAGTTGCTTTTTTATCCCATAGCCCAGCATGGAGGTTTTTTGTACATACCTTTCATGAGTCTCTGTCTCTTTCTGTCTTTTAATATGTATCTATAAGTTTTAAATTGGGAGACATAATTCTAGGATTAGGCCTATTCACTATCCTTTTTATGAAAAAAATATTTTAATCTCCCTTTCTGTCTATTTATTTGTTTATTTTAAAATTATTTATACCCAATTTATTTAGTTATCGGTTTTTTAGAAGCTCCTAGAATACTAAAACTGCACCTTGGGACCCCTTTGCCTTTTGCACTGTACATACTAGCACTTTAACATCTTAAAATGAGAAAGGAAGAGTTGTGAGACTTCCCGAACTGCCTTTTGAGGGCAAAAAAATAAAGACACGTATTGCATTGATGAACATGTGTGATTTATATCTGATAGCTCTTATGATTGATGTGGAGTGTAGTGGATTCTTTTGTATATATATTTCTAATCTTTTATGTGTGATGCTTATTTTAGGGCCCCCAATAGGTTTTTATAGTTTTAGTAATCTTTGGATTCTTCTAGTTATTATATTGGTTTTAAATAAATAAATAAATAATATCTTAGGAGCATATTTAAGTAGACTCCTCTATATATATATATATATATATACATATATGTGTTTTTATAGATGTATGAAAGGAACTGCCTCCATGCGTAAAAGTGGTATGGGACAGGAAGCATGTTTGACTTGGGGAATACGTAATACAAACATATGGAAAAGATACTTACATTAATAATTACATAATAAAAGTGAAAGACCTGAGATGAGAGGAACGATCCTGGAAGCATCTTTGCAGTAGTAGAGTGTACCCACCTTTCCTGCACCACTCTCTCGTTTTCAACCTTCTTCAGGATTCCCTATACACACCTCCTAGAACAAAACACAAGAACACATAACATAATAAAGTATAGATATGTACAGTCCATTATACACAATACAACAATACTTACCAGTAATTACCCTCCTTACTTCCCCTTCCCCCCTCCTTTCTTTCTGCCCCGTTAAGTTACTTTAGCCTTTAGTTGTTTTCTCTCCCAAAAAAAAAAAAAAAAAAAAAAAAAAAAAAAAAATTGTGGATTGTAATTGTACAACTTTTATGAGCCTCTAGAAGGACTTATTACAATATACGCTTTAAGCCTAACCTTCCCTTTCTTTTCTTCTGTCTGTTAGGCCCTCCCCCTTCTCTTTTTCCTTCTAGTTCTGAGCCCCTATCCACAGTTTAAATATGACATCCCCTACCCCATACCCTTAATCTAATCTTAACCCTGTCCCCTTTATCATTTTGAAGCCCTAACCTCAACCATATCCCTGATCTTAACCCCAGCTTTTTATTTAGGCAAGTTTTCGGGAATCAAACCCATGCCCCACCCCCCCATACCCTTACCCTAACCTTAACCTTGGTCCCTTTATTATTTCTAGTTTGAGACCCTAACCTCAAACTTATCCCTGATCCTAACCCAAGCCTTTTACTTTTTCTTTATTTCATTTCTTTCATCCCAATACTCACCATTATACTTACCTCTTCCTTTGAGATGCACATAAGGCCCCACAGACACATTCACCATCTGATTCCTTTAAGCTGTATTCCTGAAAAAAAAAAAAAATATATACACCTTATCCCTTTTCTTCCTCTCTCCCCTCCTTTGTTCCTCTCTTGGACACTTTTAAATAAACAGATCTCTTCTTCTTTTTCTTTTTGTGGATACTTTCTTACCCAAACAGTATATGATGAAAATAGGAAAAGAAATTTAGAATTGGAGCTGCGCCAATGCACCCAGCCACAATGGGGTGTAACTAACTAAAAAACAGTTTCCCATATTATGTGGCTTACCCTTCACGCCAAAACCTAACCTAGCTAGTGCCTGCACATCACTTTCCTATTTATCAGCTTTTAAGAAATTTCCACTTTTACCTCATTTATTTCTTTATCTTGTTTATTTGTCTTTTTTATACCTTTTCTATCTTTTTATATTTCTTGAAAATAAAGTGCAAAAAATACATTTTATAAGCACTAAAGTTTTCTTATATTCTCTTTAATCTCTTTCTCTTCTCTTGTATTTCCCTGATTGTTTTCCCTTTGTAAAGGGTCATTACAACCTAGACACACTAGATGGCAGTGTTTAGCTTTCTGCCATTTAAAGAATACTCCTCTTCTATGTTTCCCTCCCCTCCCCTCCTTCCCCCTCCTTGTTTTACAGTTTTTTTTACCTGTCACAGCCCCTTTGTTTGACACTCCCTTTACTTTTGCTTCAATCTCATTGGTACATGAATGGTTGTAGGCTGTCAAGCCATGTATCCAATTAACCTATGGGAAACAAGAATGTAACATCACATGTACATTTTGGAGGGAAAACTGTAAATGAGATTGTCTTAAATACCCTTGTTTTTGTCACACTCGCTTGGGCTCTCTGATGAAGCAGATATGTGAAACGCGTAAGACCCAAGCTCTTTTCATTGTATGTTTGGCCAAATTTTTGAATGACGAAAGATTTTAATTTGTTTTATTCACAAGTGTTTGTTTTAACGTGTTAGAAATGGCTGTGGAACAATTCTCTTTTAAACAGCACCTTTAATGTTTTAAAGTGACCCTTACAACAACTTTAAAGGATTTCTACACGTTTTAGCATTGACTTTTATACAACCCCCTCCTTTCTTGTTTTATTTTTTGATGGTTTTTCATATTTACAATTTTTTACTGAAAAAGGCTGCATACTCTGCCTGAAACCAGCCAAAGACGAACAAAAAGTGGTGTTATCAGTTCCTTCCCCACACCGTCCCATTCCCCGCGTCCCCTCTGCTCCATCACACCCTCCATCCTCCATCTGCTTCCATCCAAGGGAACTTGGACTACAATCCCCGTTCGTTTGGAATACCTAAAAAGGATTATCAATCAACAAAACACACCAAAAAGGATATTACTCACCTGGTCTTCATTCCATGCCCTGCGTCCCTCCTCTCTCCTCCTGCTGGCCCCATCAAGGACTCTGACCCCCTCTACACTGCTTCCCAACGCGCTCACCCTCCCATATCCAGTGTGCATAGTGCACAATGCACACTGGCGTTTAAAATCTTTTAAAACTTGGGAAAAGGTAAAGAGCCTACTATGATTCTTTTAATGCTGGTTTTATGACTTGAGTATGTGACACAAAAAAAAGTGATTGTACAAATTGATAACACTGTGTTTTTATACCAATGGTGAAAGTGCTGAAGCTTCGTTTTACATTGGGAGTGTTTATCTATTTTTTTATTATTTTATGAAATTCCATCCCTGTTGCCCTTTCTCTCCCCTGCCCATTGCCACACACCTCCTTCCCCACTATTAGGCCCCATGAGCTACCATTTTGTTTTTTTATCCCAGGAACCACCATTTTGTTTTAGCCTTGGGAGCCATTTGCCCTTCACCTCTCTCTACCTGATTTTAAGATTCTTCTAGTCCCCTGATTGACTTAAAATCATTGTCCATCCTCCTTCCCCCCTCCCCTCTCTTTTCTTTTGATTCCCTCTCTCATTTAGTTTGTCCTCATGTCCCTTTAGTATTTAGCTTACCCCCACTCACCTACAGTTTACTTTAAAATACCCAAGTCATTTTCCTGCCCCTGGCCTGCCCCTTTAGTTTTAGGAATCACTTTACTGTTATCTCTTTCCCATATATATATATTTCTCTCCTCTCTTTTCTTCTTATATTGCACATTTGTTTTAGAATTCTCTATTGCCATACAATTAGTTACTTCATAATTTTGCACAGATACACATATATTTATTTATTTAAATATCTACGTGTATATTTAAGCATCTGTAGCATTACCTATTTTTAACACTCTCTCCTAGTGTGACTCCGTAGCCCCCACAGCATGACGCTCCATCTCAGGAATCGCTTTACAGTCCTAGACTCAGATAGGAGAGGAGGCACAGAACAAGGAGATAAGCAAATGGAAAATGAAGTCAACTTGACAAAGGCTTATTTTCAAATACTCCAAACTATCCACCATCTTGAAATTATTGAGGAGTGCATAGCTAAGAACACCTGCCCTCCGGGGATGGCCAAGAAGGTTGATAAGTTAGCTAACTTTATTAAGCCAGCAGCGCCCAATGAGGCCATACGCGAGCACATAGCTCAAATAACTAAAAACTGGCTAAGTCATAACATGGTAGCTCTGAGTGAGCATTACTTACGGATCTCAGACTCCATTAGAAAAAGCCTTGGCCCCTTCCAACCTGCCTCCTTCGATAAAGCCCTCAGGTGGGCAAAAGCGAGGTATGGGAGAAAACTGACTAAAACATCAATAAATAAACTTAATGAATTTTTATATGCCACCTACCCGCCACCTATTGAACGTCGGACCACAGTGCCGAGATCTCCTACTCCAATGCCTGTGCCTCCGCCTCCGCCTCCTTCTTCTCCTCCTCCTTCGTCACCTGTCCGTAGCCCCTCTCCCTCCCCCACACATCCCCAACCTCCTCCACTGTCTACTACCCCCTCACCTGCAGTACAGCAAAATGCCACAGTAACATTTCTCAGCTCAGTTAATCCACAGGATTGGCCCCCTTGGCCCCTATGCAGGAACCAAAGCCGCAGAGGGTGAAGAAGTCTCACCCTACAAGGGTGGAGGATAACACCAACAGAGAAACAACTCTGACTCCTCCAAGTGTTCCACCTAAATTTAATGAGGACTCCTCACGCTTCTCAACACCTATGGCTAAGAACTCTGGTGGAGATGCCGTGAATAACTCTTTACCGATACGCTCCCCTACACTTAGACTGAGTCGCTCTAGGCGTTCAAGAGTTTCAGGTGAACTCCCAAGCATAGAGGAGTCCTCCATATTGGATTTTAGTCCCGTAGGGGCTAACAAGTTCTCTGCTGATCTGGCTACTAAATTCTCTGCGGCTCTGACTACTGACACTCACTCTATCACATTTTCTTCTTCTCCCTCATTTGAACTCCCCTCTTTTCTTTCTACTGACACTCCACCCATCTCTCACTCCTATATACTGGAAACTGATAAGACACCTCCTATGAACAATAGAATTTCAGACAATAGCAAATCCACTAAGAACAGAAACCCTACAATAGACACACACTCACCTGTTTCAGTTGAACCGTCGACCGTCTCGCGGGGACTGACGTCCACCACTCCCCACGCAGAGGCCCAGACTTCCGTACCTGTAAACAGACAAACAGCCATTAGCACCATAGTCATCCCCCTGTGGCCCCTAGGAGTACTGCAGGTGTTAACTGTATTCCCAACCGCTCGTCTCCATCTGTCCCTCCCCCCTCCCCCTCCCTTTCCCTCTTCCCCCTCACTTACCTCACCTGTAGCTGCCTCTTCACTCTTCAGCCCGCAACAGGTGGAGGCGCTGAGGGCTGCTGCCATACAGAATCGAGCCTCGGCGAGTCCACCTGTTACTAGGATCAGGAAACACAGATTGCAGACTATCTCACCCAGGGAGGGCCGCCCATGTGACGGTAGACAGCAGGAGCCTGTGAGACATCCCCATACTGCCCGAAAAAATTTCACATGGGCATTAAAAGTAGTCAAACCGAACCTGGTGATAGGGGACTCCAACCTAAGTCGGATCCCTTCTTTTACAAATAACAAAATCCAAATAGATAGCTACCCGGGGGCACAGATTGATCACCTGGTGGAATTAATTAGAAAATTAAATCAGCCCAATCCTAGTGTTCAGAGGGTGGTTCTCTCCATAGGCATAAACAATTGCTTGAGAGAGAATAAAGAAGCCACCCTTAGGAAAGCTCTCCAGAGACTACTGAGAGTCACAGCAGATACCTTCCCACGTGCCATGGTATATGTGCCCCTCTTAAATTATTCTGAGGCATTAGAAATAGGACAGATAGAATCGTTAAAGACCCTAAATAGTTTCATATCAGAGAGATGCCATTGCCTGGCCCGTCTCAGCGAGGCCAATTTTAAAGTGTCTAACGACCATATACATTGGACACCTGACACAGCGCAGGCGATGCTAGACTCTTGGCTGCGGGAGTTAAACCTGTGAGAGGGGCGGAGGGTGATTGCACCGAGCCCCGATTGTCGAAGGTCACTAACCTCTGTTCTACTTTCCGCCTGTCTTTGGCGCAGCGCGAGGTCTTGGAGAGAGGACTCACGTTCATCCCTACCCCCTTGAGAACATGCAAAATGTCCCAGAGACGCGATATACATACGAGTATGAACACAAACCCCTCGGGGAACCGTCTCGGTGGGAGCCGAAGGCCCACGCGGCCTCGGCCCACATCAGGGCTTTGCTGGAGGGGGACTGGGTGGCGTTGGAGGACTTCTCTCCTGTGGCAGAGGATATAAACAACATCTTTCCTGAACAGAGACAGGCAACAAAAAGTTTAACCAGTAGCCAACAGCTAGTCATCAAACCCGCCGATAAAGGTGTACGGTTTGTTTTATAGGACAGGTGTTTTTACTCACAGGAGGCATATAGACAATTAAGTGATACCACTTATTATGCACCATTGTCGGAGCCCCTGCGACCGTCCACTCAAATTGAGATCAGGCATTGCATCAACGATATGTATAAATAAAAAAATTATAGCAGCAAACAGCGGTTTTATTTGTATGGCCCTGAAGAGCCTCGAATGAAACAGTTTTACCTTTTACCTAAGATCCACAAGCCTCCCGACACCTGGACGGTCCCCCAATCATTTTATCTATCTATTTATCTTCCTATCTTTTTACCCTTCTATCCCCCACAACTTTGACACGTCTCTTATACATCCACTTTTTAGAGTCGAGTTGCTTTTTATCCCATAGCCCAGCATGGAGGTTTTTTGTACATACCTTTCATGAGTCTCTGTCTCTTTCTGTCTTTTAATATGTATCTATAAGTTTTAAATTGGGAGACATAATTCTAGGATTAGGCCTATTCACTATCCTTTTTATGAAAAAAATATTTTAATCTCCCTTTCTGTCTATTTATTTGTTTATTTTAAAATTATTTATACCCAATTTATTTAGTTATCGGTTTTTTAGAAGCTCCTAGAATACTAAAACTGCACCTTGGGACCCCTTTGCCTTTTGCACTGTACATACTAGCACTTTAACATCTTAAAATGAGAAGGAAGAGTTGTGAGACTTCCCGAACTGCCTTTGAGGGCAAAAAATAAAGACACGTATTGCATTGATGAACATGTGTGATTTATATCTGATAGCTCTTATGATTGATGTGGAGTGTAGTGGATTCTTTTGTATATATATTTCTAATCTTTTATGTGTGATGCTTATTTTAGGGCCCAATAGGTTTTATAGTTTTAGTAATCTTTGGATTCTTCTAGTTATTTATTGGTTTTAAATAAATAAATAAATAATATCTTAGGAGCATATTTAAGTAGACTCCTCTATATATATATATATATATATACATATATGTGTTTTTATAGATGTATGAAAGGAACTGCCTCCATGCGTAAAAGTGGTATGGGACAGGAAGCATGTTTGACTTGGGGAATACGTAATACAAACATATGGAAAAGATACTTACATTAATAATTACATAATAAAAGTGAAAGACCTGAGATGAGAGGAACGATCCTGGAAGCATCTTTGCAGTAGTAGAGTGTACCCACCTTTCCTGCACCACTCTCTCGTTTTCAACCTTCTTCAGGATTCCCTATACACACCTCCTAGAACAAAACACAAGAACACATAACATAATAAAGTATAGATATGTACAGTCCATTATACACAATACAACAATACTTACCAGTAATTACCCTCCTTACTTCCCCTTCCCCCTCCTTTCTTTCTGCCCGTTAAGTTACTTTAGCCTTTAGTTGTTTTCTCTCCCAAAAAAAAAAAAAAAAAAAAAAAAAAAAAAAAAATTGTGGATTGTAATTGTACAACTTTTATGAGCCTCTAGAAGGACTTATTACAATATACGCTTTAAGCCTAACCTTCCCTTTCTTTTCTTCTGTCTGTTAGGCCCTCCCCTTCTCTTTTTCCTTCTAGTTCTGAGCCCCTATCCACAGTTTAAATATGACATCCCCTACCCCATACCCTTAATCTAATCTTAACCCTGTCCCCTTTATCATTTTGAAGCCCTAACCTCAACCATATCCCTGATCTTAACCCCAGCTTTTTATTTAGGCAAGTTTTCGGGAATCAAACCCATGCCCCACCCCATACCCTTACCCTAACCTTAACCTTGGTCCCTTTATTATTTCTAGTTTGAGACCCTAACCTCAAACTTATCCCTGATCCTAACCCAAGCCTTTTACTTTTTCTTTATTTCATTTCTTTCATCCCAATACTCACCATTATACTTACCTCTTCCTTTGAGATGCACATAAGGCCCCACAGACACATTCACCATCTGATTCCTTTAAGCGGTATTCCTGAAAAAAAGAAAAAAATATATACACCTTATCCCTTTTCTTCCTCTCTCCCCTCCTTTGTTCCTCTCTTGGACACTTTTAAATAAACAGATCTCTTCTTCTTTTTCTTTTTTGTGGATACTTTCTTACCAAACAGTATATGATGAAAATAGGAAAAGAAATTTAGAATTGGAGCTGCGCCAATGCACCCAGCCACAATGGGGTGTAACTAACTAAAAAACAGTTTCCCATATTATGTGGCTTACCCTTCACGCCAAAACCTAACCTAGCTAGTGCCTGCACATCACTTTCCTATTTATCAGCTTTTAAGAAATTTCCACTTTTACCTCATTTATTTCTTTATCTTGTTTATTTGTCTTTTTTATACCTTTTCTATCTTTTTATATTTCTTGAAAATAAAGTGCAAAAAATACATTTTATAAGCACTAAAGTTTTCTTATATTCTCTTTAATCTCTTTCTCTTCTCTTGTATTTCCCTGATTGTTTTCCCTTTGTAAAGGGTCATTACAACCTAGACACACTAGATGGCAGTGTTTAGCTTTCTGCCATTTAAAGAATACTCCTCTTCTATGTTTCCCTCCCCTCCCCTCCTTCCCCCTCCTTGTTTTACAGTTTTTTTTACCTGTCACAGCCCCTTTGTTTGACACTCCCTTTACTTTTGCTTCAATCTCATTGGTACATGAATGGTTGTAGGCTGTCAAGCCATGTATCCAATTAACCTATGGGAAACAAGAATGTAACATCACATGTACATTTTGGAGGGAAAACTGTAAATGAGATTGTCTTAAATACCCTTGTTTTTGTCACACTCGCTTGGGCTCTCTGATGAAGCAGATATGTGAAACGCGTAAGACCCAAGCTCTTTTCATTGTATGTTTGGCCAAATTTTTGAATGACGAAAGATTTTAATTTGTTTTATTCACAAGTGTTTGTTTTAACGTGTTAGAAATGGCTGTGGAACAATTCTCTTTTAAACAGCACCTTTAATGTTTTAAAGTGACCCTTACAACAACTTTAAAGGATTTCTACACGTTTTAGCATTGACTTTTATACAACCCCCTCCTTTCTTGTTTTATTTTTTGATGGTTTTTCATATTTACAATTTTTTACTGAAAAAGGCTGCATACTCTGCCTGAAACCAGCCAAAGACGAACAAAAAGTGGTGTTATCAGTTCCTTCCCCACACCGTCCCATTCCCCGCGTCCCCTCTGCTCCATCACACCCTCCATCCTCCATCTGCTTCCATCCAAGGGAACTTGGACTACAATCCCCGTTCGTTTGGAATACCTAAAAAGGATTATCAATCAACAAAACACACCAAAAAGGATATTACTCACCTGGTCTTCATTCCATGCCCTGCGTCCCTCCTCTCTCCTCCTGCTGGCCCCATCAAGGACTCTGACCCCCTCTACACTGCTTCCCAACGCGCTCACCCTCCCATATCCAGTGTGCATAGTGCACAATGCACACTGGCGTTTAAAATCTTTTAAAACTTGGGAAAAGGTAAAGAGCCTACTATGATTCTTTTAATGCTGGTTTTATGACTTGAGTATGTGACACAAAAAAAAGTGATTGTACAAATTGATAACACTGTGTTTTTATACCAATGGTGAAAGTGCTGAAGCTTCGTTTTACATTGGGAGTGTTTATCTATTTTTTTATTATTTTATGAAATTCCATCCCTGTTGCCCTTTCTCTCCCCTGCCCATTGCCACACACCTCCTTCCCCACTATTAGGCCCCATGAGCTACCATTTTGTTTTTTTATCCCAGGAACCACCATTTTGTTTTAGCCTTGGGAGCCATTTGCCCTTCACCTCTCTCTACCTGATTTTAAGATTCTTCTAGTCCCCTGATTGACTTAAAATCATTGTCCATCCTCCTTCCCCCCTCCCCTCTCTTTTCTTTTGATTCCCTCTCTCATTTAGTTTGTCCTCATGTCCCTTTAGTATTTAGCTTACCCCCACTCACCTACAGTTTACTTTAAAATACCCAAGTCATTTTCCTGCCCCTGGCCTGCCCCTTTAGTTTTAGGAATCACTTTACTGTTATCTCTTTCCCATATATATATATTTCTCTCCTCTCTTTTCTTCTTATATTGCACATTTGTTTTAGAATTCTCTATTGCCATACAATTAGTTACTTCATAATTTTGCACAGATACACATATATTTATTTATTTAAATATCTACGTGTATATTTAAGCATCTGTAGCATTACCTATTTTTAACACTCTCTCCTAGTGTGACTCCGTAGCCCCCACAGCATGACGCTCCATCTCAGGAATCGCTTTACAGTCCTAGACTCAGATAGGAGAGGAGGCACAGAACAAGGAGATAAGCAAATGGAAAATGAAGTCAACTTGACAAAGGCTTATTTTCAAATACTCCAAACTATCCACCATCTTGAAATTATTGAGGAGTGCATAGCTAAGAACACCTGCCCTCCGGGGATGGCCAAGAAGGTTGATAAGTTAGCTAACTTTATTAAGCCAGCAGCGCCCAATGAGGCCATACGCGAGCACATAGCTCAAATAACTAAAAACTGGCTAAGTCATAACATGGTAGCTCTGAGTGAGCATTACTTACGGATCTCAGACTCCATTAGAAAAAGCCTTGGCCCCTTCCAACCTGCCTCCTTCGATAAAGCCCTCAGGTGGGCAAAAGCGAGGTATGGGAGAAAACTGACTAAAACATCAATAAATAAACTTAATGAATTTTTATATGCCACCTACCCGCCACCTATTGAACGTCGGACCACAGTGCCGAGATCTCCTACTCCAATGCCTGTGCCTCCGCCTCCGCCTCCTTCTTCTCCTCCTCCTTCGTCACCTGTCCGTAGCCCCTCTCCCTCCCCCACACATCCCCAACCTCCTCCACTGTCTACTACCCCCTCACCTGCAGTACAGCAAAATGCCACAGTAACATTTCTCAGCTCAGTTAATCCACAGGATTGGCCCCCCTTGGCCCCTATGCAGGAACCAAAGCCGCAGAGGGTGAAGAAGTCTCACCCTACAAGGGTGGAGGATAACACCAACAGAGAAACAACTCTGACTCCTCCAAGTGTTCCACCTAAATTTAATGAGGACTCCTCACGCTTCTCAACACCTATGGCTAAGAACTCTGGTGGAGATGCCGTGAATAACTCTTTACCGATACGCTCCCCTACACTTAGACTGAGTCGCTCTAGGCGTTCAAGAGTTTCAGGTGAACTCCCAAGCATAGAGGAGTCCTCCATATTGGATTTTAGTCCCGTAGGGGCTAACAAGTTCTCTGCTGATCTGGCTACTAAATTCTCTGCGGCTCTGACTACTGACACTCACTCTATCACATTTTCTTCTTCTCCCTCATTTGAACTCCCCTCTTTTCTTTCTACTGACACTCCACCCATCTCTCACTCCTATATACTGGAAACTGATAAGACACCTCCTATGAACAATAGAATTTCAGACAATAGCAAATCCACTAAGAACAGAAACCCTACAATAGACACACACTCACCTGTTTCAGTTGAACCGTCGACCGTCTCGCGGGGACTGACGTCCACCACTCCCCACGCAGAGGCCCAGACTTCCGTACCTGTAAACAGACAAACAGCCATTAGCACCATAGTCATCCCCCCTGTGGCCCCTAGGAGTACTGCAGGTGTTAACTGTATTCCCAACCGCTCGTCTCCATCTGTCCCTCCCCCCCCTCCCCCTCCCTTTCCCTCTTCCCCCTCACTTACCTCACCTGTAGCTGCCTCTTCACTCTTCAGCCCGCAACAGGTGGAGGCGCTGAGGGCTGCTGCCATACAGAATCGAGCCTCGGCGAGTCCACCTGTTACTAGGATCAGGAAACACAGATTGCAGACTATCTCACCCAGGGAGGGCCGCCCATGTGACGGTAGACAGCAGGAGCCTGTGAGACATCCCCATACTGCCCGAAAAAATTTCACATGGGCATTAAAAGTAGTCAAACCGAACCTGGTGATAGGGGACTCCAACCTAAGTCGGATCCCTTCTTTTACAAATAACAAAATCCAAATAGATAGCTACCCGGGGGCACAGATTGATCACCTGGTGGAATTAATTAGAAAATTAAATCAGCCCAATCCTAGTGTTCAGAGGGTGGTTCTCTCCATAGGCATAAACAATTGCTTGAGAGAGAATAAAGAAGCCACCCTTAGGAAAGCTCTCCAGAGACTACTGAGAGTCACAGCAGATACCTTCCCACGTGCCATGGTATATGTGCCCCTCTTAAATTATTCTGAGGCATTAGAAATAGGACAGATAGAATCGTTAAAGACCCTAAATAGTTTCATATCAGAGAGATGCCATTGCCTGGCCCGTCTCAGCGAGGCCAATTTTAAAGTGTCTAACGACCATATACATTGGACACCTGACACAGCGCAGGCGATGCTAGACTCTTGGCTGCGGGAGTTAAACCTGTGAGAGGGGCGGAGGGTGATTGCACCGAGCCCCGATTGTCGAAGGTCACTAACCTCTGTTCTACTTTCCGCCTGTCTTTGGCGCAGCGCGAGGTCTTGGAGAGAGGACTCACGTTCATCCCTACCCCCTTGAGAACATGCAAAATGTCCCAGAGACGCGATATACATACGAGTATGAACACAAACCCCTCGGGGAACCGTCTCGGTGGGAGCCGAAGGCCCACGCGGCCTCGGCCCACATCAGGGCTTTGCTGGAGGGGGACTGGGTGGCGTTGGAGGACTTCTCTCCTGTGGCAGAGGATATAAACAACATCTTTCCTGAACAGAGACAGGCAACAAAAAGTTTAACCAGTAGCCAACAGCTAGTCATCAAACCCGCCGATAAAGGTGTACGGTTTGTTTTATAGGACAGGTGTTTTTACTCACAGGAGGCATATAGACAATTAAGTGATACCACTTATTATGCACCATTGTCGGAGCCCCTGCGACCGTCCACTCAAATTGAGATCAGGCATTGCATCAACGATATGTATAAATAAAAAAATTATAGCAGCAAACAGCGGTTTTATTTGTATGGCCCTGAAGAGCCTCGAATGAAACAGTTTTACCTTTTACCTAAGATCCACAAGCCTCCCGACACCTGGACGGTCCCCCAATCATTTTATCTATCTATTTATCTTCCTATCTTTTTACCCTTCTATCCCCCACAACTTTGACACGTCTCTTATACATCCACTTTTTAGAGTCGAGTTGCTTTTTATCCCATAGCCCAGCATGGAGGTTTTTTGTACATACCTTTCATGAGTCTCTGTCTCTTTCTGTCTTTTAATATGTATCTATAAGTTTTAAATTGGGAGACATAATTCTAGGATTAGGCCTATTCACTATCCTTTTTATGAAAAAAATATTTTAATCTCCCTTTCTGTCTATTTATTTGTTTATTTTAAAATTATTTATACCCAATTTATTTAGTTATCGGTTTTTTAGAAGCTCCTAGAATACTAAAACTGCACCTTGGGACCCCTTTGCCTTTTGCACTGTACATACTAGCACTTTAACATCTTAAAATGAGAAGGAAGAGTTGTGAGACTTCCCGAACTGCCTTTGAGGGCAAAAAATAAAGACACGTATTGCATTGATGAACATGTGTGATTTATATCTGATAGCTCTTATGATTGATGTGGAGTGTAGTGGATTCTTTTGTATATATATTTCTAATCTTTTATGTGTGATGCTTATTTTAGGGCCCAATAGGTTTTATAGTTTTAGTAATCTTTGGATTCTTCTAGTTATTTATTGGTTTTAAATAAATAAATAAATAATATCTTAGGAGCATATTTAAGTAGACTCCTCTATATATATATATATATATATACATATATGTGTTTTTATAGATGTATGAAAGGAACTGCCTCCATGCGTAAAAGTGGTATGGGACAGGAAGCATGTTTGACTTGGGGAATACGTAATACAAACATATGGAAAAGATACTTACATTAATAATTACATAATAAAAGTGAAAGACCTGAGATGAGAGGAACGATCCTGGAAGCATCTTTGCAGTAGTAGAGTGTACCCACCTTTCCTGCACCACTCTCTCGTTTTCAACCTTCTTCAGGATTCCCTATACACACCTCCTAGAACAAAACACAAGAACACATAACATAATAAAGTATAGATATGTACAGTCCATTATACACAATACAACAATACTTACCAGTAATTACCCTCCTTACTTCCCCTTCCCCCCTCCTTTCTTTCTGCCCGTTAAGTTACTTTAGCCTTTAGTTGTTTTCTCTCCCAAAAAAAAAAAAAAAAAAAAAAAAAAAAAAAAAAAAAAAAAAAAAAATTGTGGATTGTAATTGTACAACTTTTATGAGCCTCTAGAAGGACTTATTACAATATACGCTTTAAGCCTAACCTTCCCTTTCTTTTCTTCTGTCTGTTAGGCCCTCCCCTTCTCTTTTTCCTTCTAGTTCTGAGCCCCTATCCACAGTTTAAATATGACATCCCCTACCCCATACCCTTAATCTAATCTTAACCCTGTCCCCTTTATCATTTTGAAGCCCTAACCTCAACCATATCCCTGATCTTAACCCCAGCTTTTTATTTAGGCAAGTTTTCGGGAATCAAACCCATGCCCCACCCCATACCCTTACCCTAACCTTAACCTTGGTCCCTTTATTATTTCTAGTTTGAGACCCTAACCTCAAACTTATCCCTGATCCTAACCCAAGCCTTTTACTTTTTCTTTATTTCATTTCTTTCATCCCAATACTCACCATTATACTTACCTCTTCCTTTGAGATGCACATAAGGCCCCACAGACACATTCACCATCTGATTCCTTTAAGCTGTATTCCTGAAAAAAAGAAAAAAATATATACACCTTATCCCTTTTCTTCCTCTCTCCCCTCCTTTGTTCCTCTCTTGGACACTTTTAAATAAACAGATCTCTTCTTCTTTTTCTTTTTTGTGGATACTTTCTTACCAAACAGTATATGATGAAAATAGGAAAAGAAATTTAGAATTGGAGCTGCGCCAATGCACCCAGCCACAATGGGGTGTAACTAACTAAAAAACAGTTTCCCATATTATGTGGCTTACCCTTCACGCCAAAACCTAACCTAGCTAGTGCCTGCACATCACTTTCCTATTTATCAGCTTTTAAGAAATTTCCACTTTTACCTCATTTATTTCTTTATCTTGTTTATTTGTCTTTTTTATACCTTTTCTATCTTTTTATATTTCTTGAAAATAAAGTGCAAAAAATACATTTTATAAGCACTAAAGTTTTCTTATATTCTCTTTAATCTCTTTCTCTTCTCTTGTATTTCCCTGATTGTTTTCCCTTTGTAAAGGGTCATTACAACCTAGACACACTAGATGGCAGTGTTTAGCTTTCTGCCATTTAAAGAATACTCCTCTTCTATGTTTCCCTCCCCTCCCCTCCTTCCCCCTCCTTGTTTTACAGTTTTTTTTACCTGTCACAGCCCCTTTGTTTGACACTCCCTTTACTTTTGCTTCAATCTCATTGGTACATGAATGGTTGTAGGCTGTCAAGCCATGTATCCAATTAACCTATGGGAAACAAGAATGTAACATCACATGTACATTTTGGAGGGAAAACTGTAAATGAGATTGTCTTAAATACCCTTGTTTTTGTCACACTCGCTTGGGCTCTCTGATGAAGCAGATATGTGAAACGCGTAAGACCCAAGCTCTTTTCATTGTATGTTTGGCCAAATTTTTGAATGACGAAAGATTTTAATTTGTTTTATTCACAAGTGTTTGTTTTAACGTGTTAGAAATGGCTGTGGAACAATTCTCTTTTAAACAGCACCTTTAATGTTTTAAAGTGACCCTTACAACAACTTTAAAGGATTTCTACACGTTTTAGCATTGACTTTTATACAACCCCCTCCTTTCTTGTTTTATTTTTTGATGGTTTTTCATATTTACAATTTTTTACTGAAAAAGGCTGCATACTCTGCCTGAAACCAGCCAAAGACGAACAAAAAGTGGTGTTATCAGTTCCTTCCCCACACCGTCCCATTCCCCGCGTCCCCTCTGCTCCATCACACCCTCCATCCTCCATCTGCTTCCATCCAAGGGAACTTGGACTACAATCCCCGTTCGTTTGGAATACCTAAAAAGGATTATCAATCAACAAAACACACCAAAAAGGATATTACTCACCTGGTCTTCATTCCATGCCCTGCGTCCCTCCTCTCTCCTCCTGCTGGCCCCATCAAGGACTCTGACCCCCTCTACACTGCTTCCCAACGCGCTCACCCTCCCATATCCAGTGTGCATAGTGCACAATGCACACTGGCGTTTAAAATCTTTTAAAACTTGGGAAAAGGTAAAGAGCCTACTATGATTCTTTTAATGCTGGTTTTATGACTTGAGTATGTGACACAAAAAAAAGTGATTGTACAAATTGATAACACTGTGTTTTTATACCAATGGTGAAAGTGCTGAAGCTTCGTTTTACATTGGGAGTGTTTATCTATTTTTTTATTATTTTATGAAATTCCATCCCTGTTGCCCTTTCTCTCCCCTGCCCATTGCCACACACCTCCTTCCCCACTATTAGGCCCCATGAGCTACCATTTTGTTTTTTTATCCCAGGAACCACCATTTTGTTTTAGCCTTGGGAGCCATTTGCCCTTCACCTCTCTCTACCTGATTTTAAGATTCTTCTAGTCCCCTGATTGACTTAAAATCATTGTCCATCCTCCTTCCCCCCTCCCCTCTCTTTTCTTTTGATTCCCTCTCTCATTTAGTTTGTCCTCATGTCCCTTTAGTATTTAGCTTACCCCCACTCACCTACAGTTTACTTTAAAATACCCAAGTCATTTTCCTGCCCCTGGCCTGCCCCTTTAGTTTTAGGAATCACTTTACTGTTATCTCTTTCCCATATATATATATTTCTCTCCTCTCTTTTCTTCTTATATTGCACATTTGTTTTAGAATTCTCTATTGCCATACAATTAGTTACTTCATAATTTTGCACAGATACACATATATTTATTTATTTAAATATCTACGTGTATATTTAAGCATCTGTAGCATTACCTATTTTTAACACTCTCTCCTAGTGTGACTCCGTAGCCCCCACAGCATGACGCTCCATCTCAGGAATCGCTTTACAGTCCTAGACTCAGATAGGAGAGGAGGCACAGAACAAGGAGATAAGCAAATGGAAAATGAAGTCAACTTGACAAAGGCTTATTTTCAAATACTCCAAACTATCCACCATCTTGAAATTATTGAGGAGTGCATAGCTAAGAACACCTGCCCTCCGGGGATGGCCAAGAAGGTTGATAAGTTAGCTAACTTTATTAAGCCAGCAGCGCCCAATGAGGCCATACGCGAGCACATAGCTCAAATAACTAAAAACTGGCTAAGTCATAACATGGTAGCTCTGAGTGAGCATTACTTACGGATCTCAGACTCCATTAGAAAAAGCCTTGGCCCCTTCCAACCTGCCTCCTTCGATAAAGCCCTCAGGTGGGCAAAAGCGAGGTATGGGAGAAAACTGACTAAAACATCAATAAATAAACTTAATGAATTTTTATATGCCACCTACCCGCCACCTATTGAACGTCGGACCACAGTGCCGAGATCTCCTACTCCAATGCCTGTGCCTCCGCCTCCGCCTCCTTCTTCTCCTCCTCCTTCGTCACCTGTCCGTAGCCCCTCTCCCTCCCCCACACATCCCCAACCTCCTCCACTGTCTACTACCCCCTCACCTGCAGTACAGCAAAATGCCACAGTAACATTTCTCAGCTCAGTTAATCCACAGGATTGGCCCCCCTTGGCCCCTATGCAGGAACCAAAGCCGCAGAGGGTGAAGAAGTCTCACCCTACAAGGGTGGAGGATAACACCAACAGAGAAACAACTCTGACTCCTCCAAGTGTTCCACCTAAATTTAATGAGGACTCCTCACGCTTCTCAACACCTATGGCTAAGAACTCTGGTGGAGATGCCGTGAATAACTCTTTACCGATACGCTCCCCTACACTTAGACTGAGTCGCTCTAGGCGTTCAAGAGTTTCAGGTGAACTCCCAAGCATAGAGGAGTCCTCCATATTGGATTTTAGTCCCGTAGGGGCTAACAAGTTCTCTGCTGATCTGGCTACTAAATTCTCTGCGGCTCTGACTACTGACACTCACTCTATCACATTTTCTTCTTCTCCCTCATTTGAACTCCCCTCTTTTCTTTCTACTGACACTCCACCCATCTCTCACTCCTATATACTGGAAACTGATAAGACACCTCCTATGAACAATAGAATTTCAGACAATAGCAAATCCACTAAGAACAGAAACCCTACAATAGACACACACTCACCTGTTTCAGTTGAACCGTCGACCGTCTCGCGGGGACTGACGTCCACCACTCCCCACGCAGAGGCCCAGACTTCCGTACCTGTAAACAGACAAACAGCCATTAGCACCATAGTCATCCCCCCTGTGGCCCCTAGGAGTACTGCAGGTGTTAACTGTATTCCCAACCGCTCGTCTCCATCTGTCCCTCCCCCCCCTCCCCCTCCCTTTCCCTCTTCCCCCTCACTTACCTCACCTGTAGCTGCCTCTTCACTCTTCAGCCCGCAACAGGTGGAGGCGCTGAGGGCTGCTGCCATACAGAATCGAGCCTCGGCGAGTCCACCTGTTACTAGGATCAGGAAACACAGATTGCAGACTATCTCACCCAGGGAGGGCCGCCCATGTGACGGTAGACAGCAGGAGCCTGTGAGACATCCCCATACTGCCCGAAAAAATTTCACATGGGCATTAAAAGTAGTCAAACCGAACCTGGTGATAGGGGACTCCAACCTAAGTCGGATCCCTTCTTTTACAAATAACAAAATCCAAATAGATAGCTACCCGGGGGCACAGATTGATCACCTGGTGGAATTAATTAGAAAATTAAATCAGCCCAATCCTAGTGTTCAGAGGGTGGTTCTCTCCATAGGCATAAACAATTGCTTGAGAGAGAATAAAGAAGCCACCCTTAGGAAAGCTCTCCAGAGACTACTGAGAGTCACAGCAGATACCTTCCCACGTGCCATGGTATATGTGCCCCTCTTAAATTATTCTGAGGCATTAGAAATAGGACAGATAGAATCGTTAAAGACCCTAAATAGTTTCATATCAGAGAGATGCCATTGCCTGGCCCGTCTCAGCGAGGCCAATTTTAAAGTGTCTAACGACCATATACATTGGACACCTGACACAGCGCAGGCGATGCTAGACTCTTGGCTGCGGGAGTTAAACCTGTGAGAGGGGCGGAGGGTGATTGCACCGAGCCCCGATTGTCGAAGGTCACTAACCTCTGTTCTACTTTCCGCCTGTCTTTGGCGCAGCGCGAGGTCTTGGAGAGAGGACTCACGTTCATCCCTACCCCCTTGAGAACATGCAAAATGTCCCAGAGACGCGATATACATACGAGTATGAACACAAACCCCTCGGGGAACCGTCTCGGTGGGAGCCGAAGGCCCACGCGGC
Source organism: Coilia nasus (assembly GCA_027475355.1). NCBI lineage: Eukaryota > Metazoa > Chordata > Actinopteri > Clupeiformes > Engraulidae > Coilia > Coilia nasus. Next base: position 903,110 of record CM050198.1, read on the forward strand.
CTCGGCCCACATCAGGGCTTTGCTGGAGGGGGACTGGGTGGCGTTGGAGGACTTCTCTCCTGTGGCAGAGGATATAAACAACATCTTTCCTGAACAGAGACAGGCAACAAAAAGTTTAACCAGTAGCCAACAGCTAGTCATCAAACCCGCCGATAAAGGTGTACGGTTTGTTTTATAGGACAGGTGTTTTTACTCACAGGAGGCATATAGACAATTAAGTGATACCACTTATTATGCACCATTGTCGGAGCCCCTGCGACCGTCCACTCAAATTGAGATCAGGCATTGCATCAACGATATGTATAAATAAAAAAATTATAGCAGCAAACAGCGGTTTTATTTGTATGGCCCTGAAGAGCCTCGAATGAAACAGTTTTACCTTTTACCTAAGATCCACAAGCCTCCCGACACCTGGACGGTCCCCCAATCATTTTATCTATCTATTTATCTTCCTATCTTTTTACCCTTCTATCCCCCACAACTTTGACACGTCTCTTATACATCCACTTTTTAGAGTCGAGTTGCTTTTTATCCCATAGCCCAGCATGGAGGTTTTTTGTACATACCTTTCATGAGTCTCTGTCTCTTTCTGTCTTTTAATATGTATCTATAAGTTTTAAATTGGGAGACATAATTCTAGGATTAGGCCTATTCACTATCCTTTTTATGAAAAAAATATTTTAATCTCCCTTTCTGTCTATTTATTTGTTTATTTTAAAATTATTTATACCCAATTTATTTAGTTATCGGTTTTTTAGAAGCTCCTAGAATACTAAAACTGCACCTTGGGACCCCTTTGCCTTTTGCACTGTACATACTAGCACTTTAACATCTTAAAATGAGAAGGAAGAGTTGTGAGACTTCCCGAACTGCCTTTGAGGGCAAAAAATAAAGACACGTATTGCATTGATGAACATGTGTGATTTATATCTGATAGCTCTTATGATTGATGTGGAGTGTAGTGGATTCTTTTGTATATATATTTCTAATCTTTTATGTGTGATGCTTATTTTAGGGCCCAATAGGTTTTATAGTTTTAGTAATCTTTGGATTCTTCTAGTTATTTATTGGTTTTAAATAAATAAATAAATAATATCTTAGGAGCATATTTAAGTAGACTCCTCTATATATATATATATATATATACATATATGTGTTTTTATAGATGTATGAAAGGAACTGCCTCCATGCGTAAAAGTGGTATGGGACAGGAAGCATGTTTGACTTGGGGAATACGTAATACAAACATATGGAAAAGATACTTACATTAATAATTACATAATAAAAGTGAAAGACCTGAGATGAGAGGAACGATCCTGGAAGCATCTTTGCAGTAGTAGAGTGTACCCACCTTTCCTGCACCACTCTCTCGTTTTCAACCTTCTTCAGGATTCCCTATACACACCTCCTAGAACAAAACACAAGAACACATAACATAATAAAGTATAGATATGTACAGTCCATTATACACAATACAACAATACTTACCAGTAATTACCCTCCTTACTTCCCCTTCCCCCCTCCTTTCTTTCTGCCCGTTAAGTTACTTTAGCCTTTAGTTGTTTTCTCTCCCAAAAAAAAAAAAAAAAAAAAAAAAAAAAAAAAAAAAAAAAATTGTGGATTGTAATTGTACAACTTTTATGAGCCTCTAGAAGGACTTATTACAATATACGCTTTAAGCCTAACCTTCCCTTTCTTTTCTTCTGTCTGTTAGGCCCTCCCCTTCTCTTTTTCCTTCTAGTTCTGAGCCCCTATCCACAGTTTAAATATGACATCCCCTACCCCATACCCTTAATCTAATTTTAACCCTGTCCCCTTTATCATTTTGAAGCCCTAACCTCAACCATATCCCTGATCTTAACCCCAGCTTTTTATTTAGACAAGTTTTCGGGAATCAAACCCATGCCCCACCCCATACCCTTACCCTAACCTTAACCTTGGTCCCTTTATTATTTCTAGTTTGAGACCCTAACCTCAAACTTATCCCTGATCCTAACCCAAGCCTTTTACTTTTTCTTTATTTCATTTCTTTCATCCCAATACTCACCATTATACTTACCTCTTCCTTTGAGATGCACATAAGGCCCCACAGACATATTCACCATCTGATTCCTTTAAGCTGTATTCCTGAAAAAAAGAAAAAAAAAAAATATATACACCTTATCCCTTTTCTTCCTCTCTCCCCTCCTTTGTTCCTCTCTTGGACACTTTTAAATAAACAGATCTCTTCTTCTTTTTCTTTTTTGTGGATACTTTCTTACCAAACAGTATATGATGAAAATAGGAAAAGAAATTTAGAATTGGAGCTGCGCCAATGCACCCAGCCACAATGGGGTGTAACTAACTAAAAAACAGTTTCCCATATTATGTGGCTTACCCTTCACGCCAAAACCTAACCTAGCTAGTGCCTGCACATCACTTTCCTATTTATCAGCTTTTAAGAAATTTCCACTTTTACCTCATTTATTTCTTTATCTTGTTTATTTGTCTTTTTTATACCTTTTCTATCTTTTTATATTTCTTGAAAATAAAGTGCAAAAAATACATCTTATAAGCACTAAAGTTTTCTTATATTCTCTTTAATCTCTTTCTCTTCTCTTGTATTTCCCTGATTGTTTTCCCTTTGTAAAGGGTCATTACAACCTAGACACACTAGATGGCAGTGTTTAGCTTTCTGCCATTTAAAGAATACTCCTCTTCTATGTTTCCCTCCCCTCCCCTCCTTCCCCCTCCTTGTTTTACAGTTTTTTTTACCTGTCACAGCCCCTTTGTTTGACACTCCCTTTACTTTTGCTTCAATCTCATTGGTACATGAATGGTTGTAGGCTGTCAAGCCATGTATCCAATTAACCTATGGGAAACAAGAATGTAACATCACATGTACATTTTGGAGGGAAAACTGTAAATGAGATTGTCTTAAATACCCTTGTTTTTGTCACACTCGCTTGGGCTCTCTGATGAAGCAGATATGTGAAACGCGTAAGACCCAAGCTCTTTTCATTGTATGTTTGGCCAAATTTTTGAATGACGAAAGATTTTAATTTGTTTTATTCACAAGTGTTTGTTTTAACGTGTTAGAAATGGCTGTGGAACAATTCTCTTTTAAACAGCACCTTTAATGTTTTAAAGTGACCCTTACAACAACTTTAAAGGATTTCTACACGTTTTAGCATTGACTTTTATACAACCCCCTCCTTTCTTGTTTTATTTTTTGATGGTTTTTCATATTTACAATTTTTTACTGAAAAAGGCTGCATACTCTGCCTGAAACCAGCCAAAGACGAACAAAAAGTGGTGTTATCAGTTCCTTCCCCACACCGTCCCATTCCCCGCGTCCCCTCTGCTCCATCACACCCTCCATCCTCCATCTGCTTCCATCCAAGGGAACTTGGACTACAATCCCCGTTCGTTTGGAATACCTAAAAAGGATTATCAATCAACAAAACACACCAAAAAGGATATTACTCACCTGGTCTTCATTCCATGCCCTGCGTCCCTCCTCTCTCCTCCTGCTGGCCCCATCAAGGACTCTGACCCCCTCTACACTGCTTCCCAACGCGCTCACCCTCCCATATCCAGTGTGCATAGTGCACAATGCACACTGGCGTTTAAAATCTTTTAAAACTTGGGAAAAGGTAAAGAGCCTACTATGATTCTTTTAATGCTGGTTTTATGACTTGAGTATGTGACACAAAAAAAAGTGATTGTACAAATTGATAACACTGTGTTTTTATACCAATGGTGAAAGTGCTGAAGCTTCGTTTTACATTGGGAGTGTTTATCTATTTTTTTATTATTTTATGAAATTCCATCCCTGTTGCCCTTTCTCTCCCCTGCCCATTGCCACACACCTCCTTCCCCACTATTAGGCCCCATGAGCTACCATTTTGTTTTTTTATCCCAGGAACCACCATTTTGTTTTAGCCTTGGGAGCCATTTGCCCTTCACCTCTCTCTACCTGATTTTAAGATTCTTCTAGTCCCCTGATTGACTTAAAATCATTGTCCATCCTCCTTCCCCCCTCCCCTCTCTTTTCTTTTGATTCCCTCTCTCATTTAGTTTGTCCTCATGTCCCTTTAGTATTTAGCTTACCCCCACTCACCTACAGTTTACTTTAAAATACCCAAGTCATTTTCCTGCCCCTGGCCTGCCCCTTTAGTTTTAGGAATCACTTTACTGTTATCTCTTTCCCATATATATATATTTCTCTCCTCTCTTTTCTTCTTATATTGCACATTTGTTTTAGAATTCTCTATTGCCATACAATTAGTTACTTCATAATTTTGCACAGATACACATATATTTATTTATTTAAATATCTACGTGTATATTTAAGCATCTGTAGCATTACCTATTTTTAACACTCTCTCCTAGTGTGACTCCGTAGCCCCCACAGCATGACGCTCCATCTCAGGAATCGCTTTACAGTCCTAGACTCAGATAGGAGAGGAGGCACAGAACAAGGAGATAAGCAAATGGAAAATGAAGTCAACTTGACAAAGGCTTATTTTCAAATACTCCAAACTATCCACCATCTTGAAATTATTGAGGAGTGCATAGCTAAGAACACCTGCCCTCCGGGGATGGCCAAGAAGGTTGATAAGTTAGCTAACTTTATTAAGCCAGCAGCGCCCAATGAGGCCATACGCGAGCACATAGCTCAAATAACTAAAAACTGGCTAAGTCATAACATGGTAGCTCTGAGTGAGCATTACTTACGGATCTCAGACTCCATTAGAAAAAGCCTTGGCCCCTTCCAACCTGCCTCCTTCGATAAAGCCCTCAGGTGGGCAAAAGCGAGGTATGGGAGAAAACTGACTAAAACATCAATAAATAAACTTAATGAATTTTTATATGCCACCTACCCGCCACCTATTGAACGTCGGACCACAGTGCCGAGATCTCCTACTCCAATGCCTGTGCCTCCGCCTCCGCCTCCTTCTTCTCCTCCTCCTTCGTCACCTGTCCGTAGCCCCTCTCCCTCCCCCACACATCCCCAACCTCCTCCACTGTCTACTATCCCCTCACCTGCAGTACAGCAAAATGCCACAGTAACATTTCTCAGCTCAGTTAATCCACAGGATTGGCCCCCCTTGGCCCCTATGCAGGAACCAAAGCCGCAGAGGGTGAAGAAGTCTCACCCTACAAGGGTGGAGGATAACACCAACAGAGAAACAACTCTGACTCCTCCAAGTGTTCCACCTAAATTTAATGAGGACTCCTCACGCTTCTCAACACCTATGGCTAAGAACTCTGGTGGAGATGCCGTGAATAACTCTTTACCGATACGCTCCCCTACACTTAGACTGAGTCGCTCTAGGCGTTCAAGAGTTTCAGGTGAACTCCCAAGCATAGAGGAGTCCTCCATATTGGATTTTAGTCCCGTAGGGGCTAACAAGTTCTCTGCTGATCTGGCTACTAAATTCTCTGCGGCTCTGACTACTGACACTCACTCTATCACATTTTCTTCTTCTCCCTCATTTGAACTCCCCTCTTTTCTTTCTACTGACACTCCACCCATCTCTCACTCCTATATACTGGAAACTGATAAGACACCTCCTATGAACAATAGAATTTCAGACAATAGCAAATCCACTAAGAACAGAAACCCTACAATAGACACACACTCACCTGTTTCAGTTGAACCGTCGACCGTCTCGCGGGGACTGACGTCCACCACTCCCCACGCAGAGGCCCAGACTTCCGTACCTGTAAACAGACAAACAGCCATTAGCACCATAGTCATCCCCCCTGTGGCCCCTAGGAGTACTGCAGGTGTTAACTGTATTCCCAACCGCTCGTCTCCATCTGTCCCTCCCCCCCCTCCCCCTCCCTTTCCCTCTTCCCCCTCACTTACCTCACCTGTAGCTGCCTCTTCACTCTTCAGCCCGCAACAGGTGGAGGCGCTGAGGGCTGCTGCCATACAGAATCGAGCCTCGGCGAGTCCACCTGTTACTAGGATCAGGAAACACAGATTGCAGACTATCTCACCCAGGGAGGGCCGCCCATGTGACGGTAGACAGCAGGAGCCTGTGAGACATCCCCATACTGCCCGAAAAAATTTCACATGGGCATTAAAAGTAGTCAAACCGAACCTGGTGATAGGGGACTCCAACCTAAGTCGGATCCCTTCTTTTACAAATAACAAAATCCAAATAGATAGCTACCCGGGGGCACAGATTGATCACCTGGTGGAATTAATTAGAAAATTAAATCAGCCCAATCCTAGTGTTCAGAGGGTGGTTCTCTCCATAGGCATAAACAATTGCTTGAGAGAGAATAAAGAAGCCACCCTTAGGAAAGCTCTCCAGAGACTACTGAGAGTCACAGCAGATACCTTCCCACGTGCCATGGTATATGTGCCCCTCTTAAATTATTCTGAGGCATTAGAAATAGGACAGATAGAATCGTTAAAGACCCTAAATAGTTTCATATCAGAGAGATGCCATTGCCTGGCCCGTCTCAGCGAGGCCAATTTTAAAGTGTCTAACGACCATATACATTGGACACCTGACACAGCGCAGGCGATGCTAGACTCTTGGCTGCGGGAGTTAAACCTGTGAGAGGGGCGGAGGGTGATTGCACCGAGCCCCGATTGTCGAAGGTCACTAACCTCTGTTCTACTTTCCGCCTGTCTTTGGCGCAGCGCGAGGTCTTGGAGAGAGGACTCACGTTCATCCCTACCCCCTTGAGAACATGCAAAATGTCCCAGAGACGCGATATACATACGAGTATGAACACAAACCCCTCGGGGAACCGTCTCGGTGGGAGCCGAAGGCCCACGCGGCCTCGGCCCACATCAGGGCTTTGCTGGAGGGGGACTGGGTGGCGTTGGAGGACTTCTCTCCTGTGGCAGAGGATATAAACAACATCTTTCCTGAACAGAGACAGGCAACAAAAAGTTTAACCAGTAGCCAACAGCTAGTCATCAAACCCGCCGATAAAGGTGTACGGTTTGTTTTATAGGACAGGTGTTTTTACTCACAGGAGGCATATAGACAATTAAGTGATACCACTTATTATGCACCATTGTCGGAGCCCCTGCGACCGTCCACTCAAATTGAGATCAGGCATTGCATCAACGATATGTATAAATAAAAAAATTATAGCAGCAAACAGCGGTTTTATTTGTATGGCCCTGAAGAGCCTCGAATGAAACAGTTTTACCTTTTACCTAAGATCCACAAGCCTCCCGACACCTGGACGGTCCCCCAATCATTTTATCTATCTATTTATCTTCCTATCTTTTTACCCTTCTATCCCCCACAACTTTGACACGTCTCTTATACATCCACTTTTTAGAGTCGAGTTGCTTTTTATCCCATAGCCCAGCATGGAGGTTTTTTGTACATACCTTTCATGAGTCTCTGTCTCTTTCTGTCTTTTAATATGTATCTATAAGTTTTAAATTGGGAGACATAATTCTAGGATTAGGCCTATTCACTATCCTTTTTATGAAAAAAATATTTTAATCTCCCTTTCTGTCTATTTATTTGTTTATTTTAAAATTATTTATACCCAATTTATTTAGTTATCGGTTTTTTAGAAGCTCCTAGAATACTAAAACTGCACCTTGGGACCCCTTTGCCTTTTGCACTGTACATACTAGCACTTTAACATCTTAAAATGAGAAGGAAGAGTTGTGAGACTTCCCGAACTGCCTTTGAGGGCAAAAAATAAAGACACGTATTGCATTGATGAACATGTGTGATTTATATCTGATAGCTCTTATGATTGATGTGGAGTGTAGTGGATTCTTTTGTATATATATTTCTAATCTTTTATGTGTGATGCTTATTTTAGGGCCCAATAGGTTTTATAGTTTTAGTAATCTTTGGATTCTTCTAGTTATTTATTGGTTTTAAATAAATAAATAAATAATATCTTAGGAGCATATTTAAGTAGACTCCTCTATATATATATATATATATATACATATATGTGTTTTTATAGATGTATGAAAGGAACTGCCTCCATGCGTAAAAGTGGTATGGGACAGGAAGCATGTTTGACTTGGGGAATACGTAATACAAACATATGGAAAAGATACTTACATTAATAATTACATAATAAAAGTGAAAGACCTGAGATGAGAGGAACGATCCTGGAAGCATCTTTGCAGTAGTAGAGTGTACCCACCTTTCCTGCACCACTCTCTCGTTTTCAACCTTCTTCAGGATTCCCTATACACACCTCCTAGAACAAAACACAAGAACACATAACATAATAAAGTATAGATATGTACAGTCCATTATACACAATACAACAATACTTACCAGTAATTACCCTCCTTACTTCCCCTTCCCCCCTCCTTTCTTTCTGCCCGTTAAGTTACTTTAGCCTTTAGTTGTTTTCTCTCCCAAAAAAAAAAAAAAAAAAAAAAAAAAAAAAAAAAAAAAAAAAATTGTGGATTGTAATTGTACAACTTTTATGAGCCTCTAGAAGGACTTATTACAATATACGCTTTAAGCCTAACCTTCCCTTTCTTTTCTTCTGTCTGTTAGGCCCTCCCCTTCTCTTTTTCCTTCTAGTTCTGAGCCCCTATCCACAGTTTAAATATGACATCCCCTACCCCATACCCTTAATCTAATCTTAACCCTGTCCCCTTTATCATTTTGAAGCCCTAACCTCAACCATATCCCTGATCTTAACCCCAGCTTTTTATTTAGGCAAGTTTTCGGGAATCAAACCCATGCCCCACCCCATACCCTTACCCTAACCTTAACCTTGGTCCCTTTATTATTTCTAGTTTGAGACCCTAACCTCAAACTTATCCCTGATCCTAACCCAAGCCTTTTACTTTTTCTTTATTTCATTTCTTTCATCCCAATACTCACCATTATACTTACCTCTTCCTTTGAGATGCACATAAGGCCCCACAGACACATTCACCATCTGATTCCTTTAAGCTGTATTCCTGAAAAAAAGAAAAAAATATATACACCTTATCCCTTTTCTTCCTCTCTCCCCTCCTTTGTTCCTCTCTTGGACACTTTTAAATAAACAGATCTCTTCTTCTTTTTCTTTTTTGTGGATACTTTCTTACCAAACAGTATATGATGAAAATAGGAAAAGAAATTTAGAATTGGAGCTGCGCCAATGCACCCAGCCACAATGGGGTGTAACTAACTAAAAAACAGTTTCCCATATTATGTGGCTTACCCTTCACGCCAAAACCTAACCTAGCTAGTGCCTGCACATCACTTTCCTATTTATCAGCTTTTAAGAAATTTCCACTTTTACCTCATTTATTTCTTTATCTTGTTTATTTGTCTTTTTTATACCTTTTCTATCTTTTTATATTTCTTGAAAATAAAGTGCAAAAAATACATTTTATAAGCACTAAAGTTTTCTTATATTCTCTTTAATCTCTTTCTCTTCTCTTGTATTTCCCTGATTGTTTTCCCTTTGTAAAGGGTCATTACAACCTAGACACACTAGATGGCAGTGTTTAGCTTTCTGCCATTTAAAGAATACTCCTCTTCTATGTTTCCCTCCCCTCCCCTCCTTCCCCCTCCTTGTTTTACAGTTTTTTTTACCTGTCACAGCCCCTTTGTTTGACACTCCCTTTACTTTTGCTTCAATCTCATTGGTACATGAATGGTTGTAGGCTGTCAAGCCATGTATCCAATTAACCTATGGGAAACAAGAATGTAACATCACATGTACATTTTGGAGGGAAAACTGTAAATGAGATTGTCTTAAATACCCTTGTTTTTGTCACACTCGCTTGGGCTCTCTGATGAAGCAGATATGTGAAACGCGTAAGACCCAAGCTCTTTTCATTGTATGTTTGGCCAAATTTTTGAATGACGAAAGATTTTAATTTGTTTTATTCACAAGTGTTTGTTTTAACGTGTTAGAAATGGCTGTGGAACAATTCTCTTTTAAACAGCACCTTTAATGTTTTAAAGTGACCCTTACAACAACTTTAAAGGATTTCTACACGTTTTAGCATTGACTTTTATACAACCCCCTCCTTTCTTGTTTTATTTTTTGATGGTTTTTCATATTTACAATTTTTTACTGAAAAAGGCTGCATACTCTGCCTGAAACCAGCCAAAGACGAACAAAAAGTGGTGTTATCAGTTCCTTCCCCACACCGTCCCATTCCCCGCGTCCCCTCTGCTCCATCACACCCTCCATCCTCCATCTGCTTCCATCCAAGGGAACTTGGACTACAATCCCCGTTCGTTTGGAATACCTAAAAAGAATTATCAATCAACAAAACACACCAAAAAGGATATTACTCACCTGGTCTTCATTCCATGCCCTGCGTCCCTCCTCTCTCCTCCTGCTGGCCCCATCAAGGACTCTGACCCCCTCTACACTGCTTCCCAACGCGCTCACCCTCCCATATCCAGTGTGCATAGTGCACAATGCACACTGGCGTTTAAAATCTTTTAAAACTTGGGAAAAGGTAAAGAGCCTACTATGATTCTTTTAATGCTGGTTTTATGACTTGAGTATGTGACACAAAAAAAAGTGATTGTACAAATTGATAACACTGTGTTTTTATACCAATGGTGAAAGTGCTGAAGCTTCGTTTTACATTGGGAGTGTTTATCTATTTTTTTATTATTTTATGAAATTCCATCCCTGTTGCCCTTTCTCTCCCCTGCCCATTGCCACACACCTCCTTCCCCACTATTAGGCCCCATGAGCTACCATTTTGTTTTTTTATCCCAGGAACCACCATTTTGTTTTAGCCTTGGGAGCCATTTGCCCTTCACCTCTCTCTACCTGATTTTAAGATTCTTCTAGTCCCCTGATTGACTTAAAATCATTGTCCATCCTCCTTCCCCCCTCCCCTCTCTTTTCTTTTGATTCCCTCTCTCATTTAGTTTGTCCTCATGTCCCTTTAGTATTTAGCTTACCCCCACTCACCTACAGTTTACTTTAAAATACCCAAGTCATTTTCCTGCCCCTGGCCTGCCCCTTTAGTTTTAGGAATCACTTTACTGTTATCTCTTTCCCATATATATATATTTCTCTCCTCTCTTTTCTTCTTATATTGCACATTTGTTTTAGAATTCTCTATTGCCATACAATTAGTTACTTCATAATTTTGCACAGATACACATATATTTATTTATTTAAATATCTACGTGTATATTTAAGCATCTGTAGCATTACCTATTTTTAACACTCTCTCCTAGTGTGACTCCGTAGCCCCCACAGCATGACGCTCCATCTCAGGAATCGCTTTACAGTCCTAGACTCAGATAGGAGAGGAGGCACAGAACAAGGAGATAAGCAAATGGAAAATGAAGTCAACTTGACAAAGGCTTATTTTCAAATACTCCAAACTATCCACCATCTTGAAATTATTGAGGAGTGCATAGCTAAGAACACCTGCCCTCCGGGGATGGCCAAGAAGGTTGATAAGTTAGCTAACTTTATTAAGCCAGCAGCGCCCAATGAGGCCATACGCGAGCACATAGCTCAAATAACTAAAAACTGGCTAAGTCATAACATGGTAGCTCTGAGTGAGCATTACTTACGGATCTCAGACTCCATTAGAAAAAGCCTTGGCCCCTTCCAACCTGCCTCCTTCGATAAAGCCCTCAGGTGGGCAAAAGCGAGGTATGGGAGAAAACTGACTAAAACATCAATAAATAAACTTAATGAATTTTTATATGCCACCTACCCGCCACCTATTGAACGTCGGACCACAGTGCCGAGATCTCCTACTCCAATGCCTGTGCCTCCGCCTCCGCCTCCTTCTTCTCCTCCTCCTTCGTCACCTGTCCGTAGCCCCTCTCCCTCCCCCACACATCCCCAACCTCCTCCACTGTCTACTATCCCCTCACCTGCAGTACAGCAAAATGCCACAGTAACATTTCTCAGCTCAGTTAATCCACAGGATTGGCCCCCCTTGGCCCCTATGCAGGAACCAAAGCCGCAGAGGGTGAAGAAGTCTCACCCTACAAGGGTGGAGGATAACACCAACAGAGAAACAACTCTGACTCCTCCAAGTGTTCCACCTAAATTTAATGAGGACTCCTCACGCTTCTCAACACCTATGGCTAAGAACTCTGGTGGAGATGCCGTGAATAACTCTTTACCGATACGCTCCCCTACACTTAGACTGAGTCGCTCTAGGCGTTCAAGAGTTTCAGGTGAACTCCCAAGCATAGAGGAGTCCTCCATATTGGATTTTAGTCCCGTAGGGGCTAACAAGTTCTCTGCTGATCTGGCTACTAAATTCTCTGCGGCTCTGACTACTGACACTCACTCTATCACATTTTCTTCTTCTCCCTCATTTGAACTCCCCTCTTTTCTTTCTACTGACACTCCACCCATCTCTCACTCCTATATACTGGAAACTGATAAGACACCTCCTATGAACAATAGAATTTCAGACAATAGCAAATCCACTAAGAACAGAAACCCTACAATAGACACACACTCACCTGTTTCAGTTGAACCGTCGACCGTCTCGCGGGGACTGACGTCCACCACTCCCCACGCAGAGGCCCAGACTTCCGTACCTGTAAACAGACAAACAGCCATTAGCACCATAGTCATCCCCCCTGTGGCCCCTAGGAGTACTGCAGGTGTTAACTGTATTCCCAACCGCTCGTCTCCATCTGTCCCTCCCCCCCCTCCCCCTCCCTTTCCCTCTTCCCCCTCACTTACCTCACCTGTAGCTGCCTCTTCACTCTTCAGCCCGCAACAGGTGGAGGCGCTGAGGGCTGCTGCCATACAGAATCGAGCCTCGGCGAGTCCACCTGTTACTAGGATCAGGAAACACAGATTGCAGACTATCTCACCCAGGGAGGGCCGCCCATGTGACGGTAGACAGCAGGAGCCTGTGAGACATCCCCATACTGCCCGAAAAAATTTCACATGGGCATTAAAAGTAGTCAAACCGAACCTGGTGATAGGGGACTCCAACCTAAGTCGGATCCCTTCTTTTACAAATAACAAAATCCAAATAGATAGCTACCCGGGGGCACAGATTGATCACCTGGTGGAATTAATTAGAAAATTAAATCAGCCCAATCCTAGTGTTCAGAGGGTGGTTCTCTCCATAGGCATAAACAATTGCTTGAGAGAGAATAAAGAAGCCACCCTTAGGAAAGCTCTCCAGAGACTACTGAGAGTCACAGCAGATACCTTCCCACGTGCCATGGTATATGTGCCCCTCTTAAATTATTCTGAGGCATTAGAAATAGGACAGATAGAATCGTTAAAGACCCTAAATAGTTTCATATCAGAGAGATGCCATTGCCTGGCCCGTCTCAGCGAGGCCAATTTTAAAGTGTCTAACGACCATATACATTGGACACCTGACACAGCGCAGGCGATGCTAGACTCTTGGCTGCGGGAGTTAAACCTGTGAGAGGGGCGGAGGGTGATTGCACCGAGCCCCGATTGTCGAAGGTCACTAACCTCTGTTCTACTTTCCGCCTGTCTTTGGCGCAGCGCGAGGTCTTGGAGAGAGGACTCACGTTCATCCCTACCCCCTTGAGAACATGCAAAATGTCCCAGAGACGCGATATACATACGAGTATGAACACAAACCCCTCGGGGAACCGTCTCGGTGGGAGCCGAAGGCCCACGCGGCCTCGGCCCACATCAGGGCTTTGCTGGAGGGGGACTGGGTGGCGTTGGAGGACTTCTCTCCTGTGGCAGAGGATATAAACAACATCTTTCCTGAACAGAGACAGGCAACAAAAAGTTTAACCAGTAGCCAACAGCTAGTCATCAAACCCGCCGATAAAGGTGTACGGTTTGTTTTATAGGACAGGTGTTTTTACTCACAGGAGGCATATAGACAATTAAGTGATACCACTTATTATGCACCATTGTCGGAGCCCCTGCGACCGTCCACTCAAATTGAGATCAGGCATTGCATCAACGATATGTATAAATAAAGAAATTATAGCAGCAAACAGCGGTTTTATTTGTATGGCCCTGAAGAGCCTCGAATGAAACAGTTTTACCTTTTACCTAAGATCCACAAGCCTCCCGACACCTGGACGGTCCCCCAATCATTTTATCTATCTATTTATCTTCCTATCTTTTTACCCTTCTATCCCCCACAACTTTGACACGTCTCTTATACATCCACTTTTTAGAGTCGAGTTGCTTTTTATCCCATAGCCCAGCATGGAGGTTTTTTGTACATACCTTTCATGAGTCTCTGTCTCTTTCTGTCTTTTAATATGTATCTATAAGTTTTAAATTGGGAGACATAATTCTAGGATTAGGCCTATTCACTATCCTTTTTATGAAAAAAATATTTTAATCTCCCTTTCTGTCTATTTATTTGTTTATTTTAAAATTATTTATACCCAATTTATTTAGTTATCGGTTTTTTAGAAGCTCCTAGAATACTAAAACTGCACCTTGGGACCCCTTTGCCTTTTGCACTGTACATACTAGCACTTTAACATCTTAAAATGAGAAGGAAGAGTTGTGAGACTTCCCGAACTGCCTTTGAGGGCAAAAAATAAAGACACGTATTGCATTGATGAACATGTGTGATTTATATCTGATAGCTCTTATGATTGATGTGGAGTGTAGTGGATTCTTTTGTATATATATTTCTAATCTTTTATGTGTGATGCTTATTTTAGGGCCCAATAGGTTTTATAGTTTTAGTAATCTTTGGATTCTTCTAGTTATTTATTGGTTTTAAATAAATAAATAAATAATATCTTAGGAGCATATTTAAGTAGACTCCTCTATATATATATATATATATATACATATATGTGTTTTTATAGATGTATGAAAGGAACTGCCTCCATGCGTAAAAGTGGTATGGGACAGGAAGCATGTTTGACTTGGGGAATACGTAATACAAACATATGGAAAAGATACTTACATTAATAATTACATAATAAAAGTGAAAGACCTGAGATGAGAGGAACGATCCTGGAAGCATCTTTGCAGTAGTAGAGTGTACCCACCTTTCCTGCACCACTCTCTCGTTTTCAACCTTCTTCAGGATTCCCTATACACACCTCCTAGAACAAAACACAAGAACACATAACATAATAAAGTATAGATATGTACAGTCCATTATACACAATACAACAATACTTACCAGTAATTACCCTCCTTACTTCCCCTTCCCCCCTCCTTTCTTTCTGCCCGTTAAGTTACTTTAGCCTTTAGTTGTTTTCTCTCCCAAAAAAAAAAAAAAAAAAAAAAAAAAAAAAAAATTGTGGATTGTAATTGTACAACTTTTATGAGCCTCTAGAAGGACTTATTACAATATACGCTTTAAGCCTAACCTTCCCTTTCTTTTCTTCTGTCTGTTAGGCCCTCCCCTTCTCTTTTTCCTTCTAGTTCTGAGCCCCTATCCACAGTTTAAATATGACATCCCCTACCCCATACCCTTAATCTAATCTTAACCCTGTCCCCTTTATCATTTTGAAGCCCTAACCTCAACCATATCCCTGATCTTAACCCCAGCTTTTTATTTAGGCAAGTTTTCGGGAATCAAACCCATGCCCCACCCCATACCCTTACCCTAACCTTAACCTTGGTCCCTTTATTATTTCTAGTTTGAGACCCTAACCTCAAACTTATCCCTGATCCTAACCCAAGCCTTTTACTTTTTCTTTATTTCATTTCTTTCATCCCAATACTCACCATTATACTTACCTCTTCCTTTGAGATGCACATAAGGCCCCACAGACACATTCACCATCTGATTCCTTTAAGCTGTATTCCTGAAAAAAAGAAAAAAATATATACACCTTATCCCTTTTCTTCCTCTCTCCCCTCCTTTGTTCCTCTCTTGGACACTTTTAAATAAACAGATCTCTTCTTCTTTTTCTTTTTTGTGGATACTTTCTTACCAAACAGTATATGATGAAAATAGGAAAAGAAATTTAGAATTGGAGCTGCGCCAATGCACCCAGCCACAATGGGGTGTAACTAACTAAAAAACAGTTTCCCATATTATGTGGCTTACCCTTCACGCCAAAACCTAACCTAGCTAGTGCCTGCACATCACTTTCCTATTTATCAGCTTTTAAGAAATTTCCACTTTTACCTCATTTATTTCTTTATCTTGTTTATTTGTCTTTTTTATACCTTTTCTATCTTTTTATATTTCTTGAAAATAAAGTGCAAAAAATACATTTTATAAGCACTAAAGTTTTCTTATATTCTCTTTAATCTCTTTCTCTTCTCTTGTATTTCCCTGATTGTTTTCCCTTTGTAAAGGGTCATTACAACCTAGACACACTAGATGGCAGTGTTTAGCTTTCTGCCATTTAAAGAATACTCCTCTTCTATGTTTCCCTCCCCTCCCCTCCTTCCCCCTCCTTGTTTTACAGTTTTTTTTACCTGTCACAGCCCCTTTGTTTGACACTCCCTTTACTTTTGCTTCAATCTCATTGGTACATGAATGGTTGTAGGCTGTCAAGCCATGTATCCAATTAACCTATGGGAAACAAGAATGTAACATCACATGTACATTTTGGAGGGAAAACTGTAAATGAGATTGTCTTAAATACCCTTGTTTTTGTCACACTCGCTTGGGCTCTCTGATGAAGCAGATATGTGAAACGCGTAAGACCCAAGCTCTTTTCATTGTATGTTTGGCCAAATTTTTGAATGACGAAAGATTTTAATTTGTTTTATTCACAAGTGTTTGTTTTAACGTGTTAGAAATGGCTGTGGAACAATTCTCTTTTAAACAGCACCTTTAATGTTTTAAAGTGACCCTTACAACAACTTTAAAGGATTTCTACACGTTTTAGCATTGACTTTTATACAACCCCCTCCTTTCTTGTTTTATTTTTTGATGGTTTTTCATATTTACAATTTTTTACTGAAAAAGGCTGCATACTCTGCCTGAAACCAGCCAAAGACGAACAAAAAGTGGTGTTATCAGTTCCTTCCCCACACCGTCCCATTCCCCGCGTCCCCTCTGCTCCATCACACCCTCCATCCTCCATCTGCTTCCATCCAAGGGAACTTGGACTACAATCCCCGTTCGTTTGGAATACCTAAAAAGGATTATCAATCAACAAAACACACCAAAAAGGATATTACTCACCTGGTCTTCATTCCATGCCCTGCGTCCCTCCTCTCTCCTCCTGCTGGCCCCATCAAGGACTCTGACCCCCTCTACACTGCTTCCCAACGCGCTCACCCTCCCATATCCAGTGTGCATAGTGCACAATGCACACTGGCGTTTAAAATCTTTTAAAACTTGGGAAAAGGTAAAGAGCCTACTATGATTCTTTTAATGCTGGTTTTATGACTTGAGTATGTGACACAAAAAAAAGTGATTGTACAAATTGATAACACTGTGTTTTTATACCAATGGTGAAAGTGCTGAAGCTTCGTTTTACATTGGGAGTGTTTATCTATTTTTTTATTATTTTATGAAATTCCATCCCTGTTGCCCTTTCTCTCCCCTGCCCATTGCCACACACCTCCTTCCCCACTATTAGGCCCCATGAGCTACCATTTTGTTTTTTTATCCCAGGAACCACCATTTTGTTTTAGCCTTGGGAGCCATTTGCCCTTCACCTCTCTCTACCTGATTTTAAGATTCTTCTAGTCCCCTGATTGACTTAAAATCATTGTCCATCCTCCTTCCCCCCTCCCCTCTCTTTTCTTTTGATTCCCTCTCTCATTTAGTTTGTCCTCATGTCCCTTTAGTATTTAGCTTACCCCCACTCACCTACAGTTTACTTTAAAATACCCAAGTCATTTTCCTGCCCCTGGCCTGCCCCTTTAGTTTTAGGAATCACTTTACTGTTATCTCTTTCCCATATATATATATTTCTCTCCTCTCTTTTCTTCTTATATTGCACATTTGTTTTAGAATTCTCTATTGCCATACAATTAGTTACTTCATAATTTTGCACAGATACACATATATTTATTTATTTAAATATCTACGTGTATATTTAAGCATCTGTAGCATTACCTATTTTTAACACTCTCTCCTAGTGTGACTCCGTAGCCCCCACAGCATGACGCTCCATCTCAGGAATCGCTTTACAGTCCTAGACTCAGATAGGAGAGGAGGCACAGAACAAGGAGATAAGCAAATGGAAAATGAAGTCAACTTGACAAAGGCTTATTTTCAAATACTCCAAACTATCCACCATCTTGAAATTATTGAGGAGTGCATAGCTAAGAACACCTGCCCTCCGGGGATGGCCAAGAAGGTTGATAAGTTAGCTAACTTTATTAAGCCAGCAGCGCCCAATGAGGCCATACGCGAGCACATAGCTCAAATAACTAAAAACTGGCTAAGTCATAACATGGTAGCTCTGAGTGAGCATTACTTACGGATCTCAGACTCCATTAGAAAAAGCCTTGGCCCCTTCCAACCTGCCTCCTTCGATAAAGCCCTCAGGTGGGCAAAAGCGAGGTATGGGAGAAAACTGACTAAAACATCAATAAATAAACTTAATGAATTTTTATATGCCACCTACCCGCCACCTATTGAACGTCGGACCACAGTGCCGAGATCTCCTACTCCAATGCCTGTGCCTCCGCCTCCGCCTCCTTCTTCTCCTCCTCCTTCGTCACCTGTCCGTAGCCCCTCTCCCTCCCCCACACATCCCCAACCTCCTCCACTGTCTACTATCCCCTCACCTGCAGTACAGCAAAATGCCACAGTAACATTTCTCAGCTCAGTTAATCCACAGGATTGGCCCCCCTTGGCCCCTATGCAGGAACCAAAGCCGCAGAGGGTGAAGAAGTCTCACCCTACAAGGGTGGAGGATAACACCAACAGAGAAACAACTCTGACTCCTCCAAGTGTTCCACCTAAATTTAATGAGGACTCCTCACGCTTCTCAACACCTATGGCTAAGAACTCTGGTGGAGATGCCGTGAATAACTCTTTACCGATACGCTCCCCTACACTTAGACTGAGTCGCTCTAGGCGTTCAAGAGTTTCAGGTGAACTCCCAAGCATAGAGGAGTCCTCCATATTGGATTTTAGTCCCGTAGGGGCTAACAAGTTCTCTGCTGATCTGGCTACTAAATTCTCTGCGGCTCTGACTACTGACACTCACTCTATCACATTTTCTTCTTCTCCCTCATTTGAACTCCCCTCTTTTCTTTCTACTGACACTCCACCCATCTCTCACTCCTATATACTGGAAACTGATAAGACACCTCCTATGAACAATAGAATTTCAGACAATAGCAAATCCACTAAGAACAGAAACCCTACAATAGACACACACTCACCTGTTTCAGTTGAACCGTCGACCGTCTCGCGGGGACTGACGTCCACCACTCCCCACGCAGAGGCCCAGACTTCCGTACCTGTAAACAGACAAACAGCCATTAGCACCATAGTCATCCCCCCTGTGGCCCCTAGGAGTACTGCAGGTGTTAACTGTATTCCCAACCGCTCGTCTCCATCTGTCCCTCCCCCCCCTCCCCCTCCCTTTCCCTCTTCCCCCTCACTTACCTCACCTGTAGCTGCCTCTTCACTCTTCAGCCCGCAACAGGTGGAGGCGCTGAGGGCTGCTGCCATACAGAATCGAGCCTCGGCGAGTCCACCTGTTACTAGGATCAGGAAACACAGATTGCAGACTATCTCACCCAGGGAGGGCCGCCCATGTGACGGTAGACAGCAGGAGCCTGTGAGACATCCCCATACTGCCCGAAAAAATTTCACATGGGCATTAAAAGTAGTCAAACCGAACCTGGTGATAGGGGACTCCAACCTAAGTCGGATCCCTTCTTTTACAAATAACAAAATCCAAATAGATAGCTACCCGGGGGCACAGATTGATCACCTGGTGGAATTAATTAGAAAATTAAATCAGCCCAATCCTAGTGTTCAGAGGGTGGTTCTCTCCATAGGCATAAACAATTGCTTGAGAGAGAATAAAGAAGCCACCCTTAGGAAAGCTCTCCAGAGACTACTGAGAGTCACAGCAGATACCTTCCCACGTGCCATGGTATATGTGCCCCTCTTAAATTATTCTGAGGCATTAGAAATAGGACAGATAGAATCGTTAAAGACCCTAAATAGTTTCATATCAGAGAGATGCCATTGCCTGGCCCGTCTCAGCGAGGCCAATTTTAAAGTGTCTAACGACCATATACATTGGACACCTGACACAGCGCAGGCGATGCTAGACTCTTGGCTGCGGGAGTTAAACCTGTGAGAGGGGCGGAGGGTGATTGCACCGAGCCCCGATTGTCGAAGGTCACTAACCTCTGTTCTACTTTCCGCCTGTCTTTGGCGCAGCGCGAGGTCTTGGAGAGAGGACTCACGTTCATCCCTACCCCCTTGAGAACATGCAAAATGTCCCAGAGACGCGATATACATACGAGTATGAACACAAACCCCTCGGGGAACCGTCTCGGTGGGAGCCGAAGGCCCACGCGGCCTCGGCCCACATCAGGGCTTTGCTGGAGGGGGACTGGGTGGCGTTGGAGGACTTCTCTCCTGTGGCAGAGGATATAAACAACATCTTTCCTGAACAGAGACAGGCAACAAAAAGTTTAACCAGTAGCCAACAGCTAGTCATCAAACCCGCCGATAAAGGTGTACGGTTTGTTTTATAGGACAGGTGTTTTTACTCACAGGAGGCATATAGACAATTAAGTGATACCACTTATTATGCACCATTGTCGGAGCCCCTGCGACCGTCCACTCAAATTGAGATCAGGCATTGCATCAACGATATGTATAAATAAAAAAATTATAGCAGCAAACAGCGGTTTTATTTGTATGGCCCTGAAGAGCCTCGAATGAAACAGTTTTACCTTTTACCTAAGATCCACAAGCCTCCCGACACCTGGACGGTCCCCCAATCATTTTATCTATCTATTTATCTTCCTATCTTTTTACCCTTCTATCCCCCACAACTTTGACACGTCTCTTATACATCCACTTTTTAGAGTCGAGTTGCTTTTTATCCCATAGCCCAGCATGGAGGTTTTTTGTACATACCTTTCATGAGTCTCTGTCTCTTTCTGTCTTTTAATATGTATCTATAAGTTTTAAATTGGGAGACATAATTCTAGGATTAGGCCTATTCACTATCCTTTTTATGAAAAAAATATTTTAATCTCCCTTTCTGTCTATTTATTTGTTTATTTTAAAATTATTTATACCCAATTTATTTAGTTATCGGTTTTTTAGAAGCTCCTAGAATACTAAAACTGCACCTTGGGACCCCTTTGCCTTTTGCACTGTACATACTAGCACTTTAACATCTTAAAATGAGAAGGAAGAGTTGTGAGACTTCCCGAACTGCCTTTGAGGGCAAAAAATAAAGACACGTATTGCATTGATGAACATGTGTGATTTATATCTGATAGCTCTTATGATTGATGTGGAGTGTAGTGGATTCTTTTGTATATATATTTCTAATCTTTTATGTGTGATGCTTATTTTAGGGCCCAATAGGTTTTATAGTTTTAGTAATCTTTGGATTCTTCTAGTTATTTATTGGTTTTAAATAAATAAATAAATAATATCTTAGGAGCATATTTAAGTAGACTCCTCTATATATATATATATATATATACATATATGTGTTTTTATAGATGTATGAAAGGAACTGCCTCCATGCGTAAAAGTGGTATGGGACAGGAAGCATGTTTGACTTGGGGAATACGTAATACAAACATATGGAAAAGATACTTACATTAATAATTACATAATAAAAGTGAAAGACCTGAGATGAGAGGAACGATCCTGGAAGCATCTTTGCAGTAGTAGAGTGTACCCACCTTTCCTGCACCACTCTCTCGTTTTCAACCTTCTTCAGGATTCCCTATACACACCTCCTAGAACAAAACACAAGAACACATAACATAATAAAGTATAGATATGTACAGTCCATTATACACAATACAACAATACTTACCAGTAATCACCCTCCTTACTTCCCCTTCCCCCCTCCTTTCTTTCTGCCCGTTAAGTTACTTTAGCCTTTAGTTGTTTTCTCTCCCAAAAAAAAAAAAAAAAAAAAAAAAAAAAAAAAAAAAAAAAAAATTGTGGATTGTAATTGTACAACTTTTATGAGCCTCTAGAAGGACTTATTACAATATACGCTTTAAGCCTAACCTTCCCTTTCTTTTCTTCTGTCTGTTAGGCCCTCCCCTTCTCTTTTTCCTTCTAGTTCTGAGCCCCTATCCACAGTTTAAATATGACATCCCCTACCCCATACCCTTAATCTAATCTTAACCCTGTCCCCTTTATCATTTTGAAGCCCTAACCTCAACCATATCCCTGATCTTAACCCCAGCTTTTTATTTAGGCAAGTTTTCGGGAATCAAACCCATGCCCCACCCCATACCCTTACCCTAACCTTAACCTTGGTCCCTTTATTATTTCTAGTTTGAGACCCTAACCTCAAACTTATCCCTGATCCTAACCCAAGCCTTTTACTTTTTCTTTATTTCATTTCTTTCATCCCAATACTCACCATTATACTTACCTCTTCCTTTGAGATGCACATAAGGCCCCACAGACACATTCACCATCTGATTCCTTTAAGCTGTATTCCTGAAAAAAAGAAAAAAATATATACACCTTATCCCTTTTCTTCCTCTCTCCCCTCCTTTGTTCCTCTCTTGGACACTTTTAAATAAACAGATCTCTTCTTCTTTTTCTTTTTTGTGGATACTTTCTTACCAAACAGTATATGATGAAAATAGGAAAAGAAATTTAGAATTGGAGCTGCGCCAATGCACCCAGCCACAATGGGGTGTAACTAACTAAAAAACAGTTTCCCATATTATGTGGCTTACCCTTCACGCCAAAACCTAACCTAGCTAGTGCCTGCACATCACTTTCCTATTTATCAGCTTTTAAGAAATTTCCACTTTTACCTCATTTATTTCTTTATCTTGTTTATTTGTCTTTTTTATACCTTTTCTATCTTTTTATATTTCTTGAAAATAAAGTGCAAAAAATACATTTTATAAGCACTAAAGTTTTCTTATATTCTCTTTAATCTCTTTCTCTTCTCTTGTATTTCCCTGATTGTTTTCCCTTTGTAAAGGGTCATTACAACCTAGACACACTAGATGGCAGTGTTTAGCTTTCTGCCATTTAAAGAATACTCCTCTTCTATGTTTCCCTCCCCTCCCCTCCTTCCCCCTCCTTGTTTTACAGTTTTTTTTACCTGTCACAGCCCCTTTGTTTGACACTCCCTTTACTTTTGCTTCAATCTCATTGGTACATGAATGGTTGTAGGCTGTCAAGCCATGTATCCAATTAACCTATGGGAAACAAGAATGTAACATCACATGTACATTTTGGAGGGAAAACTGTAAATGAGATTGTCTTAAATACCCTTGTTTTTGTCACACTCGCTTGGGCTCTCTGATGAAGCAGATATGTGAAACGCGTAAGACCCAAGCTCTTTTCATTGTATGTTTGGCCAAATTTTTGAATGACGAAAGATTTTAATTTGTTTTATTCACAAGTGTTTGTTTTAACGTGTTAGAAATGGCTGTGGAACAATTCTCTTTTAAACAGCACCTTTAATGTTTTAAAGTGACCCTTACAACAACTTTAAAGGATTTCTACACGTTTTAGCATTGACTTTTATACAACCCCCTCCTTTCTTGTTTTATTTTTTGATGGTTTTTCATATTTACAATTTTTTACTGAAAAAGGCTGCATACTCTGCCTGAAACCAGCCAAAGACGAACAAAAAGTGGTGTTATCAGTTCCTTCCCCACACCGTCCCATTCCCCGCGTCCCCTCTGCTCCATCACACCCTCCATCCTCCATCTGCTTCCATCCAAGGGAACTTGGACTACAATCCCCGTTCGTTTGGAATACCTAAAAAGGATTATCAATCAACAAAACACACCAAAAAGGATATTACTCACCTGGTCTTCATTCCATGCCCTGCGTCCCTCCTCTCTCCTCCTGCTGGCCCCATCAAGGACTCTGACCCCCTCTACACTGCTTCCCAACGCGCTCACCCTCCCATATCCAGTGTGCATAGTGCACAATGCACACTGGCGTTTAAAATCTTTTAAAACTTGGGAAAAGGTAAAGAGCCTACTATGATTCTTTTAATGCTGGTTTTATGACTTGAGTATGTGACACAAAAAAAAGTGATTGTACAAATTGATAACACTGTGTTTTTATACCAATGGTGAAAGTGCTGAAGCTTCGTTTTACATTGGGAGTGTTTATCTATTTTTTTATTATTTTATGAAATTCCATCCCTGTTGCCCTTTCTCTCCCCTGCCCATTGCCACACACCTCCTTCCCCACTATTAGGCCCCATGAGCTACCATTTTGTTTTTTTATCCCAGGAACCACCATTTTGTTTTAGCCTTGGGAGCCATTTGCCCTTCACCTCTCTCTACCTGATTTTAAGATTCTTCTAGTCCCCTGATTGACTTAAAATCATTGTCCATCCTCCTTCCCCCCTCCCCTCTCTTTTCTTTTGATTCCCTCTCTCATTTAGTTTGTCCTCATGTCCCTTTAGTATTTAGCTTACCCCCACTCACCTACAGTTTACTTTAAAATACCCAAGTCATTTTCCTGCCCCTGGCCTGCCCCTTTAGTTTTAGGAATCACTTTACTGTTATCTCTTTCCCATATATATATATTTCTCTCCTCTCTTTTCTTCTTATATTGCACATTTGTTTTAGAATTCTCTATTGCCATACAATTAGTTACTTCATAATTTTGCACAGATACACATATATTTATTTATTTAAATATCTACGTGTATATTTAAGCATCTGTAGCATTACCTATTTTTAACACTCTCTCCTAGTGTGACTCCGTAGCCCCCACAGCATGACGCTCCATCTCAGGAATCGCTTTACAGTCCTAGACTCAGATAGGAGAGGAGGCACAGAACAAGGAGATAAGCAAATGGAAAATGAAGTCAACTTGACAAAGGCTTATTTTCAAATACTCCAAACTATCCACCATCTTGAAATTATTGAGGAGTGCATAGCTAAGAACACCTGCCCTCCGGGGATGGCCAAGAAGGTTGATAAGTTAGCTAACTTTATTAAGCCAGCAGCGCCCAATGAGGCCATACGCGAGCACATAGCTCAAATAACTAAAAACTGGCTAAGTCATAACATGGTAGCTCTGAGTGAGCATTACTTACGGATCTCAGACTCCATTAGAAAAAGCCTTGGCCCCTTCCAACCTGCCTCCTTCGATAAAGCCCTCAGGTGGGCAAAAGCGAGGTATGGGAGAAAACTGACTAAAACATCAATAAATAAACTTAATGAATTTTTATATGCCACCTACCCGCCACCTATTGAACGTCGGACCACAGTGCCGAGATCTCCTACTCCAATGCCTGTGCCTCCGCCTCCGCCTCCTTCTTCTCCTCCTCCTTCGTCACCTGTCCGTAGCCCCTCTCCCTCCCCCACACATCCCCAACCTCCTCCACTGTCTACTATCCCCTCACCTGCAGTACAGCAAAATGCCACAGTAACATTTCTCAGCTCAGTTAATCCACAGGATTGGCCCCCCTTGGCCCCTATGCAGGAACCAAAGCCGCAGAGGGTGAAGAAGTCTCACCCTACAAGGGTGGAGGATAACACCAACAGAGAAACAACTCTGACTCCTCCAAGTGTTCCACCTAAATTTAATGAGGACTCCTCACGCTTCTCAACACCTATGGCTAAGAACTCTGGTGGAGATGCCGTGAATAACTCTTTACCGATACGCTCCCCTACACTTAGACTGAGTCGCTCTAGGCGTTCAAGAGTTTCAGGTGAACTCCCAAGCATAGAGGAGTCCTCCATATTGGATTTTAGTCCCGTAGGGGCTAACAAGTTCTCTGCTGATCTGGCTACTAAATTCTCTGCGGCTCTGACTACTGACACTCACTCTATCACATTTTCTTCTTCTCCCTCATTTGAACTCCCCTCTTTTCTTTCTACTGACACTCCACCCATCTCTCACTCCTATATACTGGAAACTGATAAGACACCTCCTATGAACAATAGAATTTCAGACAATAGCAAATCCACTAAGAACAGAAACCCTACAATAGACACACACTCACCTGTTTCAGTTGAACCGTCGACCGTCTCGCGGGGACTGACGTCCACCACTCCCCACGCAGAGGCCCAGACTTCCGTACCTGTAAACAGACAAACAGCCATTAGCACCATAGTCATCCCCCCTGTGGCCCCTAGGAGTACTGCAGGTGTTAACTGTATTCCCAACCGCTCGTCTCCATCTGTCCCTCCCCCCCCCTCCCCCTCCCTTTCCCTCTTCCCCCTCACTTACCTCACCTGTAGCTGCCTCTTCACTCTTCAGCCCGCAACAGGTGGAGGCGCTGAGGGCTGCTGCCATACAGAATCGAGCCTCGGCGAGTCCACCTGTTACTAGGATCAGGAAACACAGATTGCAGACTATCTCACCCAGGGAGGGCCGCCCATGTGACGGTAGACAGCAGGAGCCTGTGAGACATCCCCATACTGCCCGAAAAAATTTCACATGGGCATTAAAAGTAGTCAAACCGAACCTGGTGATAGGGGACTCCAACCTAAGTCGGATCCCTTCTTTTACAAATAACAAAATCCAAATAGATAGCTACCCGGGGGCACAGATTGATCACCTGGTGGAATTAATTAGAAAATTAAATCAGCCCAATCCTAGTGTTCAGAGGGTGGTTCTCTCCATAGGCATAAACAATTGCTTGAGAGAGAATAAAGAAGCCACCCTTAGGAAAGCTCTCCAGAGACTACTGAGAGTCACAGCAGATACCTTCCCACGTGCCATGGTATATGTGCCCCTCTTAAATTATTCTGAGGCATTAGAAATAGGACAGATAGAATCGTTAAAGACCCTAAATAGTTTCATATCAGAGAGATGCCATTGCCTGGCCCGTCTCAGCGAGGCCAATTTTAAAGTGTCTAACGACCATATACATTGGACACCTGACACAGCGCAGGCGATGCTAGACTCTTGGCTGCGGGAGTTAAACCTGTGAGAGGGGCGGAGGGTGATTGCACCGAGCCCCGATTGTCGAAGGTCACTAACCTCTGTTCTACTTTCCGCCTGTCTTTGGCGCAGCGCGAGGTCTTGGAGAGAGGACTCACGTTCATCCCTACCCCCTTGAGAACATGCAAAATGTCCCAGAGACGCGATATACATACGAGTATGAACACAAACCCCTCGGGGAACCGTCTCGGTGGGAGCCGAAGGCCCACGCGGCCTCGGCCCACATCAGGGCTTTGCTGGAGGGGGACTGGGTGGCGTTGGAGGACTTCTCTCCTGTGGCAGAGGATATAAACAACATCTTTCCTGAACAGAGACAGGCAACAAAAAGTTTAACCAGTAGCCAACAGCTAGTCATCAAACCCGCCGATAAAGGTGTACGGTTTGTTTTATAGGACAGGTGTTTTTACTCACAGGAGGCATATAGACAATTAAGTGATACCACTTATTATGCACCATTGTCGGAGCCCCTGCGACCGTCCACTCAAATTGAGATCAGGCATTGCATCAACGATATGTATAAATAAAAAAATTATAGCAGCAAACAGCGGTTTTATTTGTATGGCCCTGAAGAGCCTCGAATGAAACAGTTTTACCTTTTACCTAAGATCCACAAGCCTCCCGACACCTGGACGGTCCCCCAATCATTTTATCTATCTATTTATCTTCCTATCTTTTTACCCTTCTATCCCCCACAACTTTGACACGTCTCTTATACATCCACTTTTTAGAGTCGAGTTGCTTTTTATCCCATAGCCCAGCATGGAGGTTTTTTGTACATACCTTTCATGAGTCTCTGTCTCTTTCTGTCTTTTAATATGTATCTATAAGTTTTAAATTGGGAGACATAATTCTAGGATTAGGCCTATTCACTATCCTTTTTATGAAAAAAATATTTTAATCTCCCTTTCTGTCTATTTATTTGTTTATTTTAAAATTATTTATACCCAATTTATTTAGTTATCGGTTTTTTAGAAGCTCCTAGAATACTAAAACTGCACCTTGGGACCCCTTTGCCTTTTGCACTGTACATACTAGCACTTTAACATCTTAAAATGAGAAGGAAGAGTTGTGAGACTTCCCGAACTGCCTTTGAGGGCAAAAAATAAAGACACGTATTGCATTGATGAACATGTGTGATTTATATCTGATAGCTCTTATGATTGATGTGGAGTGTAGTGGATTCTTTTGTATATATATTTCTAATCTTTTATGTGTGATGCTTATTTTAGGGCCCAATAGGTTTTATAGTTTTAGTAATCTTTGGATTCTTCTAGTTATTTATTGGTTTTAAATAAATAAATAAATAATATCTTAGGAGCATATTTAAGTAGACTCCTCTATATATATATATATATATATACATATATGTGTTTTTATAGATGTATGAAAGGAACTGCCTCCATGCGTAAAAGTGGTATGGGACAGGAAGCATGTTTGACTTGGGGAATACGTAATACAAACATATGGAAAAGATACTTACATTAATAATTACATAATAAAAGTGAAAGACCTGAGATGAGAGGAACGATCCTGGAAGCATCTTTGCAGTAGTAGAGTGTACCCACCTTTCCTGCACCACTCTCTCGTTTTCAACCTTCTTCAGGATTCCCTATACACACCTCCTAGAACAAAACACAAGAACACATAACATAATAAAGTATAGATATGTACAGTCCATTATACACAATACAACAATACTTACCAGTAATTACCCTCCTTACTTCCCCTTCCCCCCTCCTTTCTTTCTGCCCGTTAAGTTACTTTAGCCTTTAGTTGTTTTCTCTCCCAAAAAAAAAAAAAAAAAAAAAAAAAAAAAAAAAAAATTGTGGATTGTAATTGTACAACTTTTATGAGCCTCTAGAAGGACTTATTACAATATACGCTTTAAGCCTAACCTTCCCTTTCTTTTCTTCTGTCTGTTAGGCCCTCCCCTTCTCTTTTTCCTTCTAGTTCTGAGCCCCTATCCACAGTTTAAATATGACATCCCCTACCCCATACCCTTAATCTAATCTTAACCCTGTCCCCTTTATCATTTTGAAGCCCTAACCTCAACCATATCCCTGATCTTAACCCCAGCTTTTTATTTAGGCAAGTTTTCGGGAATCAAACCCATGCCCCACCCCATACCCTTACCCTAACCTTAACCTTGGTCCCTTTATTATTTCTAGTTTGAGACCCTAACCTCAAACTTATCCCTGATCCTAACCCAAGCCTTTTACTTTTTCTTTATTTCATTTCTTTCATCCCAATACTCACCATTATACTTACCTCTTCCTTTGAGATGCACATAAGGCCCCACAGACACATTCACCATCTGATTCCTTTAAGCTGTATTCCTGAAAAAAAGAAAAAAATATATACACCTTATCCCTTTTCTTCCTCTCTCCCCTCCTTTGTTCCTCTCTTGGACACTTTTAAATAAACAGATCTCTTCTTCTTTTTCTTTTTTGTGGATACTTTCTTACCAAACAGTATATGATGAAAATAGGAAAAGAAATTTAGAATTGGAGCTGCGCCAATGCACCCAGCCACAATGGGGTGTAACTAACTAAAAAACAGTTTCCCATATTATGTGGCTTACCCTTCACGCCAAAACCTAACCTAGCTAGTGCCTGCACATCACTTTCCTATTTATCAGCTTTTAAGAAATTTCCACTTTTACCTCATTTATTTCTTTATCTTGTTTATTTGTCTTTTTTATACCTTTTCTATCTTTTTATATTTCTTGAAAATAAAGTGCAAAAAATACATTTTATAAGCACTAAAGTTTTCTTATATTCTCTTTAATCTCTTTCTCTTCTCTTGTATTTCCCTGATTGTTTTCCCTTTGTAAAGGGTCATTACAACCTAGACACACTAGATGGCAGTGTTTAGCTTTCTGCCATTTAAAGAATACTCCTCTTCTATGTTTCCCTCCCCTCCCCTCCTTCCCCCTCCTTGTTTTACAGTTTTTTTTACCTGTCACAGCCCCTTTGTTTGACACTCCCTTTACTTTTGCTTCAATCTCATTGGTACATGAATGGTTGTAGGCTGTCAAGCCATGTATCCAATTAACCTATGGGAAACAAGAATGTAACATCACATGTACATTTTGGAGGGAAAACTGTAAATGAGATTGTCTTAAATACCCTTGTTTTTGTCACACTCGCTTGGGCTCTCTGATGAAGCAGATATGTGAAACGCGTAAGACCCAAGCTCTTTTCATTGTATGTTTGGCCAAATTTTTGAATGACGAAAGATTTTAATTTGTTTTATTCACAAGTGTTTGTTTTAACGTGTTAGAAATGGCTGTGGAACAATTCTCTTTTAAACAGCACCTTTAATGTTTTAAAGTGACCCTTACAACAACTTTAAAGGATTTCTACACGTTTTAGCATTGACTTTTATACAACCCCCTCCTTTCTTGTTTTATTTTTTGATGGTTTTTCATATTTACAATTTTTTACTGAAAAAGGCTGCATACTCTGCCTGAAACCAGCCAAAGACGAACAAAAAGTGGTGTTATCAGTTCCTTCCCCACACCGTCCCATTCCCCGCGTCCCCTCTGCTCCATCACACCCTCCATCCTCCATCTGCTTCCATCCAAGGGAACTTGGACTACAATCCCCGTTCGTTTGGAATACCTAAAAAGGATTATCAATCAACAAAACACACCAAAAAGGATATTACTCACCTGGTCTTCATTCCATGCCCTGCGTCCCTCCTCTCTCCTCCTGCTGGCCCCATCAAGGACTCTGACCCCCTCTACACTGCTTCCCAACGCGCTCACCCTCCCATATCCAGTGTGCATAGTGCACAATGCACACTGGCGTTTAAAATCTTTTAAAACTTGGGAAAAGGTAAAGAGCCTACTATGATTCTTTTAATGCTGGTTTTATGACTTGAGTATGTGACACAAAAAAAAGTGATTGTACAAATTGATAACACTGTGTTTTTATACCAATGGTGAAAGTGCTGAAGCTTCGTTTACATTGGGAGTGTTTATCTATTTTTTTATTATTTTATGAAATTCCATCCCTGTTGCCCTTTCTCTCCCCTGCCCATTGCCACACACCTCCTTCCCCACTATTAGGCCCCATGAGCTACCATTTTGTTTTTTTATCCCAGGAACCACCATTTTGTTTTAGCCTTGGGAGCCATTTGCCCTTCACCTCTCTCTACCTGATTTTAAGATTCTTCTAGTCCCCTGATTGACTTAAAATCATTGTCCATCCTCCTTCCCCCCTCCCCTCTCTTTTCTTTTGATTCCCTCTCTCATTTAGTTTGTCCTCATGTCCCTTTAGTATTTAGCTTACCCCCACTCACCTACAGTTTACTTTAAAATACCCAAGTCATTTTCCTGCCCCTGGCCTGCCCCTTTAGTTTTAGGAATCACTTTACTGTTATCTCTTTCCCATATATATATATTTCTCTCCTCTCTTTTCTTCTTATATTGCACATTTGTTTTAGAATTCTCTATTGCCATACAATTAGTTACTTCATAATTTTGCACAGATACACATATATTTATTTATTTAAATATCTACGTGTATATTTAAGCATCTGTAGCATTACCTATTTTTAACACTCTCTCCTAGTGTGACTCCGTAGCCCCCACAGCATGACGCTCCATCTCAGGAATCGCTTTACAGTCCTAGACTCAGATAGGAGAGGAGGCACAGAACAAGGAGATAAGCAAATGGAAAATGAAGTCAACTTGACAAAGGCTTATTTTCAAATACTCCAAACTATCCACCATCTTGAAATTATTGAGGAGTGCATAGCTAAGAACACCTGCCCTCCGGGGATGGCCAAGAAGGTTGATAAGTTAGCTAACTTTATTAAGCCAGCAGCGCCCAATGAGGCCATACGCGAGCACATAGCTCAAATAACTAAAAACTGGCTAAGTCATAACATGGTAGCTCTGAGTGAGCATTACTTACGGATCTCAGACTCCATTAGAAAAAGCCTTGGCCCCTTCCAACCTGCCTCCTTCGATAAAGCCCTCAGGTGGGCAAAAGCGAGGTATGGGAGAAAACTGACTAAAACATCAATAAATAAACTTAATGAATTTTTATATGCCACCTACCCGCCACCTATTGAACGTCGGACCACAGTGCCGAGATCTCCTACTCCAATGCCTGTGCCTCCGCCTCCGCCTCCTTCTTCTCCTCCTCCTTCGTCACCTGTCCGTAGCCCCTCTCCCTCCCCCACACATCCCCAACCTCCTCCACTGTCTACTATCCCCTCACCTGCAGTACAGCAAAATGCCACAGTAACATTTCTCAGCTCAGTTAATCCACAGGATTGGCCCCCCTTGGCCCCTATGCAGGAACCAAAGCCGCAGAGGGTGAAGAAGTCTCACCCTACAAGGGTGGAGGATAACACCAACAGAGAAACAACTCTGACTCCTCCAAGTGTTCCACCTAAATTTAATGAGGACTCCTCACGCTTCTCAACACCTATGGCTAAGAACTCTGGTGGAGATGCCGTGAATAACTCTTTACCGATACGCTCCCCTACACTTAGACTGAGTCGCTCTAGGCGTTCAAGAGTTTCAGGTGAACTCCCAAGCATAGAGGAGTCCTCCATATTGGATTTTAGTCCCGTAGGGGCTAACAAGTTCTCTGCTGATCTGGCTACTAAATTCTCTGCGGCTCTGACTACTGACACTCACTCTATCACATTTTCTTCTTCTCCCTCATTTGAACTCCCCTCTTTTCTTTCTACTGACACTCCACCCATCTCTCACTCCTATATACTGGAAACTGATAAGACACCTCCTATGAACAATAGAATTTCAGACAATAGCAAATCCACTAAGAACAGAAACCCTACAATAGACACACACTCACCTGTTTCAGTTGAACCGTCGACCGTCTCGCGGGGACTGACGTCCACCACTCCCCACGCAGAGGCCCAGACTTCCGTACCTGTAAACAGACAAACAGCCATTAGCACCATAGTCATCCCCCCTGTGGCCCCTAGGAGTACTGCAGGTGTTAACTGTATTCCCAACCGCTCGTCTCCATCTGTCCCTCCCCCCCCTCCCCCTCCCTTTCCCTCTTCCCCCTCACTTACCTCACCTGTAGCTGCCTCTTCACTCTTCAGCCCGCAACAGGTGGAGGCGCTGAGGGCTGCTGCCATACAGAATCGAGCCTCGGCGAGTCCACCTGTTACTAGGATCAGGAAACACAGATTGCAGACTATCTCACCCAGGGAGGGCCGCCCATGTGACGGTAGACAGCAGGAGCCTGTGAGACATCCCCATACTGCCCGAAAAAATTTCACATGGGCATTAAAAGTAGTCAAACCGAACCTGGTGATAGGGGACTCCAACCTAAGTCGGATCCCTTCTTTTACAAATAACAAAATCCAAATAGATAGCTACCCGGGGGCACAGATTGATCACCTGGTGGAATTAATTAGAAAATTAAATCAGCCCAATCCTAGTGTTCAGAGGGTGGTTCTCTCCATAGGCATAAACAATTGCTTGAGAGAGAATAAAGAAGCCACCCTTAGGAAAGCTCTCCAGAGACTACTGAGAGTCACAGCAGATACCTTCCCACGTGCCATGGTATATGTGCCCCTCTTAAATTATTCTGAGGCATTAGAAATAGGACAGATAGAATCGTTAAAGACCCTAAATAGTTTCATATCAGAGAGATGCCATTGCCTGGCCCGTCTCAGCGAGGCCAATTTTAAAGTGTCTAACGACCATATACATTGGACACCTGACACAGCGCAGGCGATGCTAGACTCTTGGCTGCGGGAGTTAAACCTGTGAGAGGGGCGGAGGGTGATTGCACCGAGCCCCGATTGTCGAAGGTCACTAACCTCTGTTCTACTTTCCGCCTGTCTTTGGCGCAGCGCGAGGTCTTGGAGAGAGGACTCACGTTCATCCCTACCCCCTTGAGAACATGCAAAATGTCCCAGAGACGCGATATACATACGAGTATGAACACAAACCCCTCGGGGAACCGTCTCGGTGGGAGCCGAAGGCCCACGCGGCCTCGGCCCACATCAGGGCTTTGCTGGAGGGGGACTGGGTGGCGTTGGAGGACTTCTCTCCTGTGGCAGAGGATATAAACAACATCTTTCCTGAACAGAGACAGGCAACAAAAAGTTTAACCAGTAGCCAACAGCTAGTCATCAAACCCGCCGATAAAGGTGTACGGTTTGTTTTATAGGACAGGTGTTTTTACTCACAGGAGGCATATAGACAATTAAGTGATACCACTTATTATGCACCATTGTCGGAGCCCCTGCGACCGTCCACTCAAATTGAGATCAGGCATTGCATCAACGATATGTATAAATAAAAAAATTATAGCAGCAAACAGCGGTTTTATTTGTATGGCCCTGAAGAGCCTCGAATGAAACAGTTTTACCTTTTACCTAAGATCCACAAGCCTCCCGACACCTGGACGGTCCCCCAATCATTTTATCTATCTATTTATCTTCCTATCTTTTTACCCTTCTATCCCCCACAACTTTGACACGTCTCTTATACATCCACTTTTTAGAGTCGAGTTGCTTTTTATCCCATAGCCCAGCATGGAGGTTTTTTGTACATACCTTTCATGAGTCTCTGTCTCTTTCTGTCTTTTAATATGTATCTATAAGTTTTAAATTGGGAGACATAATTCTAGGATTAGGCCTATTCACTATCCTTTTTATGAAAAAAATATTTTAATCTCCCTTTCTGTCTATTTATTTGTTTATTTTAAAATTATTTATACCCAATTTATTTAGTTATCGGTTTTTTAGAAGCTCCTAGAATACTAAAACTGCACCTTGGGACCCCTTTGCCTTTTGCACTGTACATACTAGCACTTTAACATCTTAAAATGAGAAGGAAGAGTTGTGAGACTTCCCGAACTGCCTTTGAGGGCAAAAAATAAAGACACGTATTGCATTGATGAACATGTGTGATTTATATCTGATAGCTCTTATGATTGATGTGGAGTGTAGTGGATTCTTTTGTATATATATTTCTAATCTTTTATGTGTGATGCTTATTTTAGGGCCCAATAGGTTTTATAGTTTTAGTAATCTTTGGATTCTTCTAGTTATTTATTGGTTTTAAATAAATAAATAAATAATATCTTAGGAGCATATTTAAGTAGACTCCTCTATATATATATATATATATATACATATATGTGTTTTTATAGATGTATGAAAGGAACTGCCTCCATGCGTAAAAGTGGTATGGGACAGGAAGCATGTTTGACTTGGGGAATACGTAATACAAACATATGGAAAAGATACTTACATTAATAATTACATAATAAAAGTGAAAGACCTGAGATGAGAGGAACGATCCTGGAAGCATCTTTGCAGTAGTAGAGTGTACCCACCTTTCCTGCACCACTCTCTCGTTTTCAACCTTCTTCAGGATTCCCTATACACACCTCCTAGAACAAAACACAAGAACACATAACATAATAAAGTATAGATATGTACAGTCCATTATACACAATACAACAATACTTACCAGTAATTACCCTCCTTACTTCCCCTTCCCCCCTCCTTTCTTTCTGCCCGTTAAGTTACTTTAGCCTTTAGTTGTTTTCTCTCCCAAAAAAAAAAAAAAAAAAAAAAAAAAAAAAAAAAAAAAAAAAATTGTGGATTGTAATTGTACAACTTTTATGAGCCTCTAGAAGGACTTATTACAATATACGCTTTAAGCCTAACCTTCCCTTTCTTTTCTTCTGTCTGTTAGGCCCTCCCCTTCTCTTTTTCCTTCTAGTTCTGAGCCCCTATCCACAGTTTAAATATGACATCCCCTACCCCATACCCTTAATCTAATCTTAACCCTGTCCCCTTTATCATTTTGAAGCCCTAACCTCAACCATATCCCTGATCTTAACCCCAGCTTTTTATTTAGGCAAGTTTTCGGGAATCAAACCCATGCCCCACCCCATACCCTTACCCTAACCTTAACCTTGGTCCCTTTATTATTTCTAGTTTGAGACCCTAACCTCAAACTTATCCCTGATCCTAACCCAAGCCTTTTACTTTTTCTTTATTTCATTTCTTTCATCCCAATACTCACCATTATACTTACCTCTTCCTTTGAGATGCACATAAGGCCCCACAGACACATTCACCATCTGATTCCTTTAAGCTGTATTCCTGAAAAAAAGAAAAAAATATATACACCTTATCCCTTTTCTTCCTCTCTCCCCTCCTTTGTTCCTCTCTTGGACACTTTTAAATAAACAGATCTCTTCTTCTTTTTCTTTTTTGTGGATACTTTCTTACCAAACAGTATATGATGAAAATAGGAAAAGAAATTTAGAATTGGAGCTGCGCCAATGCACCCAGCCACAATGGGGTGTAACTAACTAAAAAACAGTTTCCCATATTATGTGGCTTACCCTTCACGCCAAAACCTAACCTAGCTAGTGCCTGCACATCACTTTCCTATTTATCAGCTTTTAAGAAATTTCCACTTTTACCTCATTTATTTCTTTATCTTGTTTATTTGTCTTTTTTATACCTTTTCTATCTTTTTATATTTCTTGAAAATAAAGTGCAAAAAATACATTTTATAAGCACTAAAGTTTTCTTATATTCTCTTTAATCTCTTTCTCTTCTCTTGTATTTCCCTGATTGTTTTCCCTTTGTAAAGGGTCATTACAACCTAGACACACTAGATGGCAGTGTTTAGCTTTCTGCCATTTAAAGAATACTCCTCTTCTATGTTTCCCTCCCCTCCCCTCCTTCCCCCTCCTTGTTTTACAGTTTTTTTTACCTGTCACAGCCCCTTTGTTTGACACTCCCTTTACTTTTGCTTCAATCTCATTGGTACATGAATGGTTGTAGGCTGTCAAGCCATGTATCCAATTAACCTATGGGAAACAAGAATGTAACATCACATGTACATTTTGGAGGGAAAACTGTAAATGAGATTGTCTTAAATACCCTTGTTTTTGTCACACTCGCTTGGGCTCTCTGATGAAGCAGATATGTGAAACGCGTAAGACCCAAGCTCTTTTCATTGTATGTTTGGCCAAATTTTTGAATGACGAAAGATTTTAATTTGTTTTATTCACAAGTGTTTGTTTTAACGTGTTAGAAATGGCTGTGGAACAATTCTCTTTTAAACAGCACCTTTAATGTTTTAAAGTGACCCTTACAACAACTTTAAAGGATTTCTACACGTTTTAGCATTGACTTTTATACAACCCCCTCCTTTCTTGTTTTATTTTTTGATGGTTTTTCATATTTACAATTTTTTACTGAAAAAGGCTGCATACTCTGCCTGAAACCAGCCAAAGACGAACAAAAAGTGGTGTTATCAGTTCCTTCCCCACACCGTCCCATTCCCCGCGTCCCCTCTGCTCCATCACACCCTCCATCCTCCATCTGCTTCCATCCAAGGGAACTTGGACTACAATCCCCGTTCGTTTGGAATACCTAAAAAGGATTATCAATCAACAAAACACACCAAAAAGGATATTACTCACCTGGTCTTCATTCCATGCCCTGCGTCCCTCCTCTCTCCTCCTGCTGGCCCCATCAAGGACTCTGACCCCCTCTACACTGCTTCCCAACGCGCTCACCCTCCCATATCCAGTGTGCATAGTGCACAATGCACACTGGCGTTTAAAATCTTTTAAAACTTGGGAAAAGGTAAAGAGCCTACTATGATTCTTTTAATGCTGGTTTTATGACTTGAGTATGTGACACAAAAAAAAGTGATTGTACAAATTGATAACACTGTGTTTTTATACCAATGGTGAAAGTGCTGAAGCTTCGTTTTACATTGGGAGTGTTTATCTATTTTTTTATTATTTTATGAAATTCCATCCCTGTTGCCCTTTCTCTCCCCTGCCCATTGCCACACACCTCCTTCCCCACTATTAGGCCCCATGAGCTACCATTTTGTTTTTTTATCCCAGGAACCACCATTTTGTTTTAGCCTTGGGAGCCATTTGCCCTTCACCTCTCTCTACCTGATTTTAAGATTCTTCTAGTCCCCTGATTGACTTAAAATCATTGTCCATCCTCCTTCCCCCCTCCCCTCTCTTTTCTTTTGATTCCCTCTCTCATTTAGTTTGTCCTCATGTCCCTTTAGTATTTAGCTTACCCCCACTCACCTACAGTTTACTTTAAAATACCCAAGTCATTTTCCTGCCCCTGGCCTGCCCCTTTAGTTTTAGGAATCACTTTACTGTTATCTCTTTCCCATATATATATATTTCTCTCCTCTCTTTTCTTCTTATATTGCACATTTGTTTTAGAATTCTCTATTGCCATACAATTAGTTACTTCATAATTTTGCACAGATACACATATATTTATTTATTTAAATATCTACGTGTATATTTAAGCATCTGTAGCATTACCTATTTTTAACACTCTCTCCTAGTGTGACTCCGTAGCCCCCACAGCATGACGCTCCATCTCAGGAATCGCTTTACAGTCCTAGACTCAGATAGGAGAGGAGGCACAGAACAAGGAGATAAGCAAATGGAAAATGAAGTCAACTTGACAAAGGCTTATTTTCAAATACTCCAAACTATCCACCATCTTGAAATTATTGAGGAGTGCATAGCTAAGAACACCTGCCCTCCGGGGATGGCCAAGAAGGTTGATAAGTTAGCTAACTTTATTAAGCCAGCAGCGCCCAATGAGGCCATACGCGAGCACATAGCTCAAATAACTAAAAACTGGCTAAGTCATAACATGGTAGCTCTGAGTGAGCATTACTTACGGATCTCAGACTCCATTAGAAAAAGCCTTGGCCCCTTCCAACCTGCCTCCTTCGATAAAGCCCTCAGGTGGGCAAAAGCGAGGTATGGGAGAAAACTGACTAAAACATCAATAAATAAACTTAATGAATTTTTATATGCCACCTACCCGCCACCTATTGAACGTCGGACCACAGTGCCGAGATCTCCTACTCCAATGCCTGTGCCTCCGCCTCCGCCTCCTTCTTCTCCTCCTCCTTCGTCACCTGTCCGTAGCCCCTCTCCCTCCCCCACACATCCCCAACCTCCTCCACTGTCTACTACCCCCTCACCTGCAGTACAGCAAAATGCCACAGTAACATTTCTCAGCTCAGTTAATCCACAGGATTGGCCCCCCTTGGCCCCTATGCAGGAACCAAAGCCGCAGAGGGTGAAGAAGTCTCACCCTACAAGGGTGGAGGATAACACCAACAGAGAAACAACTCTGACTCCTCCAAGTGTTCCACCTAAATTTAATGAGGACTCCTCACGCTTCTCAACACCTATGGCTAAGAACTCTGGTGGAGATGCCGTGAATAACTCTTTACCGATACGCTCCCCTACACTTAGACTGAGTCGCTCTAGGCGTTCAAGAGTTTCAGGTGAACTCCCAAGCATAGAGGAGTCCTCCATATTGGATTTTAGTCCCGTAGGGGCTAACAAGTTCTCTGCTGATCTGGCTACTAAATTCTCTGCGGCTCTGACTACTGACACTCACTCTATCACATTTTCTTCTTCTCCCTCATTTGAACTCCCCTCTTTTCTTTCTACTGACACTCCACCCATCTCTCACTCCTATATACTGGAAACTGATAAGACACCTCCTATGAACAATAGAATTTCAGACAATAGCAAATCCACTAAGAACAGAAACCCTACAATAGACACACACTCACCTGTTTCAGTTGAACCGTCGACCGTCTCGCGGGGACTGACGTCCACCACTCCCCACGCAGAGGCCCAGACTTCCGTACCTGTAAACAGACAAACAGCCATTAGCACCATAGTCATCCCCCCTGTGGCCCCTAGGAGTACTGCAGGTGTTAACTGTATTCCCAACCGCTCGTCTCCATCTGTCCCTCCCCCCCCTCCCCCTCCCTTTCCCTCTTCCCCCTCACTTACCTCACCTGTAGCTGCCTCTTCACTCTTCAGCCCGCAACAGGTGGAGGCGCTGAGGGCTGCTGCCATACAGAATCGAGCCTCGGCGAGTCCACCTGTTACTAGGATCAGGAAACACAGATTGCAGACTATCTCACCCAGGGAGGGCCGCCCATGTGACGGTAGACAGCAGGAGCCTGTGAGACATCCCCATACTGCCCGAAAAAATTTCACATGGGCATTAAAAGTAGTCAAACCGAACCTGGTGATAGGGGACTCCAACCTAAGTCGGATCCCTTCTTTTACAAATAACAAAATCCAAATAGATAGCTACCCGGGGGCACAGATTGATCACCTGGTGGAATTAATTAGAAAATTAAATCAGCCCAATCCTAGTGTTCAGAGGGTGGTTCTCTCCATAGGCATAAACAATTGCTTGAGAGAGAATAAAGAAGCCACCCTTAGGAAAGCTCTCCAGAGACTACTGAGAGTCACAGCAGATACCTTCCCACGTGCCATGGTATATGTGCCCCTCTTAAATTATTCTGAGGCATTAGAAATAGGACAGATAGAATCGTTAAAGACCCTAAATAGTTTCATATCAGAGAGATGCCATTGCCTGGCCCGTCTCAGCGAGGCCAATTTTAAAGTGTCTAACGACCATATACATTGGACACCTGACACAGCGCAGGCGATGCTAGACTCTTGGCTGCGGGAGTTAAACCTGTGAGAGGGGCGGAGGGTGATTGCACCGAGCCCCGATTGTCGAAGGTCACTAACCTCTGTTCTACTTTCCGCCTGTCTTTGGCGCAGCGCGAGGTCTTGGAGAGAGGACTCACGTTCATCCCTACCCCCTTGAGAACATGCAAAATGTCCCAGAGACGCGATATACATACGAGTATGAACACAAACCCCTCGGGGAACCGTCTCGGTGGGAGCCGAAGGCCCACGCGGCCTCGGCCCACATCAGGGCTTTGCTGGAGGGGGACTGGGTGGCGTTGGAGGACTTCTCTCCTGTGGCAGAGGATATAAACAACATCTTTCCTGAACAGAGACAGGCAACAAAAAGTTTAACCAGTAGCCAACAGCTAGTCATCAAACCCGCCGATAAAGGTGTACGGTTTGTTTTATAGGACAGGTGTTTTTACTCACAGGAGGCATATAGACAATTAAGTGATACCACTTATTATGCACCATTGTCGGAGCCCCTGCGACCGTCCACTCAAATTGAGATCAGGCATTGCATCAACGATATGTATAAATAAAAAAATTATAGCAGCAAACAGCGGTTTTATTTGTATGGCCCTGAAGAGCCTCGAATGAAACAGTTTTACCTTTTACCTAAGATCCACAAGCCTCCCGACACCTGGACGGTCCCCCAATCATTTTATCTATCTATTTATCTTCCTATCTTTTTACCCTTCTATCCCCCACAACTTTGACACGTCTCTTATACATCCACTTTTTAGAGTCGAGTTGCTTTTTATCCCATAGCCCAGCATGGAGGTTTTTTGTACATACCTTTCATGAGTCTCTGTCTCTTTCTGTCTTTTAATATGTATCTATAAGTTTTAAATTGGGAGACATAATTCTAGGATTAGGCCTATTCACTATCCTTTTTATGAAAAAAATATTTTAATCTCCCTTTCTGTCTATTTATTTGTTTATTTTAAAATTATTTATACCCAATTTATTTAGTTATCGGTTTTTTAGAAGCTCCTAGAATACTAAAACTGCACCTTGGGACCCCTTTGCCTTTTGCACTGTACATACTAGCACTTTAACATCTTAAAATGAGAAGGAAGAGTTGTGAGACTTCCCGAACTGCCTTTGAGGGCAAAAAATAAAGACACGTATTGCATTGATGAACATGTGTGATTTATATCTGATAGCTCTTATGATTGATGTGGAGTGTAGTGGATTCTTTTGTATATATATTTCTAATCTTTTATGTGTGATGCTTATTTTAGGGCCCAATAGGTTTTATAGTTTTAGTAATCTTTGGATTCTTCTAGTTATTTATTGGTTTTAAATAAATAAATAAATAATATCTTAGGAGCATATTTAAGTAGACTCCTCTATATATATATATATATATATACATATATGTGTTTTTATAGATGTATGAAAGGAACTGCCTCCATGCGTAAAAGTGGTATGGGACAGGAAGCATGTTTGACTTGGGGAATACGTAATACAAACATATGGAAAAGATACTTACATTAATAATTACATAATAAAAGTGAAAGACCTGAGATGAGAGGAACGATCCTGGAAGCATCTTTGCAGTAGTAGAGTGTACCCACCTTTCCTGCACCACTCTCTCGTTTTCAACCTTCTTCAGGATTCCCTATACACACCTCCTAGAACAAAACACAAGAACACATAACATAATAAAGTATAGATATGTACAGTCCATTATACACAATACAACAATACTTACCAGTAATTACCCTCCTTACTTCCCCTTCCCCCCTCCTTTCTTTCTGCCCGTTAAGTTACTTTAGCCTTTAGTTGTTTTCTCTCCCAAAAAAAAAAAAAAAAAAAAAAAAAAAAAAAAAAAAAAAAAAATTGTGGATTGTAATTGTACAACTTTTATGAGCCTCTAGAAGGACTTATTACAATATACGCTTTAAGCCTAACCTTCCCTTTCTTTTCTTCTGTCTGTTAGGCCCTCCCCTTCTCTTTTTCCTTCTAGTTCTGAGCCCCTATCCACAGTTTAAATATGACATCCCCTACCCCATACCCTTAATCTAATCTTAACCCTGTCCCCTTTATCATTTTGAAGCCCTAACCTCAACCATATCCCTGATCTTAACCCCAGCTTTTTATTTAGGCAAGTTTTCGGGAATCAAACCCATGCCCCACCCCATACCCTTACCCTAACCTTAACCTTGGTCCCTTTATTATTTCTAGTTTGAGACCCTAACCTCAAACTTATCCCTGATCCTAACCCAAGCCTTTTACTTTTTCTTTATTTCATTTCTTTCATCCCAATACTCACCATTATACTTACCTCTTCCTTTGAGATGCACATAAGGCCCCACAGACACATTCACCATCTGATTCCTTTAAGCTGTATTCCTGAAAAAAAGAAAAAAATATATACACCTTATCCCTTTTCTTCCTCTCTCCCCTCCTTTGTTCCTCTCTTGGACACTTTTAAATAAACAGATCTCTTCTTCTTTTTCTTTTTTGTGGATACTTTCTTACCAAACAGTATATGATGAAAATAGGAAAAGAAATTTAGAATTGGAGCTGCGCCAATGCACCCAGCCACAATGGGGTGTAACTAACTAAAAAACAGTTTCCCATATTATGTGGCTTACCCTTCACGCCAAAACCTAACCTAGCTAGTGCCTGCACATCACTTTCCTATTTATCAGCTTTTAAGAAATTTCCACTTTTACCTCATTTATTTCTTTATCTTGTTTATTTGTCTTTTTTATACCTTTTCTATCTTTTTATATTTCTTGAAAATAAAGTGCAAAAAATACATTTTATAAGCACTAAAGTTTTCTTATATTCTCTTTAATCTCTTTCTCTTCTCTTGTATTTCCCTGATTGTTTTCCCTTTGTAAAGGGTCATTACAACCTAGACACACTAGATGGCAGTGTTTAGCTTTCTGCCATTTAAAGAATACTCCTCTTCTATGTTTCCCTCCCCTCCCCTCCTTCCCCCTCCTTGTTTTACAGTTTTTTTTACCTGTCACAGCCCCTTTGTTTGACACTCCCTTTACTTTTGCTTCAATCTCATTGGTACATGAATGGTTGTAGGCTGTCAAGCCATGTATCCAATTAACCTATGGGAAACAAGAATGTAACATCACATGTACATTTTGGAGGGAAAACTGTAAATGAGATTGTCTTAAATACCCTTGTTTTTGTCACACTCGCTTGGGCTCTCTGATGAAGCAGATATGTGAAACGCGTAAGACCCAAGCTCTTTTCATTGTATGTTTGGCCAAATTTTTGAATGACGAAAGATTTTAATTTGTTTTATTCACAAGTGTTTGTTTTAACGTGTTAGAAATGGCTGTGGAACAATTCTCTTTTAAACAGCACCTTTAATGTTTTAAAGTGACC
This sequence comes from Coilia nasus, assembly GCA_027475355.1. Classification (NCBI taxonomy): domain Eukaryota; kingdom Metazoa; phylum Chordata; class Actinopteri; order Clupeiformes; family Engraulidae; genus Coilia; species Coilia nasus. The sequence continues at coordinate 946,937 of CM050198.1, forward strand.
CTTACAACAACTTTAAAGGATTTCTACACGTTTTAGCATTGACTTTTATACAACCCCCTCCTTTCTTGTTTTATTTTTTGATGGTTTTTCATATTTACAATTTTTTACTGAAAAAGGCTGCATACTCTGCCTGAAACCAGCCAAAGACGAACAAAAAGTGGTGTTATCAGTTCCTTCCCCACACCGTCCCATTCCCCGCGTCCCCTCTGCTCCATCACACCCTCCATCCTCCATCTGCTTCCATCCAAGGGAACTTGGACTACAATCCCCGTTCGTTTGGAATACCTAAAAAGGATTATCAATCAACAAAACACACCAAAAAGGATATTACTCACCTGGTCTTCATTCCATGCCCTGCGTCCCTCCTCTCTCCTCCTGCTGGCCCCATCAAGGACTCTGACCCCCTCTACACTGCTTCCCAACGCGCTCACCCTCCCATATCCAGTGTGCATAGTGCACAATGCACACTGGCGTTTAAAATCTTTTAAAACTTGGGAAAAGGTAAAGAGCCTACTATGATTCTTTTAATGCTGGTTTTATGACTTGAGTATGTGACACAAAAAAAAGTGATTGTACAAATTGATAACACTGTGTTTTTATACCAATGGTGAAAGTGCTGAAGCTTCGTTTTACATTGGGAGTGTTTATCTATTTTTTTATTATTTTATGAAATTCCATCCCTGTTGCCCTTTCTCTCCCCTGCCCATTGCCACACACCTCCTTCCCCACTATTAGGCCCCATGAGCTACCATTTTGTTTTTTTATCCCAGGAACCACCATTTTGTTTTAGCCTTGGGAGCCATTTGCCCTTCACCTCTCTCTACCTGATTTTAAGATTCTTCTAGTCCCCTGATTGACTTAAAATCATTGTCCATCCTCCTTCCCCCCTCCCCTCTCTTTTCTTTTGATTCCCTCTCTCATTTAGTTTGTCCTCATGTCCCTTTAGTATTTAGCTTACCCCCACTCACCTACAGTTTACTTTAAAATACCCAAGTCATTTTCCTGCCCCTGGCCTGCCCCTTTAGTTTTAGGAATCACTTTACTGTTATCTCTTTCCCATATATATATATTTCTCTCCTCTCTTTTCTTCTTATATTGCACATTTGTTTTAGAATTCTCTATTGCCATACAATTAGTTACTTCATAATTTTGCACAGATACACATATATTTATTTATTTAAATATCTACGTGTATATTTAAGCATCTGTAGCATTACCTATTTTTAACACTCTCTCCTAGTGTGACTCCGTAGCCCCCACAGCATGACGCTCCATCTCAGGAATCGCTTTACAGTCCTAGACTCAGATAGGAGAGGAGGCACAGAACAAGGAGATAAGCAAATGGAAAATGAAGTCAACTTGACAAAGGCTTATTTTCAAATACTCCAAACTATCCACCATCTTGAAATTATTGAGGAGTGCATAGCTAAGAACACCTGCCCTCCGGGGATGGCCAAGAAGGTTGATAAGTTAGCTAACTTTATTAAGCCAGCAGCGCCCAATGAGGCCATACGCGAGCACATAGCTCAAATAACTAAAAACTGGCTAAGTCATAACATGGTAGCTCTGAGTGAGCATTACTTACGGATCTCAGACTCCATTAGAAAAAGCCTTGGCCCCTTCCAACCTGCCTCCTTCGATAAAGCCCTCAGGTGGGCAAAAGCGAGGTATGGGAGAAAACTGACTAAAACATCAATAAATAAACTTAATGAATTTTTATATGCCACCTACCCGCCACCTATTGAACGTCGGACCACAGTGCCGAGATCTCCTACTCCAATGCCTGTGCCTCCGCCTCCGCCTCCTTCTTCTCCTCCTCCTTCGTCACCTGTCCGTAGCCCCTCTCCCTCCCCCACACATCCCCAACCTCCTCCACTGTCTACTACCCCCTCACCTGCAGTACAGCAAAATGCCACAGTAACATTTCTCAGCTCAGTTAATCCACAGGATTGGCCCCCCTTGGCCCCTATGCAGGAACCAAAGCCGCAGAGGGTGAAGAAGTCTCACCCTACAAGGGTGGAGGATAACACCAACAGAGAAACAACTCTGACTCCTCCAAGTGTTCCACCTAAATTTAATGAGGACTCCTCACGCTTCTCAACACCTATGGCTAAGAACTCTGGTGGAGATGCCGTGAATAACTCTTTACCGATACGCTCCCCTACACTTAGACTGAGTCGCTCTAGGCGTTCAAGAGTTTCAGGTGAACTCCCAAGCATAGAGGAGTCCTCCATATTGGATTTTAGTCCCGTAGGGGCTAACAAGTTCTCTGCTGATCTGGCTACTAAATTCTCTGCGGCTCTGACTACTGACACTCACTCTATCACATTTTCTTCTTCTCCCTCATTTGAACTCCCCTCTTTTCTTTCTACTGACACTCCACCCATCTCTCACTCCTATATACTGGAAACTGATAAGACACCTCCTATGAACAATAGAATTTCAGACAATAGCAAATCCACTAAGAACAGAAACCCTACAATAGACACACACTCACCTGTTTCAGTTGAACCGTCGACCGTCTCGCGGGGACTGACGTCCACCACTCCCCACGCAGAGGCCCAGACTTCCGTACCTGTAAACAGACAAACAGCCATTAGCACCATAGTCATCCCCCCTGTGGCCCCTAGGAGTACTGCAGGTGTTAACTGTATTCCCAACCGCTCGTCTCCATCTGTCCCTCCCCCCCCCTCCCCCTCCCTTTCCCTCTTCCCCCTCACTTACCTCACCTGTAGCTGCCTCTTCACTCTTCAGCCCGCAACAGGTGGAGGCGCTGAGGGCTGCTGCCATACAGAATCGAGCCTCGGCGAGTCCACCTGTTACTAGGATCAGGAAACACAGATTGCAGACTATCTCACCCAGGGAGGGCCGCCCATGTGACGGTAGACAGCAGGAGCCTGTGAGACATCCCCATACTGCCCGAAAAAATTTCACATGGGCATTAAAAGTAGTCAAACCGAACCTGGTGATAGGGGACTCCAACCTAAGTCGGATCCCTTCTTTTACAAATAACAAAATCCAAATAGATAGCTACCCGGGGGCACAGATTGATCACCTGGTGGAATTAATTAGAAAATTAAATCAGCCCAATCCTAGTGTTCAGAGGGTGGTTCTCTCCATAGGCATAAACAATTGCTTGAGAGAGAATAAAGAAGCCACCCTTAGGAAAGCTCTCCAGAGACTACTGAGAGTCACAGCAGATACCTTCCCACGTGCCATGGTATATGTGCCCCTCTTAAATTATTCTGAGGCATTAGAAATAGGACAGATAGAATCGTTAAAGACCCTAAATAGTTTCATATCAGAGAGATGCCATTGCCTGGCCCGTCTCAGCGAGGCCAATTTTAAAGTGTCTAACGACCATATACATTGGACACCTGACACAGCGCAGGCGATGCTAGACTCTTGGCTGCGGGAGTTAAACCTGTGAGAGGGGCGGAGGGTGATTGCACCGAGCCCCGATTGTCGAAGGTCACTAACCTCTGTTCTACTTTCCGCCTGTCTTTGGCGCAGCGCGAGGTCTTGGAGAGAGGACTCACGTTCATCCCTACCCCCTTGAGAACATGCAAAATGTCCCAGAGACGCGATATACATACGAGTATGAACACAAACCCCTCGGGGAACCGTCTCGGTGGGAGCCGAAGGCCCACGCGGCCTCGGCCCACATCAGGGCTTTGCTGGAGGGGGACTGGGTGGCGTTGGAGGACTTCTCTCCTGTGGCAGAGGATATAAACAACATCTTTCCTGAACAGAGACAGGCAACAAAAAGTTTAACCAGTAGCCAACAGCTAGTCATCAAACCCGCCGATAAAGGTGTACGGTTTGTTTTATAGGACAGGTGTTTTTACTCACAGGAGGCATATAGACAATTAAGTGATACCACTTATTATGCACCATTGTCGGAGCCCCTGCGACCGTCCACTCAAATTGAGATCAGGCATTGCATCAACGATATGTATAAATAAAAAAATTATAGCAGCAAACAGCGGTTTTATTTGTATGGCCCTGAAGAGCCTCGAATGAAACAGTTTTACCTTTTACCTAAGATCCACAAGCCTCCCGACACCTGGACGGTCCCCCAATCATTTTATCTATCTATTTATCTTCCTATCTTTTTACCCTTCTATCCCCCACAACTTTGACACGTCTCTTATACATCCACTTTTTAGAGTCGAGTTGCTTTTTATCCCATAGCCCAGCATGGAGGTTTTTTGTACATACCTTTCATGAGTCTCTGTCTCTTTCTGTCTTTTAATATGTATCTATAAGTTTTAAATTGGGAGACATAATTCTAGGATTAGGCCTATTCACTATCCTTTTTATGAAAAAAATATTTTAATCTCCCTTTCTGTCTATTTATTTGTTTATTTTAAAATTATTTATACCCAATTTATTTAGTTATCGGTTTTTTAGAAGCTCCTAGAATACTAAAACTGCACCTTGGGACCCCTTTGCCTTTTGCACTGTACATACTAGCACTTTAACATCTTAAAATGAGAAGGAAGAGTTGTGAGACTTCCCGAACTGCCTTTGAGGGCAAAAAATAAAGACACGTATTGCATTGATGAACATGTGTGATTTATATCTGATAGCTCTTATGATTGATGTGGAGTGTAGTGGATTCTTTTGTATATATATTTCTAATCTTTTATGTGTGATGCTTATTTTAGGGCCCAATAGGTTTTATAGTTTTAGTAATCTTTGGATTCTTCTAGTTATTTATTGGTTTTAAATAAATAAATAAATAATATCTTAGGAGCATATTTAAGTAGACTCCTCTATATATATATATATATATATACATATATGTGTTTTTATAGATGTATGAAAGGAACTGCCTCCATGCGTAAAAGTGGTATGGGACAGGAAGCATGTTTGACTTGGGGAATACGTAATACAAACATATGGAAAAGATACTTACATTAATAATTACATAATAAAAGTGAAAGACCTGAGATGAGAGGAACGATCCTGGAAGCATCTTTGCAGTAGTAGAGTGTACCCACCTTTCCTGCACCACTCTCTCGTTTTCAACCTTCTTCAGGATTCCCTATACACACCTCCTAGAACAAAACACAAGAACACATAACATAATAAAGTATAGATATGTACAGTCCATTATACACAATACAACAATACTTACCAGTAATTACCCTCCTTACTTCCCCTTCCCCCCTCCTTTCTTTCTGCCCGTTAAGTTACTTTAGCCTTTAGTTGTTTTCTCTCCCAAAAAAAAAAAAAAAAAAAAAAAAAAAAAAAAATTGTGGATTGTAATTGTACAACTTTTATGAGCCTCTAGAAGGACTTATTACAATATACGCTTTAAGCCTAACCTTCCCTTTCTTTTCTTCTGTCTGTTAGGCCCTCCCCTTCTCTTTTTCCTTCTAGTTCTGAGCCCCTATCCACAGTTTAAATATGACATCCCCTACCCCATACCCTTAATCTAATCTTAACCCTGTCCCCTTTATCATTTTGAAGCCCTAACCTCAACCATATCCCTGATCTTAACCCCAGCTTTTTATTTAGGCAAGTTTTCGGGAATCAAACCCATGCCCCACCCCATACCCTTACCCTAACCTTAACCTTGGTCCCTTTATTATTTCTAGTTTGAGACCCTAACCTCAAACTTATCCCTGATCCTAACCCAAGCCTTTTACTTTTTCTTTATTTCATTTCTTTCATCCCAATACTCACCATTATACTTACCTCTTCCTTTGAGATGCACATAAGGCCCCACAGACACATTCACCATCTGATTCCTTTAAGCTGTATTCCTGAAAAAAAGAAAAAAATATATACACCTTATCCCTTTTCTTCCTCTCTCCCCTCCTTTGTTCCTCTCTTGGACACTTTTAAATAAACAGATCTCTTCTTCTTTTTCTTTTTTGTGGATACTTTCTTACCAAACAGTATATGATGAAAATAGGAAAAGAAATTTAGAATTGGAGCTGCGCCAATGCACCCAGCCACAATGGGGTGTAACTAACTAAAAAACAGTTTCCCATATTATGTGGCTTACCCTTCACGCCAAAACCTAACCTAGCTAGTGCCTGCACATCACTTTCCTATTTATCAGCTTTTAAGAAATTTCCACTTTTACCTCATTTATTTCTTTATCTTGTTTATTTGTCTTTTTTATACCTTTTCTATCTTTTTATATTTCTTGAAAATAAAGTGCAAAAAATACATTTTATAAGCACTAAAGTTTTCTTATATTCTCTTTAATCTCTTTCTCTTCTCTTGTATTTCCCTGATTGTTTTCCCTTTGTAAAGGGTCATTACAACCTAGACACACTAGATGGCAGTGTTTAGCTTTCTGCCATTTAAAGAATACTCCTCTTCTATGTTTCCCTCCCCTCCCCTCCTTCCCCCTCCTTGTTTTACAGTTTTTTTTACCTGTCACAGCCCCTTTGTTTGACACTCCCTTTACTTTTGCTTCAATCTCATTGGTACATGAATGGTTGTAGGCTGTCAAGCCATGTATCCAATTAACCTATGGGAAACAAGAATGTAACATCACATGTACATTTTGGAGGGAAAACTGTAAATGAGATTGTCTTAAATACCCTTGTTTTTGTCACACTCGCTTGGGCTCTCTGATGAAGCAGATATGTGAAACGCGTAAGACCCAAGCTCTTTTCATTGTATGTTTGGCCAAATTTTTGAATGACGAAAGATTTTAATTTGTTTTATTCACAAGTGTTTGTTTTAACGTGTTAGAAATGGCTGTGGAACAATTCTCTTTTAAACAGCACCTTTAATGTTTTAAAGTGACCCTTACAACAACTTTAAAGGATTTCTACACGTTTTAGCATTGACTTTTATACAACCCCCTCCTTTCTTGTTTTATTTTTTGATGGTTTTTCATATTTACAATTTTTTACTGAAAAAGGCTGCATACTCTGCCTGAAACCAGCCAAAGACGAACAAAAAGTGGTGTTATCAGTTCCTTCCCCACACCGTCCCATTCCCCGCGTCCCCTCTGCTCCATCACACCCTCCATCCTCCATCTGCTTCCATCCAAGGGAACTTGGACTACAATCCCCGTTCGTTTGGAATACCTAAAAAGGATTATCAATCAACAAAACACACCAAAAAGGATATTACTCACCTGGTCTTCATTCCATGCCCTGCGTCCCTCCTCTCTCCTCCTGCTGGCCCCATCAAGGACTCTGACCCCCTCTACACTGCTTCCCAACGCGCTCACCCTCCCATATCCAGTGTGCATAGTGCACAATGCACACTGGCGTTTAAAATCTTTTAAAACTTGGGAAAAGGTAAAGAGCCTACTATGATTCTTTTAATGCTGGTTTTATGACTTGAGTATGTGACACAAAAAAAAGTGATTGTACAAATTGATAACACTGTGTTTTTATACCAATGGTGAAAGTGCTGAAGCTTCGTTTTACATTGGGAGTGTTTATCTATTTTTTTATTATTTTATGAAATTCCATCCCTGTTGCCCTTTCTCTCCCCTGCCCATTGCCACACACCTCCTTCCCCACTATTAGGCCCCATGAGCTACCATTTTGTTTTTTTATCCCAGGAACCACCATTTTGTTTTAGCCTTGGGAGCCATTTGCCCTTCACCTCTCTCTACCTGATTTTAAGATTCTTCTAGTCCCCTGATTGACTTAAAATCATTGTCCATCCTCCTTCCCCCCTCCCCTCTCTTTTCTTTTGATTCCCTCTCTCATTTAGTTTGTCCTCATGTCCCTTTAGTATTTAGCTTACCCCCACTCACCTACAGTTTACTTTAAAATACCCAAGTCATTTTCCTGCCCCTGGCCTGCCCCTTTAGTTTTAGGAATCACTTTACTGTTATCTCTTTCCCATATATATATATTTCTCTCCTCTCTTTTCTTCTTATATTGCACATTTGTTTTAGAATTCTCTATTGCCATACAATTAGTTACTTCATAATTTTGCACAGATACACATATATTTATTTATTTAAATATCTACGTGTATATTTAAGCATCTGTAGCATTACCTATTTTTAACACTCTCTCCTAGTGTGACTCCGTAGCCCCCACAGCATGACGCTCCATCTCAGGAATCGCTTTACAGTCCTAGACTCAGATAGGAGAGGAGGCACAGAACAAGGAGATAAGCAAATGGAAAATGAAGTCAACTTGACAAAGGCTTATTTTCAAATACTCCAAACTATCCACCATCTTGAAATTATTGAGGAGTGCATAGCTAAGAACACCTGCCCTCCGGGGATGGCCAAGAAGGTTGATAAGTTAGCTAACTTTATTAAGCCAGCAGCGCCCAATGAGGCCATACGCGAGCACATAGCTCAAATAACTAAAAACTGGCTAAGTCATAACATGGTAGCTCTGAGTGAGCATTACTTACGGATCTCAGACTCCATTAGAAAAAGCCTTGGCCCCTTCCAACCTGCCTCCTTCGATAAAGCCCTCAGGTGGGCAAAAGCGAGGTATGGGAGAAAACTGACTAAAACATCAATAAATAAACTTAATGAATTTTTATATGCCACCTACCCGCCACCTATTGAACGTCGGACCACAGTGCCGAGATCTCCTACTCCAATGCCTGTGCCTCCGCCTCCGCCTCCTTCTTCTCCTCCTCCTTCGTCACCTGTCCGTAGCCCCTCTCCCTCCCCCACACATCCCCAACCTCCTCCACTGTCTACTACCCCCTCACCTGCAGTACAGCAAAATGCCACAGTAACATTTCTCAGCTCAGTTAATCCACAGGATTGGCCCCCCTTGGCCCCTATGCAGGAACCAAAGCCGCAGAGGGTGAAGAAGTCTCACCCTACAAGGGTGGAGGATAACACCAACAGAGAAACAACTCTGACTCCTCCAAGTGTTCCACCTAAATTTAATGAGGACTCCTCACGCTTCTCAACACCTATGGCTAAGAACTCTGGTGGAGATGCCGTGAATAACTCTTTACCGATACGCTCCCCTACACTTAGACTGAGTCGCTCTAGGCGTTCAAGAGTTTCAGGTGAACTCCCAAGCATAGAGGAGTCCTCCATATTGGATTTTAGTCCCGTAGGGGCTAACAAGTTCTCTGCTGATCTGGCTACTAAATTCTCTGCGGCTCTGACTACTGACACTCACTCTATCACATTTTCTTCTTCTCCCTCATTTGAACTCCCCTCTTTTCTTTCTACTGACACTCCACCCATCTCTCACTCCTATATACTGGAAACTGATAAGACACCTCCTATGAACAATAGAATTTCAGACAATAGCAAATCCACTAAGAACAGAAACCCTACAATAGACACACACTCACCTGTTTCAGTTGAACCGTCGACCGTCTCGCGGGGACTGACGTCCACCACTCCCCACGCAGAGGCCCAGACTTCCGTACCTGTAAACAGACAAACAGCCATTAGCACCATAGTCATCCCCCCTGTGGCCCCTAGGAGTACTGCAGGTGTTAACTGTATTCCCAACCGCTCGTCTCCATCTGTCCCTCCCCCCCCTCCCCCTCCCTTTCCCTCTTCCCCCTCACTTACCTCACCTGTAGCTGCCTCTTCACTCTTCAGCCCGCAACAGGTGGAGGCGCTGAGGGCTGCTGCCATACAGAATCGAGCCTCAGCGAGTCCACCTGTTACTAGGATCAGGAAACACAGATTGCAGACTATCTCACCCAGGGAGGGCCGCCCATGTGACGGTAGACAGCAGGAGCCTGTGAGACATCCCCATACTGCCCGAAAAAATTTCACATGGGCATTAAAAGTAGTCAAACCGAACCTGGTGATAGGGGACTCCAACCTAAGTCGGATCCCTTCTTTTACAAATAACAAAATCCAAATAGATAGCTACCCGGGGGCACAGATTGATCACCTGGTGGAATTAATTAGAAAATTAAATCAGCCCAATCCTAGTGTTCAGAGGGTGGTTCTCTCCATAGGCATAAACAATTGCTTGAGAGAGAATAAAGAAGCCACCCTTAGGAAAGCTCTCCAGAGACTACTGAGAGTCACAGCAGATACCTTCCCACGTGCCATGGTATATGTGCCCCTCTTAAATTATTCTGAGGCATTAGAAATAGGACAGATAGAATCGTTAAAGACCCTAAATAGTTTCATATCAGAGAGATGCCATTGCCTGGCCCGTCTCAGCGAGGCCAATTTTAAAGTGTCTAACGACCATATACATTGGACACCTGACACAGCGCAGGCGATGCTAGACTCTTGGCTGCGGGAGTTAAACCTGTGAGAGGGGCGGAGGGTGATTGCACCGAGCCCCGATTGTCGAAGGTCACTAACCTCTGTTCTACTTTCCGCCTGTCTTTGGCGCAGCGCGAGGTCTTGGAGAGAGGACTCACGTTCATCCCTACCCCCTTGAGAACATGCAAAATGTCCCAGAGACGCGATATACATACGAGTATGAACACAAACCCCTCGGGGAACCGTCTCGGTGGGAGCCGAAGGCCCACGCGGCCTCGGCCCACATCAGGGCTTTGCTGGAGGGGGACTGGGTGGCGTTGGAGGACTTCTCTCCTGTGGCAGAGGATATAAACAACATCTTTCCTGAACAGAGACAGGCAACAAAAAGTTTAACCAGTAGCCAACAGCTAGTCATCAAACCCGCCGATAAAGGTGTACGGTTTGTTTTATAGGACAGGTGTTTTTACTCACAGGAGGCATATAGACAATTAAGTGATACCACTTATTATGCACCATTGTCGGAGCCCCTGCGACCGTCCACTCAAATTGAGATCAGGCATTGCATCAACGATATGTATAAATAAAAAAATTATAGCAGCAAACAGCGGTTTTATTTGTATGGCCCTGAAGAGCCTCGAATGAAACAGTTTTACCTTTTACCTAAGATCCACAAGCCTCCCGACACCTGGACGGTCCCCCAATCATTTTATCTATCTATTTATCTTCCTATCTTTTTACCCTTCTATCCCCCACAACTTTGACACGTCTCTTATACATCCACTTTTTAGAGTCGAGTTGCTTTTTATCCCATAGCCCAGCATGGAGGTTTTTTGTACATACCTTTCATGAGTCTCTGTCTCTTTCTGTCTTTTAATATGTATCTATAAGTTTTAAATTGGGAGACATAATTCTAGGATTAGGCCTATTCACTATCCTTTTTATGAAAAAAATATTTTAATCTCCCTTTCTGTCTATTTATTTGTTTATTTTAAAATTATTTATACCCAATTTATTTAGTTATCGGTTTTTTAGAAGCTCCTAGAATACTAAAACTGCACCTTGGGACCCCTTTGCCTTTTGCACTGTACATACTAGCACTTTAACATCTTAAAATGAGAAGGAAGAGTTGTGAGACTTCCCGAACTGCCTTTGAGGGCAAAAAATAAAGACACGTATTGCATTGATGAACATGTGTGATTTATATCTGATAGCTCTTATGATTGATGTGGAGTGTAGTGGATTCTTTTGTATATATATTTCTAATCTTTTATGTGTGATGCTTATTTTAGGGCCCAATAGGTTTTATAGTTTTAGTAATCTTTGGATTCTTCTAGTTATTTATTGGTTTTAAATAAATAAATAAATAATATCTTAGGAGCATATTTAAGTAGACTCCTCTATATATATATATATATATATACATATATGTGTTTTTATAGATGTATGAAAGGAACTGCCTCCATGCGTAAAAGTGGTATGGGACAGGAAGCATGTTTGACTTGGGGAATACGTAATACAAACATATGGAAAAGATACTTACATTAATAATTACATAATAAAAGTGAAAGACCTGAGATGAGAGGAACGATCCTGGAAGCATCTTTGCAGTAGTAGAGTGTACCCACCTTTCCTGCACCACTCTCTCGTTTTCAACCTTCTTCAGGATTCCCTATACACACCTCCTAGAACAAAACACAAGAACACATAACATAATAAAGTATAGATATGTACAGTCCATTATACACAATACAACAATACTTACCAGTAATTACCCTCCTTACTTCCCCTTCCCCCCTCCTTTCTTTCTGCCCGTTAAGTTACTTTAGCCTTTAGTTGTTTTCTCTCCCAAAAAAAAAAAAAAAAAAAAAAAAAAAAAAAAAAAAATTGTGGATTGTAATTGTACAACTTTTATGAGCCTCTAGAAGGACTTATTACAATATACGCTTTAAGCCTAACCTTCCCTTTCTTTTCTTCTGTCTGTTAGGCCCTCCCCTTCTCTTTTTCCTTCTAGTTCTGAGCCCCTATCCACAGTTTAAATATGACATCCCCTACCCCATACCCTTAATCTAATCTTAACCCTGTCCCCTTTATCATTTTGAAGCCCTAACCTCAACCATATCCCTGATCTTAACCCCAGCTTTTTATTTAGGCAAGTTTTCGGGAATCAAACCCATGCCCCACCCCATACCCTTACCCTAACCTTAACCTTGGTCCCTTTATTATTTCTAGTTTGAGACCCTAACCTCAAACTTATCCCTGATCCTAACCCAAGCCTTTTACTTTTTCTTTATTTCATTTCTTTCATCCCAATACTCACCATTATACTTACCTCTTCCTTTGAGATGCACATAAGGCCCCACAGACACATTCACCATCTGATTCCTTTAAGCTGTATTCCTGAAAAAAAGAAAAAAATATATACACCTTATCCCTTTTCTTCCTCTCTCCCCTCCTTTGTTCCTCTCTTGGACACTTTTAAATAAACAGATCTCTTCTTCTTTTTCTTTTTTGTGGATACTTTCTTACCAAACAGTATATGATGAAAATAGGAAAAGAAATTTAGAATTGGAGCTGCGCCAATGCACCCAGCCACAATGGGGTGTAACTAACTAAAAAACAGTTTCCCATATTATGTGGCTTACCCTTCACGCCAAAACCTAACCTAGCTAGTGCCTGCACATCACTTTCCTATTTATCAGCTTTTAAGAAATTTCCACTTTTACCTCATTTATTTCTTTATCTTGTTTATTTGTCTTTTTTATACCTTTTCTATCTTTTTATATTTCTTGAAAATAAAGTGCAAAAAATACATTTTATAAGCACTAAAGTTTTCTTATATTCTCTTTAATCTCTTTCTCTTCTCTTGTATTTCCCTGATTGTTTTCCCTTTGTAAAGGGTCATTACAACCTAGACACACTAGATGGCAGTGTTTAGCTTTCTGCCATTTAAAGAATACTCCTCTTCTATGTTTCCCTCCCCTCCCCTCCTTCCCCCTCCTTGTTTTACAGTTTTTTTTACCTGTCACAGCCCCTTTGTTTGACACTCCCTTTACTTTTGCTTCAATCTCATTGGTACATGAATGGTTGTAGGCTGTCAAGCCATGTATCCAATTAACCTATGGGAAACAAGAATGTAACATCACATGTACATTTTGGAGGGAAAACTGTAAATGAGATTGTCTTAAATACCCTTGTTTTTGTCACACTCGCTTGGGCTCTCTGATGAAGCAGATATGTGAAACGCGTAAGACCCAAGCTCTTTTCATTGTATGTTTGGCCAAATTTTTGAATGACGAAAGATTTTAATTTGTTTTATTCACAAGTGTTTGTTTTAACGTGTTAGAAATGGCTGTGGAACAATTCTCTTTTAAACAGCACCTTTAATGTTTTAAAGTGACCCTTACAACAACTTTAAAGGATTTCTACACGTTTTAGCATTGACTTTTATACAACCCCCTCCTTTCTTGTTTTATTTTTTGATGGTTTTTCATATTTACAATTTTTTACTGAAAAAGGCTGCATACTCTGCCTGAAACCAGCCAAAGACGAACAAAAAGTGGTGTTATCAGTTCCTTCCCCACACCGTCCCATTCCCCGCGTCCCCTCTGCTCCATCACACCCTCCATCCTCCATCTGCTTCCATCCAAGGGAACTTGGACTACAATCCCCGTTCGTTTGGAATACCTAAAAAGGATTATCAATCAACAAAACACACCAAAAAGGATATTACTCACCTGGTCTTCATTCCATGCCCTGCGTCCCTCCTCTCTCCTCCTGCTGGCCCCATCAAGGACTCTGACCCCCTCTACACTGCTTCCCAACGCGCTCACCCTCCCATATCCAGTGTGCATAGTGCACAATGCACACTGGCGTTTAAAATCTTTTAAAACTTGGGAAAAGGTAAAGAGCCTACTATGATTCTTTTAATGCTGGTTTTATGACTTGAGTATGTGACACAAAAAAAAGTGATTGTACAAATTGATAACACTGTGTTTTTATACCAATGGTGAAAGTGCTGAAGCTTCGTTTTACATTGGGAGTGTTTATCTATTTTTTTATTATTTTATGAAATTCCATCCCTGTTGCCCTTTCTCTCCCCTGCCCATTGCCACACACCTCCTTCCCCACTATTAGGCCCCATGAGCTACCATTTTGTTTTTTTATCCCAGGAACCACCATTTTGTTTTAGCCTTGGGAGCCATTTGCCCTTCACCTCTCTCTACCTGATTTTAAGATTCTTCTAGTCCCCTGATTGACTTAAAATCATTGTCCATCCTCCTTCCCCCCTCCCCTCTCTTTTCTTTTGATTCCCTCTCTCATTTAGTTTGTCCTCATGTCCCTTTAGTATTTAGCTTACCCCCACTCACCTACAGTTTACTTTAAAATACCCAAGTCATTTTCCTGCCCCTGGCCTGCCCCTTTAGTTTTAGGAATCACTTTACTGTTATCTCTTTCCCATATATATATATTTCTCTCCTCTCTTTTCTTCTTATATTGCACATTTGTTTTAGAATTCTCTATTGCCATACAATTAGTTACTTCATAATTTTGCACAGATACACATATATTTATTTATTTAAATATCTACGTGTATATTTAAGCATCTGTAGCATTACCTATTTTTAACACTCTCTCCTAGTGTGACTCCGTAGCCCCCACAGCATGACGCTCCATCTCAGGAATCGCTTTACAGTCCTAGACTCAGATAGGAGAGGAGGCACAGAACAAGGAGATAAGCAAATGGAAAATGAAGTCAACTTGACAAAGGCTTATTTTCAAATACTCCAAACTATCCACCATCTTGAAATTATTGAGGAGTGCATAGCTAAGAACACCTGCCCTCCGGGGATGGCCAAGAAGGTTGATAAGTTAGCTAACTTTATTAAGCCAGCAGCGCCCAATGAGGCCATACGCGAGCACATAGCTCAAATAACTAAAAACTGGCTAAGTCATAACATGGTAGCTCTGAGTGAGCATTACTTACGGATCTCAGACTCCATTAGAAAAAGCCTTGGCCCCTTCCAACCTGCCTCCTTCGATAAAGCCCTCAGGTGGGCAAAAGCGAGGTATGGGAGAAAACTGACTAAAACATCAATAAATAAACTTAATGAATTTTTATATGCCACCTACCCGCCACCTATTGAACGTCGGACCACAGTGCCGAGATCTCCTACTCCAATGCCTGTGCCTCCGCCTCCGCCTCCTTCTTCTCCTCCTCCTTCGTCACCTGTCCGTAGCCCCTCTCCCTCCCCCACACATCCCCAACCTCCTCCACTGTCTACTACCCCCTCACCTGCAGTACAGCAAAATGCCACAGTAACATTTCTCAGCTCAGTTAATCCACAGGATTGGCCCCCCTTGGCCCCTATGCAGGAACCAAAGCCGCAGAGGGTGAAGAAGTCTCACCCTACAAGGGTGGAGGATAACACCAACAGAGAAACAACTCTGACTCCTCCAAGTGTTCCACCTAAATTTAATGAGGACTCCTCACGCTTCTCAACACCTATGGCTAAGAACTCTGGTGGAGATGCCGTGAATAACTCTTTACCGATACGCTCCCCTACACTTAGACTGAGTCGCTCTAGGCGTTCAAGAGTTTCAGGTGAACTCCCAAGCATAGAGGAGTCCTCCATATTGGATTTTAGTCCCGTAGGGGCTAACAAGTTCTCTGCTGATCTGGCTACTAAATTCTCTGCGGCTCTGACTACTGACACTCACTCTATCACATTTTCTTCTTCTCCCTCATTTGAACTCCCCTCTTTTCTTTCTACTGACACTCCACCCATCTCTCACTCCTATATACTGGAAACTGATAAGACACCTCCTATGAACAATAGAATTTCAGACAATAGCAAATCCACTAAGAACAGAAACCCTACAATAGACACACACTCACCTGTTTCAGTTGAACCGTCGACCGTCTCGCGGGGACTGACGTCCACCACTCCCCACGCAGAGGCCCAGACTTCCGTACCTGTAAACAGACAAACAGCCATTAGCACCATAGTCATCCCCCCTGTGGCCCCTAGGAGTACTGCAGGTGTTAACTGTATTCCCAACCGCTCGTCTCCATCTGTCCCTCCCCCCCCCTCCCCCTCCCTTTCCCTCTTCCCCCTCACTTACCTCACCTGTAGCTGCCTCTTCACTCTTCAGCCCGCAACAGGTGGAGGCGCTGAGGGCTGCTGCCATACAGAATCGAGCCTCGGCGAGTCCACCTGTTACTAGGATCAGGAAACACAGATTGCAGACTATCTCACCCAGGGAGGGCCGCCCATGTGACGGTAGACAGCAGGAGCCTGTGAGACATCCCCATACTGCCCGAAAAAATTTCACATGGGCATTAAAAGTAGTCAAACCGAACCTGGTGATAGGGGACTCCAACCTAAGTCGGATCCCTTCTTTTACAAATAACAAAATCCAAATAGATAGCTACCCGGGGGCACAGATTGATCACCTGGTGGAATTAATTAGAAAATTAAATCAGCCCAATCCTAGTGTTCAGAGGGTGGTTCTCTCCATAGGCATAAACAATTGCTTGAGAGAGAATAAAGAAGCCACCCTTAGGAAAGCTCTCCAGAGACTACTGAGAGTCACAGCAGATACCTTCCCACGTGCCATGGTATATGTGCCCCTCTTAAATTATTCTGAGGCATTAGAAATAGGACAGATAGAATCGTTAAAGACCCTAAATAGTTTCATATCAGAGAGATGCCATTGCCTGGCCCGTCTCAGCGAGGCCAATTTTAAAGTGTCTAACGACCATATACATTGGACACCTGACACAGCGCAGGCGATGCTAGACTCTTGGCTGCGGGAGTTAAACCTGTGAGAGGGGCGGAGGGTGATTGCACCGAGCCCCGATTGTCGAAGGTCACTAACCTCTGTTCTACTTTCCGCCTGTCTTTGGCGCAGCGCGAGGTCTTGGAGAGAGGACTCACGTTCATCCCTACCCCCTTGAGAACATGCAAAATGTCCCAGAGACGCGATATACATACGAGTATGAACACAAACCCCTCGGGGAACCGTCTCGGTGGGAGCCGAAGGCCCACGCGGCCTCGGCCCACATCAGGGCTTTGCTGGAGGGGGACTGGGTGGCGTTGGAGGACTTCTCTCCTGTGGCAGAGGATATAAACAACATCTTTCCTGAACAGAGACAGGCAACAAAAAGTTTAACCAGTAGCCAACAGCTAGTCATCAAACCCGCCGATAAAGGTGTACGGTTTGTTTTATAGGACAGGTGTTTTTACTCACAGGAGGCATATAGACAATTAAGTGATACCACTTATTATGCACCATTGTCGGAGCCCCTGCGACCGTCCACTCAAATTGAGATCAGGCATTGCATCAACGATATGTATAAATAAAAAAATTATAGCAGCAAACAGCGGTTTTATTTGTATGGCCCTGAAGAGCCTCGAATGAAACAGTTTTACCTTTTACCTAAGATCCACAAGCCTCCCGACACCTGGACGGTCCCCCAATCATTTTATCTATCTATTTATCTTCCTATCTTTTTACCCTTCTATCCCCCACAACTTTGACACGTCTCTTATACATCCACTTTTTAGAGTCGAGTTGCTTTTTATCCCATAGCCCAGCATGGAGGTTTTTTGTACATACCTTTCATGAGTCTCTGTCTCTTTCTGTCTTTTAATATGTATCTATAAGTTTTAAATTGGGAGACATAATTCTAGGATTAGGCCTATTCACTATCCTTTTTATGAAAAAAATATTTTAATCTCCCTTTCTGTCTATTTATTTGTTTATTTTAAAATTATTTATACCCAATTTATTTAGTTATCGGTTTTTTAGAAGCTCCTAGAATACTAAAACTGCACCTTGGGACCCCTTTGCCTTTTGCACTGTACATACTAGCACTTTAACATCTTAAAATGAGAAGGAAGAGTTGTGAGACTTCCCGAACTGCCTTTGAGGGCAAAAAATAAAGACACGTATTGCATTGATGAACATGTGTGATTTATATCTGATAGCTCTTATGATTGATGTGGAGTGTAGTGGATTCTTTTGTATATATATTTCTAATCTTTTATGTGTGATGCTTATTTTAGGGCCCAATAGGTTTTATAGTTTTAGTAATCTTTGGATTCTTCTAGTTATTTATTGGTTTTAAATAAATAAATAAATAATATCTTAGGAGCATATTTAAGTAGACTCCTCTATATATATATATATATATATACATATATGTGTTTTTATAGATGTATGAAAGGAACTGCCTCCATGCGTAAAAGTGGTATGGGACAGGAAGCATGTTTGACTTGGGGAATACGTAATACAAACATATGGAAAAGATACTTACATTAATAATTACATAATAAAAGTGAAAGACCTGAGATGAGAGGAACGATCCTGGAAGCATCTTTGCAGTAGTAGAGTGTACCCACCTTTCCTGCACCACTCTCTCGTTTTCAACCTTCTTCAGGATTCCCTATACACACCTCCTAGAACAAAACACAAGAACACATAACATAATAAAGTATAGATATGTACAGTCCATTATACACAATACAACAATACTTACCAGTAATTACCCTCCTTACTTCCCCTTCCCCCCTCCTTTCTTTCTGCCCGTTAAGTTACTTTAGCCTTTAGTTGTTTTCTCTCCCAAAAAAAAAAAAAAAAAAAAAAAAAAAAAAAAAATTGTGGATTGTAATTGTACAACTTTTATGAGCCTCTAGAAGGACTTATTACAATATACGCTTTAAGCCTAACCTTCCCTTTCTTTTCTTCTGTCTGTTAGGCCCTCCCCTTCTCTTTTTCCTTCTAGTTCTGAGCCCCTATCCACAGTTTAAATATGACATCCCCTACCCCATACCCTTAATCTAATCTTAACCCTGTCCCCTTTATCATTTTGAAGCCCTAACCTCAACCATATCCCTGATCTTAACCCCAGCTTTTTATTTAGGCAAGTTTTCGGGAATCAAACCCATGCCCCACCCCATACCCTTACCCTAACCTTAACCTTGGTCCCTTTATTATTTCTAGTTTGAGACCCTAACCTCAAACTTATCCCTGATCCTAACCCAAGCCTTTTACTTTTTCTTTATTTCATTTCTTTCATCCCAATACTCACCATTATACTTACCTCTTCCTTTGAGATGCACATAAGGCCCCACAGACATATTCACCATCTGATTCCTTTAAGCTGTATTCCTGAAAAAAAGAAAAAAATATATACACCTTATCCCTTTTCTTCCTCTCTCCCCTCCTTTGTTCCTCTCTTGGACACTTTTAAATAAACAGATCTCTTCTTCTTTTTCTTTTTTGTGGATACTTTCTTACCAAACAGTATATGATGAAAATAGGAAAAGAAATTTAGAATTGGAGCTGCGCCAATGCACCCAGCCACAATGGGGTGTAACTAACTAAAAAACAGTTTCCCATATTATGTGGCTTACCCTTCACGCCAAAACCTAACCTAGCTAGTGCCTGCACATCACTTTCCTATTTATCAGCTTTTAAGAAATTTCCACTTTTACCTCATTTATTTCTTTATCTTGTTTATTTGTCTTTTTTATACCTTTTCTATCTTTTTATATTTCTTGAAAATAAAGTGCAAAAAATACATTTTATAAGCACTAAAGTTTTCTTATATTCTCTTTAATCTCTTTCTCTTCTCTTGTATTTCCCTGATTGTTTTCCCTTTGTAAAGGGTCATTACAACCTAGACACACTAGATGGCAGTGTTTAGCTTTCTGCCATTTAAAGAATACTCCTCTTCTATGTTTCCCTCCCCTCCCCTCCTTCCCCCTCCTTGTTTTACGGTTTTTTTTTTTTTTTTTTTTTTTTTTTTTTTTTTTTTTTTACCTGTCACAGCCCCTTTGTTTGACACTCCCTTTACTTTTGCTTCAATCTCATTGGTACATGAATGGTTGTAGGCTGTCAAGCCATGTATCCAATTAACCTATGGGAAACAAGAATGTAACATCACATGTACATTTTGGAGGGAAAACTGTAAATGAGATTGTCTTAAATACCCTTGTTTTTGTCACACTCGCTTGGGCTCTCTGATGAAGCAGATATGTGAAACGCGTAAGACCCAAGCTCTTTTCATTGTATGTTTGGCCAAATTTTTGAATGACGAAAGATTTTAATTTGTTTTATTCACAAGTGTTTGTTTTAACGTGTTAGAAATGGCTGTGGAACAATTCTCTTTTAAACAGCACCTTTAATGTTTTAAAGTGACCCTTACAACAACTTTAAAGGATTTCTACACGTTTTAGCATTGACTTTTATACAACCCCCTCCTTTCTTGTTTTATTTTTTGATGGTTTTTCATATTTACAATTTTTTACTGAAAAAGGCTGCATACTCTGCCTGAAACCAGCCAAAGACGAACAAAAAGTGGTGTTATCAGTTCCTTCCCCACACCGTCCCATTCCCCGCGTCCCCTCTGCTCCATCACATCCTCCATCCTCCATCTGCTTCCATCCAAAGGAACTTGGACTACAATCCCCGTTCAGTTGGAATACCTAAAAAGGATTACCAATCAACAAAACACACCAAAAAGGATATTACTCACCTGGTCTTCATTCCATGCCCTGCGTTCCTCCTCTCTCCTCCTGCTGGCCCCATCAAGGACTCTGACCCCCTCTCCACTGCTTCCCAACGCGCTCACCCTCCCATATCCAGTGTGCATAGTGCACAATGCACACTGGCTTTTAAAATCCTTTTAAAACTTGGGAAAAGGTAAAGAGCCTACTATGATTCTTTTAATGCTGGTTTTATGACTTGAGTATGTGACACAAAAAAAGTGATTGTACAAATTGATAACACTGTGTTTTTATACCAATGGTGAAAGTGCTGAAGCTTCTTTTTACATTGGGAGTGTTTATCTATTTTTTTATTATTTTATGAAATTCCATCCCTGTTGCCCTTTCTCTCCCCTGCCCATTGCCACACACCTCCTTCCCCACTATTAGGCCCCATGAGCTACCATTTTGTTTTTTTTTTTTATCCCAGGAACCACCATTTTGTTTTAGCCTTGGGAGCCATTTGCCCTTCACCTCTCTCTACCTGCTTTTAAGATTCTCCTAGTCCCCTGATTGACTTAAAATCATTGTCCATCCTCCTTCCCCCCTCCCCTCTCTGTTCTTTTGATTCCCTCTCTCATTTAGTTTGTCCTCATGTCCCTTTAGTATTTAGCTTACCCCCACTCACCTACAGTTACCTTTAAAATACCCAAGTCATTTTCCTGCCCCTGGCCTGCCCCTTTAGTTTTAGGAATCACTTTACTGTTATCTCTTTCCCATATATATATATTTCTCTCCTCTCTTTTCTTCTTATATTGCACATTTTTTTTAGGATTCTCTATTGCCATACAATTATTTATTTATTTCATAGCTTTGCACAGATACACATATATTTATTTATTTAAATATCAACGTGTATATTTAAGCACCTGTAGCATTACCTATTTTTAACACTCTCTCTCCCAGTGTGACTCCGTAGCCCCCACAGCATGACGCTCCATCTCAGGAATCGCTTCACAGTCCTAGACTCAGATAGGAGAGGAGGCACAGAACAAGGAGATAAGCAAATGGAAAATGAAGTCAACTTGACAAAGGCTTATTTTCAAATACTCCAAACTATCCACCATCTTGAAATTATTGAGGGGTGCATAGCTAAGAACACCTGCCCTCCGGGGATGGCCAAGAAGGTTGATAAGTTAGCTAACTTTATTAAGCCAGCAGCGCCCAATGAGGCCATACGCGAGCACATAGCTCAAATAACTAAAAACTGGCTAAGTCATAACATGGTAGCTCTGAGTGAACATTACTTACGGATCTCAGACTCCATTAGAAAAAGCCTTGGCCCCTTCCAACCTGCCTCCTTGGATAAAGCCCTCAGGTGGGCAAAAGCGAGGTATGGGAGAAAACTGACTAAAACATCAATAAATAAACTTAATGAATTTTTATATGCCACCTACCCGCCACCTATTGAACGTCGGACCACAGTGCCGAGATCTCCTACTCCAATGCCTGTGCCTCCGCCTCCTTCTTCTCCTCCTCCTTCGTCACCTGCCCGTAGCCCCTCTCCCTCCCCCACACATCCTCAACCTCCCCCACTGTCTACTACCCCCTCACCTGCAGTACAGCAAAATGCCACAGTAACATTTCTCAGCTCAGTTAATCCACAGGATTGGCCCCCCTTGGCCCATATTCAGGAACCAAAACCGCAGAGAGTAAAGAAGTCTCACCCTACAAAGGGGGAGGAGAATATTAACAGAGAAACAACTCTGACTCCTCCAAGTTTTCCACCTACATTTAACGAGGACTCCTCACGCTTCTCAACACCTGTGGTAAATAAGAACTCTAGTGGAGATGCGGTTAATAACTCTTTACCGATACGCTCTCCTACACTTAGACTGAGTCGCTCTAGGCGTTCAAGAGTTTCAGGTGAACTCCAAAGCATAGAGGAGGCCTCCATATTGGATTTTAGTCCTGTAGGGGCTAACAAGTTCTCTGCTGATCTGGCTACTAAATTCTCTGCGGCTCTGACTACTGACACTCACTCTATCACATTTTCTTCTTCTCCCTCATTTGAACTCCCCTCTTTTCTTTCTACTGACACTCCACCCATCTCTCACTCCTATATACTGGAAACTGATAAGACACCTCCTATGAACAATAGAATTTCAGACAATAGCAAATCCACTAAGAACAGAAACCCTACAATAGACACACACTCACCTGTTTCAGTTGAACCGTCGACCGTCTCGCGGGGACTGACGTCCACCACTCCCCACGCAGAGACCCAGACTTCCGTACCTGTAAACAGACAAACAGCCATTAGCACCATAGTCATCCCCCCTGTGGCCCCTAGGAGTACTGCAGGTGTTAACTGTATTCCCAACCGCTCGTCTCCATCTGTCCCTCCCCCCCCTCCCCCTCCCTTTCCCTCTTCCCCCTCACTTACCTCACCTGTAGCTGCCTCTTCACTCTTCAGCCCGCAACAGGTGGAGGCGCTGAGGGCTGCTGCCATACAGAATCGAGCCTCGGCGAGTCCACCTGTTACTAGGATCAGGAAACACAGATTGCAGACTATCTCACCCAGGGAGGGCCGCCCATGTGACGGTAGACAGCAGGAGCCTGTGAGACATCCCCATACTGCCCGAAAAAATTTCACATGGGCATTAAAAGTAGTCAAACCGAACCTGGTGATAGGGGACTCCAACCTAAGCCGGATCCCTTCTTTTACAAATAACAAAATCCAAATAGATAGCTACCCGGGGGCACAGATTGATCACCTGGTGGAATTAATTAGAAAATTAAATCAGCCCAATCCTAGTGTTCAGAGGGTGGTTCTCTCCATAGGCATAAACAATTGCTTGAGAGAGAATAAAGAAGCCACCCTTAGGAAAGCTCTCCAGAGACTACTGAGAGTCACAGCAGATACCTTCCCACGTGCCATGGTATATGTGCCCCTCTTAAATTATTCTGAGGCATTAGAAATAGGACAGATAGAATCGTTAAAGACCCTAAATAGTTTCATATCAGAGAGATGCCATTGCCTGGCCCGTCTCAGCGAGGCCAATTTTAAAGTGTCTAACGACCATATACATTGGACACCTGACACAGCGCAGGCGATGCTAGACTCTTGGCTGCGGGAGTTAAACCTGTGAGAGGGGCGGAGGGTGATTGCACCGAGCCCCGATTGTCGAAGGTCACTAACCTCTGTTCTACTTTCCGCCTGTCTTTGGCGCAGCGCGAGGTCTTGGAGAGAGGACTCACGTTCATCCCTACCCCCTTGAGAACATGCAAAATGTCCCTGAGACGCGATATACATACGAGTATGAACACAAACCCCTCGGGGAACCGTCTCGGTGGGAGCCGAAGGCCCACGCGGCCTCGGCCCACATCAGGGCTTTGCTGGAGGGGGACTGGGTGGCGTTGGAGGACTTCTCTCCTGTGGCAGAGGATATAAACAACATCTTTCCTGAACAGAGACAGGCAACAAAAAGTTTAACCAGTAGCCAACAGCTAGTCATCAAACCCGCCGATAAAGGTGTACGGTTTGTTTTATAGGACAGGTGTTTTTACTCACAGGAGGCATATAGACAATTAAGTGATACCACTTATTATGCACCATTGTCGGAGCCCCTGCGACCGTCCACTCAAATTGAGATCAGGCATTGCATCAACGATATGTATAAATAAAAAAATTATAGCAGCAAACAGCGGTTTTATTTGTATGGCCCTGAAGAGCCTCGAATGAAACAGTTTTACCTTTTACCTAAGATCCACAAGCCTCCCGACACCTGGACGGTCCCCCAATCATTTTATCTATCTATTTATCTTCCTATCTTTTTACCCTTCTATCCCCCACAACTTTGACACGTCTCTTATACATCCACTTTTTAGAGTCGAGTTGCTTTTTATCCCATAGCCCAGCATGGAGGTTTTTTGTACATACCTTTCATGAGTTTCTGTCTCTTTCTGTCTTTTAATATGTATCTATAAGTTTTAAATTGGGAGACATAATTCTAGGATTAGGCCTATTCACTATCCTTTTTATGGAAAAAAAATATTTTAATCTCCCTTTCTGTATATTTATTTGTTTATTTTAAAATTATTTATACCCAATTTATTTAGTTATCGGTTTTTTAGAAGCTCCTAGAATACTAAAACTGCACCTTGGGACCCCTTTGCCTTTTGCACTGTACATACTAGCACTTTAACATCTTAAAATGAGAAGGAAGAGTTGTGAGACTTCCCGAACTGCCTTTGAGGGCAAAAAATAAAGACACGTATTGCATTGATGAACATGTGTGATTTATATCGGATAGCTCTTATGATTGATGTGGAGTGTAGTGGATTCTTTTGTATATATATTTCTAATCTTTTATGTGTGATGCTTATTTTAGGGCCCAATAGGTTTTATAGTTTTAGTAATCTTTGGATTCTTCTAGTTATTTATTGGTTTTAAATAAATAAATAAATAATATCTTAGGAGCATATTTAAGTAGACTCCTCTATATATATATATATATACATATATGTGTTTTTATAGATGTATGAAAGGAACTGCCTCCATGCGTAAAAGTGGTATGGGACAGGAAGCATGTTTGACTTGGGGAATACGTAATACAAACATATGGAAAAGATACTTACATTAATAATTACATAATAAAAGTGAAAGACCTGAGATGAGAGGAACGATCCTGGAAGCATCTTTGCAGTAGTAGAGTGTACCCACCTTTCCTGCACCACTCTCTCGTTTTCAACCTTCTTCAGGATTCCCTATACACACCTCCTAGAACAAAACACAAGAACACATAACATAATAAAGTATAGATATGTACAGTCCATTATACACAATACAACAATACTTACCAGTAATTACCCTCCTTACTTCCCCTTCCCCCCTCCTTTCTTTCTGCCCGTTAAGTTACTTTAGCCTTTAGTTGTTTTCTCTCCCAAAAAAAAAAAAAAAAAAAAAAAAAAAAAAAAAAAAAAAAAAAAATTGTGGATTGTAATTGTACAACTTTTATGAGCCTCTAGAAGGACTTATTACAATATACGCTTTAAGCCTAACCTTCCCTTTCTTTTCTTCTGTCTGTTAGGCCCTCCCCTTCTCTTTTTCCTTCTAGTTCTGAGCCCCTATCCACAGTTTAAATATGACATCCCCTACCCCATACCCTTAATCTAATCTTAACCCTGTCCCCTTTATCATTTTGAAGCCCTAACCTCAACCATATCCCTGATCTTAACCCCAGCTTTTTATTTAGGCAAGTTTTCGGGAATCAAACCCATGCCCCACCCCATACCCTTACCCTAACCTTAACCTTGGTCCCTTTATTATTTCTAGTTTGAGACCCTAACCTCAAACTTATCCCTGATCCTAACCCAAGCCTTTTACTTTTTCTTTATTTCATTTCTTTCATCCCAATACTCACCATTATACTTACCTCTTCCTTTGAGATGCACATAAGGCCCCACAGACATATTCACCATCTGATTCCTTTAAGCTGTATTCCTGAAAAAAAGAAAAAAATATATACACCTTATCCCTTTTCTTCCTCTCTCCCCTCCTTTGTTCCTCTCTTGGACACTTTTAAATAAACAGATCTCTTCTTCTTTTTCTTTTTTGTGGATACTTTCTTACCAAACAGTATATGATGAAAATAGGAAAAGAAATTTAGAATTGGAGCTGCGCCAATGCACCCAGCCACAATGGGGTGTAACTAACTAAAAAACAGTTTCCCATATTATGTGGCTTACCCTTCACGCCAAAACCTAACCCTAACCCTAACACTGGTACACCACCTCAGTAACATTGAGGTAGATGAACAAATTATAGAACCACCTACAATAACACGGATGACGGACTACCTCACACAAACAATAAAGCCTGCTCTACCGAACGAAGACACCCTAGAACTCTTAGAGGGAAACGCTAGAAACTGGGCCTACACCACACTACTCATACTAAAACAACATTACACAAACACCCTGGATACTGAACTGGACAAACTTACCACAAGGACCTCCACCAACTGGCAACAACAATTCGAAATAGCCACCAGGATGGCGAAACGCCAAAGGGGGAAAAGACTACAGCCCAGCACAATCAACATTGCTGAGGAAAAGGTCAAAGGATACATTGGAGCCCTACCCGACGACCTAGCATCACAACACAGTGACTCAGACCTACCAGAACAAATCCCAGAACCAATCACTACAAAAACACAACCCACGACCAATCCAAACAACACTCACTCTCCACCTCAAACACAACGCAAAATTAGAACATACAGCACGAGAGCCATACAAACGGATACCATACATGACTGGAGTCCCACCCCAGCTACACACGAAACCCCCATACCAAACCTTGATAACACAATGGAACAAGACCTGATTACATTGGATGAAGACAATACTACCTCTACTCCGATGACCACTACATCAATAAAGACAATTCAAATTCCAAGAGGTCTACCACAGAGGACTCCCAGGACAACCACTGCCCCCACTGAGGGAAGTCCAATCTTGAAAAAACATAGGACACAAAATACCATACAGACACACCTAACATTGCAACCTATCAACACAGCACCCAGTCCAACACTACCACAACAAACCACACCCATTTTAACTACACAAGACAACGACGAACACATAACCCTAAGGAGGGTAACCAGACACCTCAACAGTACACAGAGACTCAAGGATTGGACCCTAAGCATTTGGAAACCCACTTTGATCATAGGAGACTCAAACCTAGCCAGAATTGAACCCTTTGAGTACCAAGATGTACAAATCGAAAGCTACCCAGGGACTACATTTTTCCATGCGGAAACTCTATTACGTGATGCTACTGTTCATTCTACAATTAACAACATAATCCTATCCTTTGGAATAAACTGTAGGACCAAAAAAGTGAAGGAGACCACAATTAAACAGATACAAAGAACCATCAAAATAACAAAAGACCGCTTCCCTGAGGCCCATATATACATCCCTATCATCAACTTCTCATCTCTACTACCTGCAACTGAAATCACAGCCCTAAAAACAATCAATAGCTATTTGGAACGAAACTGCCCAACCATCCCCCCTATCTCTAAGCGAACATTCAGAACTACAGAAGATAAGATACATTGGACCTCAGAGACTGCCAACAACATTCTACGACATTGGATGTCATTTTTAAACTTCTCAGCCCCATAAGTCTCCACAAAGGAGAGGGGCCTAACAATATTCTAGTCCTAACTAATAAACATAAACTAACCAAAGCACAAACATCATTACTTAACAGAGGACTTAAATTTATCCCAACTCTAAATACACATACCAATTGGAAAAAAGAATTACAAAATGATCTACAAAACTACCACAGGAAAATAAAACTAGCAGAATTTTTTGAAGGACAAGAAAAATCCCCCCTACCATTTCTACCACCATCTCATTGGACGCCTAAACAAGAACAAGTACCACACACAATAAAAGAACTAATCACACAAGATCTAAACAACTTCAAGACAATACCACAATATCAGAAAATACAACATAACATACTGAAAGAGGAAGCACACGCTCTAAAACAACTATGTAGGAACAAGAACATTGTAATAAAACCAGCAGACAAGGGCAGCACAGTCGTCATCATGGGGAGGGACCAGTACACCTGGGAGGCACTAAATCAATTGAACAATACGGAATATTACACTAAATTACCAAAGCCTATTTACACAGATACAATTCCGAAAATTAGAAAAATATTGGATACACTAAAGGACAAAAAGTACATAAATCAAAAACAACACACCTACCTGTTAGGCAATCCCGTAGTCCGACCCAGGAGATTTTACACTCTTCCAAAAATACATAAAAACCCGGCAACATGGAGCATCCCATTTCAAATTCCACCTGGGAGACCCATAGTATCAGACATAGACAGCGAATCATACAAAACTGCAGAATATCTAGAACATTTCCTCACACCCATATCCACTAAGCACAAGAGTTACATTAAGGACACCTACCACTTCACAGAAATAATTAAAAACCTCACCACTCCTACAACTGCTTACCTATTTACAATGGACATTAATAGTCTCTACACTAACATTGAAACACCCGCAGGCATTCAAGCCGTCAAAGCCACATTCCAGAAATATCCCGATAAAAAAAGACCCGATAGAGAATTACTGCAACTACTAGAAATCAACCTCACCACCAATGATTTTGAATTTGATACACATTTTTATTTACAGATTAAGGGTACAGCTATGGGCAAAAAATTTGCCCCGGCCTATGCAAACATTTTTATGGCAACATGGGAAGAGGAGGCCCTCCGTAAATGCCCAAAACAACCACTACACTATCACAGATACCTAGACGACATATTTGGAATATGGACACACACAGAACAAGAATTCTTGGAATTTACAAACATACTCAACAACCATCATCCATCCATTAAACTAACATCCCAATTAGACCCACAGACAATTAACTTCCTAGACACCACAGTATACAAAGGACCTACATTTGGAGATACCAATAAACTGGACATTAAGGTATATTTCAAGGACACGGACACACACGCATTACTACACAAAAACAGCTACCACCCGAAACATACATTCAAAGGTATAGTGAAGTCACAACTATTACGCTTCAAACGCATATGCACAACCCATACAGATTTCATTACGGCCACCAAAACACTTTTCACAGCCCTACGACATAGAGGATACTCCAGACCATTCCTACGGAAGTGCTACAAAACCTACTTAGACACAAGACCCATAGACACAGAGGACATTATTCCACTCATTACAACATACTCACCTATAAACCAACAATTCGGCAGGAAAATAAAACATAATTTTCAAACCATATTACAAAACCAAGGCTACCTACAAAACCATAAAATAATATCCGCACATAGAAGAAATAAAAATCTACAAGACTACCTTATACATGCAAAATTAAAACCGCTAAGACCACCCAAGAACAAAACAGACATTTCCCATTACCAAAAAATAACATGGATTAATGACTCACTTAATCAGAATACATTTCAAACACAAAAAAACATAAAGCCTACAACAAAAAACTGTATCTACCTTATCTGGTGTAACGCCTGCCACATTAAGTACGTAGGCGAAACGGGAAACGCCATCTCCACAAGACTCACACAACACAGATACAACATCAGAAATAAAAGACAAACGCAGACAGCATTGGTCGCACACTTTATTAAACATAACCTCAAAGAACTCAGATACACGGGTCTTCAACACAATCCCACTTGGAAATTACATCAAAGACAAAAGGAAGAAAGAAAGTGGATTAAACAATTAAAAACAAAACAACCACTAGGTTTAAACATACACTAAGAAAAGCCTTATACCGTTGGGATGGACCGTGCCATTCACTGGACCATACCTGGACACAAGACTAACCTAAACCGCCCCCAAACCTAGCCCTAACCCTGACCCCTACCATAACCCCACCCCCATACCTAACCCTAACCCTGACCCTAACCCTAGCCCCACCCCCAATCCTAACCCTAACCTTGACCCTTACCCTAACCCCATCCCCAAACCTAACCCTAGTCCTGACCCCTACCCTAACCCCATCCCTAAAACCTAGCCCTAGCCTGGACCCTTACCCTGACCCCATCCCCCCTACCCCTACCCCTAGGTTGTAGTCAGAGTCCATAGGAGGTACAGTATAATACCCTAACTCCTAACTCGCCTGTTTTCCTCCCAACTGTACACAGGGACCATCTCGAAATAATTAAACAACAAACAAAATCAATACCACGCTGGACCAACAATCAAAACAATGTAAAAATAGATCACAAAGAACACCCAATATCAATACAACTACCCAATCTGAAAAATCCAACTACTAACAAACCCAATAAAGCGAATATCGAGATTACACGAAAACTAACCAACGCCAATATAACTTACATCTACATTTATACAAAACAAGAATAATTACCACACTTTGGAAATGTTTTTTATACCATACAACAGTAAAACAAGCATTAAGAACAACTAACCATAACCAGAATCATCCTGAACAGGAAAATCGAAAAACCGATTAAAAGGGACGATCTCGAATTAAACAAAAAAACACACACAAAATCAACACCATTCGGGACCAACAACCAAAAAAACAAAGGATAACTTCTAAAGAACACCTAATACCAAGACAATAACCCAATCTGGAAAAGCCAACTATTAATAAACCCAACAAAGTGAATATCGAGATTACACGAAAACTAATTAACTCCAATACAACTTACATCTGCAATTATACAAAACAAGAGCAACTAACATTTTCCGGAACCATTTTCATACCACATTAGGATAAATCTATCATATCTAAACATTAAGAACAACTAACCTCAACTGTAACCACTTAGAACAGAAAAATCGAAAAACCGACTGCAGCAGCCTCCCCTATAAAAGGGAGAGCCAGCCACAGAGCTCTCATTCCAGCTCGAGCCAGCAACACAGACACATCTCTCTGATTGCTCTCCACTTATAGTGCACTTAGCAAGCCTATGCCTGATGAAGATTCCCTTTGGAATCGAAACGCGTCGCACATTAGGCTTGCATGAAAATATATTTTAGTAAGTTAAGACACTATTTATAGTGCTTTACTAAAATAATAACCAGAAAAAGAAAAGAAACACCCACACACACGGAATTTGGAAGATTCAATCTTTATTGAAGACTTCATACAACCAACATTAATCCGAAGGAACAACAACATAACTTCAGTACACACATACACAATTAACCTGCAAAAGGAAAACCAACAACACAAACAACAAATACACACACGCAAACAACTTTACACATACTTACCATACCTGAGGAAGGACAACAACACATATACATACAATACACATACTTACCATACCTGAAAGAGAAAAATAAATTACACATACACACAAAAAAGACAAAATAATACAAAAAAATAAAAAATATATAAAAAAATATATACAAAAAAATAACAAAAAAGAAAAAAGATATAAAAAAAGAGAAAATAAACCATACTTACCAAGACACACCTACTCACCACCACGATGGAAAATGACGAAGGATGGACCACAGTTCGGTATGGCCGAAGACGCCGCCGAATCCAACTTACAGAAACCAAAGAACCAGACTCCAACTACGCCAGTAATTACAAACCCAGACCCAGAGACACATCATACAACAAAACTAGGAGAACATACGCTCAAGCAGTTACAACAGCCCCAACATACTACACACGAACAAGGAACTATTCGGGACCACAACGACCACCACCATGGAAACAAACACAATACAATCATCAACCAAGAGGAGGACAGAGACCACAAACATACTACGGGACAAACTATAGACCACGCTTCAATACTTACCAACGTACAGAACCCAACAGAGGACAAAACAGGGTACCATATGACCCGAATCCCGAAGCAAAGGAGAACATTAGAATAATGCACAAAGTAATCACACTGGTACACCACCTCAGTAACATTGAGGTAGATGAACAAATTATAGAACCACCTACAATAACACGGATGACGGACTACCTCACACAAACAATAAAGCCTGCTCTACCGAACGAAGACACCCTAGAACTCTTAGAGGGAAACGCTAGAAACTGGGCCTACACCACACTACTCATACTAAAACAACATTACACAAACACCCTGGATACTGAACTGGACAAACTTACCACAAGGACCTCCACCAACTGGCAACAACAATTCGAAATAGCCACCAGGATGGCGAAACGCCAAAGGGGGAAAAGACTACAGCCCAGCACAATCAACATTGCTGAGGAAAAGGTCAAAGGATACATTGGAGCCCTACCCGACGACCTAGCATCACAACACAGTGACTCAGACCTACCAGAACAAATCCCAGAACCAATCACTACAAAAACACAACCCACGACCAATCCAAACAACACTCACTCTCCACCTCAAACACAACGCAAAATTAGAACATACAGCACGAGAGCCATACAAACGGATACCATACATGACTGGAGTCCCACCCCAGCTACACACGAAACCCCCATACCAAACCTTGATAACACAATGGAACAAGACCTGATTACATTGGATGAAGACAATACTACCTCTACTCCGATGACCACTACATCAATAAAGACAATTCAAATTCCAAGAGGTCTACCACAGAGGACTCCCAGGACAACCACTGCCCCCACTGAGGGAAGTCCAATCTTGAAAAAACATAGGACACAAAATACCATACAGACACACCTAACATTGCAACCTATCAACACAGCACCCAGTCCAACACTACCACAACAAACCACACCCATTTTAACTACACAAGACAACGACGAACACATAACCCTAAGGAGGGTAACCAGACACCTCAACAGTACACAGAGACTCAAGGATTGGACCCTAAGCATTTGGAAACCCACTTTGATCATAGGAGACTCAAACCTAGCCAGAATTGAACCCTTTGAGTACCAAGATGTACAAATCGAAAGCTACCCAGGGACTACATTTTTCCATGCGGAAACTCTATTACGTGATGCTACTGTTCATTCTACAATTAACAACATAATCCTATCCTTTGGAATAAACTGTAGGACCAAAAAAGTGAAGGAGACCACAATTAAACAGATACAAAGAACCATCAAAATAACAAAAGACCGCTTCCCTGAGGCCCATATATACATCCCTATCATCAACTTCTCATCTCTACTACCTGCAACTGAAATCACAGCCCTAAAAACAATCAATAGCTATTTGGAACGAAACTGCCCAACCATCCCCCCTATCTCTAAGCGAACATTCAGAACTACAGAAGATAAGATACATTGGACCTCAGAGACTGCCAACAACATTCTACGACATTGGATGTCATTTTTAAACTTCTCAGCCCCATAAGTCTCCACAAAGGAGAGGGGCCTAACAATATTCTAGTCCTAACTAATAAACATAAACTAACCAAAGCACAAACATCATTACTTAACAGAGGACTTAAATTTATCCCAACTCTAAATACACATACCAATTGGAAAAAAGAATTACAAAATGATCTACAAAACTACCACAGGAAAATAAAACTAGCAGAATTTTTTGAAGGACAAGAAAAATCCCCCCTACCATTTCTACCACCATCTCATTGGACGCCTAAACAAGAACAAGTACCACACACAATAAAAGAACTAATCACACAAGATCTAAACAACTTCAAGACAATACCACAATATCAGAAAATACAACATAACATACTGAAAGAGGAAGCACACGCTCTAAAACAACTATGTAGGAACAAGAACATTGTAATAAAACCAGCAGACAAGGGCAGCACAGTCGTCATCATGGGGAGGGACCAGTACACCTGGGAGGCACTAAATCAATTGAACAATACGGAATATTACACTAAATTACCAAAGCCTATTTACACAGATACAATTCCGAAAATTAGAAAAATATTGGATACACTAAAGGACAAAAAGTACATAAATCAAAAACAACACACCTACCTGTTAGGCAATCCCGTAGTCCGACCCAGGAGATTTTACACTCTTCCAAAAATACATAAAAACCCGGCAACATGGAGCATCCCATTTCAAATTCCACCTGGGAGACCCATAGTATCAGACATAGACAGCGAATCATACAAAACTGCAGAATATCTAGAACATTTCCTCACACCCATATCCACTAAGCACAAGAGTTACATTAAGGACACCTACCACTTCACAGAAATAATTAAAAACCTCACCACTCCTACAACTGCTTACCTATTTACAATGGACATTAATAGTCTCTACACTAACATTGAAACACCCGCAGGCATTCAAGCCGTCAAAGCCACATTCCAGAAATATCCCGATAAAAAAAGACCCGATAGAGAATTACTGCAACTACTAGAAATCAACCTCACCACCAATGATTTTGAATTTGATACACATTTTTATTTACAGATTAAGGGTACAGCTATGGGCAAAAAATTTGCCCCGGCCTATGCAAACATTTTTATGGCAACATGGGAAGAGGAGGCCCTCCGTAAATGCCCAAAACAACCACTACACTATCACAGATACCTAGACGACATA
This sequence comes from Coilia nasus, assembly GCA_027475355.1. NCBI lineage: Eukaryota > Metazoa > Chordata > Actinopteri > Clupeiformes > Engraulidae > Coilia > Coilia nasus. The sequence continues at coordinate 981,689 of CM050198.1, forward strand.
TTTGGAATATGGACACACACAGAACAAGAATTCTTGGAATTTACAAACATACTCAACAACCATCATCCATCCATTAAACTAACATCCCAATTAGACCCACAGACAATTAACTTCCTAGACACCACAGTATACAAAGGACCTACATTTGGAGATACCAATAAACTGGACATTAAGGTATATTTCAAGGACACGGACACACACGCATTACTACACAAAAACAGCTACCACCCGAAACATACATTCAAAGGTATAGTGAAGTCACAACTATTACGCTTCAAACGCATATGCACAACCCATACAGATTTCATTACGGCCACCAAAACACTTTTCACAGCCCTACGACATAGAGGATACTCCAGACCATTCCTACGGAAGTGCTACAAAACCTACTTAGACACAAGACCCATAGACACAGAGGACATTATTCCACTCATTACAACATACTCACCTATAAACCAACAATTCGGCAGGAAAATAAAACATAATTTTCAAACCATATTACAAAACCAAGGCTACCTACAAAACCATAAAATAATATCCGCACATAGAAGAAATAAAAATCTACAAGACTACCTTATACATGCAAAATTAAAACCGCTAAGACCACCCAAGAACAAAACAGACATTTCCCATTACCAAAAAATAACATGGATTAATGACTCACTTAATCAGAATACATTTCAAACACAAAAAAACATAAAGCCTACAACAAAAAACTGTATCTACCTTATCTGGTGTAACGCCTGCCACATTAAGTACGTAGGCGAAACGGGAAACGCCATCTCCACAAGACTCACACAACACAGATACAACATCAGAAATAAAAGACAAACGCAGACAGCATTGGTCGCACACTTTATTAAACATAACCTCAAAGAACTCAGATACACGGGTCTTCAACACAATCCCACTTGGAAATTACATCAAAGACAAAAGGAAGAAAGAAAGTGGATTAAACAATTAAAAACAAAACAACCACTAGGTTTAAACATACACTAAGAAAAGCCTTATACCGTTGGGATGGACCGTGCCATTCACTGGACCATACCTGGACACAAGACTAACCTAAACCGCCCCCAAACCTAGCCCTAACCCTGACCCCTACCATAACCCCACCCCCATACCTAACCCTAACCCTGACCCTAACCCTAGCCCCACCCCCAATCCTAACCCTAACCTTGACCCTTACCCTAACCCCATCCCCAAACCTAACCCTAGTCCTGACCCCTACCCTAACCCCATCCCTAAAACCTAGCCCTAGCCTGGACCCTTACCCTGACCCCATCCCCCCTACCCCTACCCCTAGGTTGTAGTCAGAGTCCATAGGAGGTACAGTATAATACCCTAACTCCTAACCCTAACCCTAACCCTAACCCTAAAGCTAAATTGAGCACTTATAAAACCCAAATAACTATAATCAATAACAAAGGAGAAAGCTAAATTAAGCACCCACGAAAGCCCAAAAGAAACAGATAACCCCTACCATGCCTGAAGAGACCGAAGGAGGTCGAAACGCGTCGCAAAACAGGGGCCTAATTCGATTTTCTAACCCCCATACCTACCAAAATCCTAAACATAACCCCAATCTGGTGGATATCCCTAGCCTAGCTAGAATTTTGAAGTGCTAGTCCCAATTGGGATAGTGAACTGATGGGAACGGAGCGTCTCAGGAGGAAGTGAACTGTGGAAGGAAAGTAATCTACGGAAGGAATGTACCCAGAGTGCCCGAGAGGGGGGAGGTGAACCCGCGTATGGCCCGTGCCTAACCTGAGCTCCACCTCGGTGGGGACAGGCTTTCCTTAACCTAATCTTGCCAGTGCCTGCGTGGGATCTGCCTTCCTGTGGGGGACTGACCTCCACAGATCTGCCGTCTGATGGCAAAGGGACCAGCAGATCTGCCCGGTTTGGACCTGCAAAGAAAAAGGACAGTTAGCAAAAGGGACAAACAAAATTCAAAAAAATGACACACGTACCTGCTGGAGCTGGACGAAAAACAAACACCTATAAAGAGAAAAAACAGAGATCAACAAATTGATACACAAAATTCACAAAAATATACTTACCTGTAAGAAATTTACAATGCGACCGGAGGCTATAAAAGGAGGAGCCGAACACAGAGCCCTCATTTCTATTCGGAACCTGGAGGAGTCAACATACCCCACAGTTGGATGAAGACACAAAAAGCTGTCTGGTAAGCTAAACTAAGCTACACCCAAGAGGAAGGACAACACCCGGCAGAACCCCATAATGGGTTAGTTGAATGTTTTGGCTATCTATCACTCTAAAAAGACACTCTTAAATTTAAAAGCTAAAAGAAGCAACATAACAAAGCTACCATAAGGGGACTAAGGCCAAAATAGGCATGAAAGAAGCTAAAAGAAGCTATGCTACAGCTAAGATGACTGAGCGAAACTAAGGCCAAAATAGGCATGAAGAAAAGCTAAAATGAGCTATGCTAAAGCTAAAATGAAGCAAATGAGCTATATTAAAGCTAAAACAAATGGAGATTAAGGCCAAAAAAGGCAAAAAGAGAAGCTAAGATACGTTTGTTAAAGCCAAAAGGAGCAATGAAGACACAAGCAACCACACAAGGATTTGAAAACAATTTTTAGTCTGGAGTGATAGAAAATAAGCCCTTTGTCAGTACCATCGCCGCAGTCACCTTGGGAAGAACCCTGTGGAGGAAAAATAGAAGTTAAAATTGGAAACAAAGTAAAGCTAAATTGAGCACTTATAAAACCCAAATAACTATAATCAATAACAAAGGAGAAAGCTAAATTAAGCACCCACGAAAGCCCAAAAGAAACAGATAACCCCTACCATGCCTGAAGAGACCGAAGGAGGTCGAAACGCGTCGCAAAACAGGGGCCTAATTCGATTTTCTAACCCCCATACCTACCAAAATCCTAAACATAACCCCAATCTGGTGGATATCCCTAGCCTAGCTAGAATTTTGAAGTGCTAGTCCCAATTGGGATAGTGAACTGATGGGAACGGAGCGTCTCAGGAGGAAGTGAACTGTGGAAGGAAAGTAATCTACGGAAGGAATGTACCCAGAGTGCCCGAGAGGGGGGAGGTGAACCCGCGTATGGCCCGTGCCTAACCTGAGCTCCACCTCGGTGGGGACAGGCTTTCCTTAACCTAATCTTGCCAGTGCCTGCGTGGGATCTGCCTTCCTGTGGGGGACTGACCTCCACAGATCTGCCGTCTGATGGCAAAGGGACCAGCAGATCTGCCCGGTTTGGACCTGCAAAGAAAAAGGACAGTTAGCAAAAGGGACAAACAAAATTCAAAAAAATGACACACGTACCTGCTGGAGCTGGACGAAAAACAAACACCTATAAAGAGAAAAAACAGAGATCAACAAATTGATACACAAAATTCACAAAAATATACTTACCTGTAAGAAATTTACAATGCGACCGGAGGCTATAAAAGGAGGAGCCGAACACAGAGCCCTCATTTCTATTCGGAACCTGGAGGAGTCAACATACCCCACAGTTGGATGAAGACACAAAAAGCTGTCTGGTAAGCTAAACTAAGCTACACCCAAGAGGAAGGACAACACCCGGCAGAACCCCATAATGGGTTAGTTGAATGTTTTGGCTATCTATCACTCTAAAAAGACACTCTTAAATTTAAAAGCTAAAAGAAGCAACATAACAAAGCTACCATAAGGGGACTAAGGCCAAAATAGGCATGAAAGAAGCTAAAAGAAGCTATGCTACAGCTAAGATGACTGAGCGAAACTAAGGCCAAAATAGGCATGAAGAAAAGCTAAAATGAGCTATGCTAAAGCTAAAATGAAGCAAATGAGCTATATTAAAGCTAAAACAAATGGAGATTAAGGCCAAAAAAGGCAAAAAGAGAAGCTAAGATACGTTTGTTAAAGCCAAAAGGAGCAATGAAGACACAAGCAACCACACAAGGATTTGAAAACAATTTTTAGTCTGGAGTGATAGAAAATAAGCCCTTTGTCAGTACCATCGCCGCAGTCACCTTGGGAAGAACCCTGTGGAGGAAAAATAGAAGTTAAAATTGGAAACAAAGTAAAGCTAAATTGAGCACTTATAAAACCCAAATAACTATAATCAATAACAAAGGAGAAAGCTAAATTAAGCACCCACGAAAGCCCAAAAGAAACAGATAACCCCTACCATGCCTGAAGAGACCGAAGGAGGTCGAAACGCGTCGCAAAACAGGGGCCTAATTCGATTTTCTAACCCCCATACCTACCAAAATCCTAAACATAACCCCAATCTGGTGGATATCCCTAGCCTAGCTAGAATTTTGAAGTGCTAGTCCCAATTGGGATAGTGAACTGATGGGAACGGAGCGTCTCAGGAGGAAGTGAACTGTGGAAGGAAAGTAATCTACGGAAGGAATGTACCCAGAGTGCCCGAGAGGGGGGAGGTGAACCCGCGTATGGCCCGTGCCTAACCTGAGCTCCACCTCGGTGGGGACAGGCTTTCCTTAACCTAATCTTGCCAGTGCCTGCGTGGGATCTGCCTTCCTGTGGGGGACTGACCTCCACAGATCTGCCGTCTGATGGCAAAGGGACCAGCAGATCTGCCCGGTTTGGACCTGCAAAGAAAAAGGACAGTTAGCAAAAGGGACAAACAAAATTCAAAAAAATGACACACGTACCTGCTGGAGCTGGACGAAAAACAAACACCTATAAAGAGAAAAAACAGAGATCAACAAATTGATACACAAAATTCACAAAAATATACTTACCTGTAAGAAATTTACAATGCGACCGGAGGCTATAAAAGGAGGAGCCGAACACAGAGCCCTCATTTCTATTCGGAACCTGGAGGAGTCAACATACCCCACAGTTGGATGAAGACACAAAAAGCTGTCTGGTAAGCTAAACTAAGCTACACCCAAGAGGAAGGACAACACCCGGCAGAACCCCATAATGGGTTAGTTGAATGTTTTGGCTATCTATCACTCTAAAAAGACACTCTTAAATTTAAAAGCTAAAAGAAGCAACATAACAAAGCTACCATAAGGGGACTAAGGCCAAAATAGGCATGAAAGAAGCTAAAAGAAGCTATGCTACAGCTAAGATGACTGAGCGAAACTAAGGCCAAAATAGGCATGAAGAAAAGCTAAAATGAGCTATGCTAAAGCTAAAATGAAGCAAATGAGCTATATTAAAGCTAAAACAAATGGAGATTAAGGCCAAAAAAGGCAAAAAGAGAAGCTAAGATACGTTTGTTAAAGCCAAAAGGAGCAATGAAGACACAAGCAACCAAACAAAGGATTTGAAAACAATTTTTAGTCTGGAGTGATAGAAAATAAGCCCTTTGTCAGTACCATCGCCGCAGTCACCTTGGGAAGAACCCTGTGGAGGAAAAATAGAAGTTAAAATTGGAAACAAAGTAAAGCTAAATTGAGCACTTATAAAACCCAAATAACTATAATCAATAACAAAGGAGAAAGCTAAATTAAGCACCCACGAAAGCCCAAAAGAAACAGATAACCCCTACCATGCCTGAAGAGACCGAAGGAGGTCGAAACGCGTCGCAAAACAGGGGCCTAATTCGATTTTCTAACCCCCATACCTACCAAAATCCTAAACATAACCCCAATCTGGTGGATATCCCTAGCCTAGCTAGAATTTTGAAGTGCTAGTCCCAATTGGGATAGTGAACTGATGGGAACGGAGCGTCTCAGGAGGAAGTGAACTGTGGAAGGAAAGTAATCTACGGAAGGAATGTACCCAGAGTGCCCGAGAGGGGGGAGGTGAACCCGCGTATGGCCCGTGCCTAACCTGAGCTCCACCTCGGTGGGGACAGGCTTTCCTTAACCTAACCCTAACCCTAACCCTAACCCTAACCCTAACCCTAACCCTAGTGCGGACCGCTTCGGTTATCGAACCAGAGAAAGAAACACTACTGGACGCCATACTTACCAGAAACGACGTGATGCTTACGATGTAGCCTATCGTACTGATAGTGCAAACCGTTTTCGTCCGTCGAGGCAAAATTCACAAGACAACTACCAAAACCGACAAAATGCTAACGATGTAGCCTATCGCCATGATAGTGCAGACCGTTTTCATTTAAGACAAAACTCTCGATTCAGAGTACAACGTAACCAATATGGACCTACCTTTGCTGAAGTCGTTTCTCGACCGAGACAGAGACCCACCTTTGCTGAGGTCGTTTCTCGACCGAGACAGAGAGCTACCTTTGCTGAGGGCGTTTCTCGACCTAGACAGAGAGCCACCTATGCCGAAGCCACTTCTCGATTTAGACGAGGACAGTTTGAAAAACGGGATAGAATTCCCCCACCCCGACCTCAGGCTGGAAATGAGGAGCCTTCTGGACGCCCAAATACACAGGCTCCTAGAATGGCAGCTAGCCCTGAGGTAAGAGCAATGGCTAAAAATATGCTTAAATTGATTAGATTGACACATCACCTACGGAATGTGACTTCGGGAAATGATCTTCCAGTGACTTTTGGGAGACTGGAGAATCATTTATCTGAGGTTATCAAACCAGCCTATCCTAGCGAGAAGCTAATACAATTACTGTATGGAAATGCTAAGAATTGGGTCCACACAACTCAAATTCTTTTGAGGGACCATTATGTGGATGTTATAAAACAGGTCATGACTGAACTCATCCCATCTTTGACGGATGATTGGCACCTGGCTTTTGACATTGCCAAACGTTGGGCACGCCAAGGCTTAGGACGTCGACTTACCTCTGAGACTATGGAATATGTTGAGGCTGTTGTTGCTGCTGAGTACCCTGCCACCTTAAATGAAACAGAAGCAGCAACAGCGACAACAACATACACAACATTCACAAGACAGCATCCTACAGACACTCCAATTGGAACAACAACTGCCACGGTAACCAATAATTTGGTGGATATTGAAGTCCAGACATCCCCCTTGTCACGGGATAGAATCGTTTCCCTGGATGATGATTTTCCTCCTCTTCCTCCGGTGCATGGAATTTCCCCAATCCTCCAACCGGTAGCGAGGGAACAAAGACCTAGGAGAACTCGCAATCCCTGCGTTCAAGCAGAGGTACCTATGGAGATTCTCCCATCTTCCTTTTCCCAAGACACACAACCCCATAGGGAACTGGAACAGCATCTTATTCAGCTTCAGGACGTACAACCTGAAAGTGGAGGGTCTCCAACCATAGTGCAGGTACACTTACCAGTGGACACTTCGCTGCAACATTCAGATCGGACATCACCAAACGCAACACCACCACGTAACATGGATACAGGGACTTCTAATATGTCACCCATGCTTCCCCGGATCTTGACGGCGAGAAGCTCAATACAATCCATGCTAGGACTCACATCAACCGTCAACCCTCTATCTACACTAAATACCACCTACAGACCCATAAGACACATCAACACAACCAGAAAAATGGTTGATTGGAGTTTTTCTGTCAGGAAGAAATGGGTCATTCTTGGAGACTCCAACCTCTCTCGAATACCTGCCTATGATATTCCAGATCTCCAGATGGACAGCTTCCCAGGAGGAACCTTTTTACATGCGGAGAAGCTAATTAGAAAAGCAACAATTAGTGTAACAGTGGAGAAACTGGTCTTAGCCTTTGGCATTAACCATAGAGAACAAAAAGTCAAAGAAACCGCAGTAAAACAATTACAAAGAGCAATTAAAGCAGCCAAAGACCATTTCCCTCATGCGGAAATTTGGGTTCCAATAATCAATTTCTCAAGGAGCATTCCTCTACAACAACAGGAAGCCCTGGAAACTTTAAACAGATACATCCAGGAACATGTGGGATATATTCCAGCCCTGGCCAATACAGAATTTGATGCTGAAAGGAGTAGGGGACATATACATTGGACCACCCACACGGCTAAAGCAATGCTTAAGCATTGGACATCCTTTTTAAACTTCAATGCCCCATAAGCCTTCTTAATGAGGAGGGGCGAACCAATAAGAATATAGTTAATTTATCAAAAAATTTCATACCCACAACAGACCAAATCACATTACTTAACAAAGGACTTACCTTTATCCCGACCTGTCAAAAATTAAAAAATCAGAAACAGCAACTTAAATTAGACCTACAAGACTATCACAGAAGGTTAAAATTGGAATCCTATTTTCAAGGCAAAAGGAAAACCACTCGAATCCCATTTATCCCTAAATCTAATTGGACACCTAAATTAAATCAATTACCACGACCTGTAAGACAAATTATAATGGCCGATAACTATGCCTTTCGGGCTCTTAATTGGGGTATTAGACCTACACCAAATTTGGAACACAAAGAAATTGAGGCTCTAAAACAATTACAAATGAATCACTCTATAGTTATCAAACCGGCTGACAAAGGGAATTCTATAGTTATTATGGACCGTACACAATACATTTGGGAAGGCCTTCGTCAATTAAATAATTCAGATCATTATAAAAAATTAGAAAAACCCATTTATTTCACAACAATTAATTTAGTTAAAAACATACTGGACAATTTGGTAAAAGAAGGTTATCTAAACATAAAACAAAGACTGTATCTCTTGGGCAATACCACACCTAGATCCAGAAGGTTCTATTTATTGCCTAAAATACACAAACCCAAAGATAAATGGAGCATACCTTATTTAATTCCACCAGGAAGACCAATCGTTTCGGACTGTGGTAGCGAGACATATGAGATTGCGGAATATTTAGAATATTACCTTAACCCTTTATCACAGAAACACCCTAGTTATTTAAAAGATACATATCATTTTATCGAAAAATTAAACCAAATTACAGTCCCTTCTAAAGCTTTTTTATTTACAATTGATATTGACAGCCTATATACAAACATTGAAACTAAATTGGGCCTTCAAGCAATTCGAAAATGCTTTCAAAAATTCCCTGACAAAAAGAGACCGGATAATTATTTGTTGCAATTATTAGAAATTAGCCTCACCAGGAATGATTTTGAATTTGACGGCCAATTTTACCTTCAGGTTAAAGGCACAGCGATGGGAAAGAGGTTTGCCCCTTCATATGCCAATATCTTCATGGCAGATTGGGAGGAATCTGCATTAAACAACACCCCACTCAAACCTCTCCATTTTTTCCGCTTCCTGGATGACATATGGGGTGTATGGTCCAACTCCAGAGAGGATTTTGATACTTTTGCCAACTATTTAAACACTTACACTGATTCGATTAAAATTAAACACACAATTCATCCCACAGAAGTTAATTTTTTAGACACAATAACCTATAAAGGACCAAAATGGCAAACCACAACACATTTAGACACAAGAATTTATTTTAAAGACACAGACACACATTCTTTATTGTTTAAAAACAGCTATCATCCAAAGCATACATATCGGGGCATTGTTAAATCCCAACTGTTAAGATTTCACAGAATCTGTTCAGATAAAGAACAATTTTACACAGCAACCATTACACTCTTTAAAGCACTCAGACAGAGGGGATACTCGCGTACTTTTCTCCGGAAATCCCTCAAGACCTTCCTGAAAGTGAGGACAAGACCCATCCTGGAACAGAAAATTCTACCTTTAGTATCCACTTACTCAGAACCCAGTATACAACTTAACAGATTGACTAGGACCAATTTCCATAAATTTCTATCCAATACTCCATTTCTACAAAAACACTCACCTATAGCAGCCTACAGACGGAACCAGAATTTAAAAGATCTTTTAGTTAGAAGTACATTACCCCCATTACTCAGTCGTTTGAGCACCGACCACCAGTTTTTTAAACCCAAATTATGGGTAATCAATCACCATTCCAAACACATATATAAAATTACACAAACCATCAATACACAAACCACCAACTGCATCTATTTAATAACCTGTAAAAAATGCACGGCACAATATGTAGGACAAACCAAAAACACCATACTTACCCGACTGCAACAACACACCTACAACATCAGAAATAAAAAAGAAACACAAACACATTTAGTCAAACATTTTCTTGAACATGGACTTAAATCCCTATCTATTACTGGTCTACAATCCAATGCTTTTTGGAATATTGGCATGAGACTTACAGCTGAACGCCAATGGATCACTAATTTAGATACAAAATTTCCTAAAGGGTTGAATGAGGACTAAGGGGATGGACAGTGCCTAACCTGACTCTGGTTCCTGGGTTAGGCTTGGAGACAGTCTGGGGCCTATTTACCTAATCCCCTACCCTACCCTTACCCTAAACATAACCCTTACCCTCTACCCCTGGACCCAAACCTTAACCCCCTAACCCTAAACCCCTTCCTTACCCTAACCTTAACCCCAACCCCTAAATCCTACCCCAACCCCAACCCCACTGGGCCCCGGGCTTGTCACTGACCCTCTCTCCGGGGTACCGGACAGGCTTTCCTTCTCCTAACACGCCAGTGCCTCCCTGTCCTTAATTACCTTTCATTCTATAATTAACAACCATAAAACACCTCTGTTCTAAACGAAGATAAAATCAACACCTACAAAACTTACCTTTCTGGAACCTAAAATTAACTTATACCTACATAACACTCACCTTCCAAACTTAAAACAGTAGAACACATTCAATTCAATCATCCTACAAACGATATTTATACAATACTTACCTCTATAATCAATATTAACTTACATTCTTAAAATACTTACCGTTGTGTTTTAAATCTAAACTAAAACTTACATCTACACCATACTTACCGTTTTCTGAAGTCCCATTCACTGATTAGATACTTACCGATTTCGATGACCTAAAATAAAAAGTTACATTTATCAATACTTACCTTTCTGGAACTTAAAATTAACTTATACCTACATAACACTCATCTTCCAAACCTAAAACCTTAGAACACATTCAATTCAATCATCCTACAAACGATATTTATACAATACTTACCTCTATAATCAATATTAACTTACATTCTTAAAATACTTACCGTTGTGTTTTAAATCTAAACTAAAACTTACATCTACACCATACTTACCGTTTTCTGAAGTCCCATTCACTGATTAGATACTTACCGATTTCGATGACCTAAAATAGAAAGTTACATTTATCAATACTTACTTTTCTGGAACCTAAAATTAACTCATACCGACATAATACTCACCTTTCAAACCTAAAAAACTTTACAACACATTCATTTCAATCATTCTACAAACAATGTTTACAAAATACTTACCTTCATAAATAAAATTGACTTACATTCTCAAAACACTTACCTGGGTGATTTAAAATCTAACATACATTGTTTTCATTATCCTCAAAAACCTTAATTCATAAATACTTACCTCCTTTTATAACTGCAACATAAAATCCAGGTCAACACACAAGCCTATAAAAGGAGGGGCGAGAAGCCTCTCGACTTCATTTGCCTTCTGGTCACCGCAGAGTGCACATCACTGGAGCTCTATAAAAGCAGCAGCCAAACTCCTTTTGGCTCATTTGCCTTCAAGTCACCGTAGTGTGAACATCTTCTCAGCCACACTCTTTGCCTGAAGAAGATACGAATTAGTATCGAAACGTTGCAATTTTAGCAAATATAGTGATACGAAGGCTTTTTTACAAATTTCAACAAATTATTAATACAAAGGCACTTTTTACTGATTCCTCTCGAAATGGGAGAAGAGACTTGGACACAAGTTCGTTATAGGAAAGGACGTATGGTCCACCCTACACAAGGTCGTTTTCCAAGCGATGTGGCCTATCCACAGGATAGTGCGGACCGCTTCGGTTATCGAACCAGAGAAAGAAACACTACTAGACGCCATACTTACCAGAAACGACGTGATGCTTACGATGTAGCCTATCGTACTGATAGTGCAAACCGTTTTCGTCCGTCGAGGCAAAATTCACAAGACAACTACCAAAACCGACAAAATGCTAACGATGTAGCCTATCGCCATGATAGTGCAGACCGTTTTCATTTAAGACAAAACTCTCGATTCAGAGTACAACGTAACCAATATGGACCTACCTTTGCTGAAGTCGTTTCTCGACCGAGACAGAGACCCACCTTTGCTGAGGTCGTTTCTCGACCGAGACAGAGAGCTACCTTTGCTGAGGGCGTTTCTCGACCTAGACAGAGAGCCACCTATGCCGAAGCCACTTCTCGATTTAGACGAGGACAGTTTGAAAAACGGGATAGAATTCCCCCACCCCGACCTCAGGCTGGAAATGAGGAGCCTTCTGGACGCCCAAATACACAGGCTCCTAGAATGGCAGCTAGCCCTGAGGTAAGAGCAATGGCTAAAAATATGCTTAAATTGATTAGATTGACACATCACCTACGGAATGTGACTTCGGGAAATGATCTTCCAGTGACTTTTGGGAGACTGGAGAATCATTTATCTGAGGTTATCAAACCAGCCTATCCTAGCGAGAAGCTAATACAATTACTGTATGGAAATGCTAAGAATTGGGTCCACACAACTCAAATTCTTTTGAGGGACCATTATGTGGATGTTATAAAACAGGTCATGACTGAACTCATCCCATCTTTGACGGATGATTGGCACCTGGCTTTTGACATTGCCAAACGTTGGGCACGCCAAGGCTTAGGACGTCGACTTACCTCTGAGACTATGGAATATGTTGAGGCTGTTGTTGCTGCTGAGTACCCTGCCACCTTAAATGAAACAGAAGCAGCAACAGCGACAACAACATACACAACATTCACAAGACAGCATCCTACAGACACTCCAATTGGAACAACAACTGCCACGGTAACCAATAATTTGGTGGATATTGAAGTCCAGACATCCCCCTTGTCACGGGATAGAATCGTTTCCCTGGATGATGATTTTCCTCCTCTTCCTCCGGTGCATGGAATTTCCCCAATCCTCCAACCGGTAGCGAGGGAACAAAGACCTAGGAGAACTCGCAATCCCTGCGTTCAAGCAGAGGTACCTATGGAGATTCTCCCATCTTCCTTTTCCCAAGACACACAACCCCATAGGGAACTGGAACAGCATCTTATTCAGCTTCAGGACGTACAACCTGAAAGTGGAGGGTCTCCAACCATAGTGCAGGTACACTTACCAGTGGACACTTCGCTGCAACATTCAGATCGGACATCACCAAACGCAACACCACCACGTAACATGGATACAGGGACTTCTAATATGTCACCCATGCTTCCCCGGATCTTGACGGCGAGAAGCTCAATACAATCCATGCTAGGACTCACATCAACCGTCAACCCTCTATCTACACTAAATACCACCTACAGACCCATAAGACACATCAACACAACCAGAAAAATGGTTGATTGGAGTTTTTCTGTCAGGAAGAAATGGGTCATTCTTGGAGACTCCAACCTCTCTCGAATACCTGCCTATGATATTCCAGATCTCCAGATGGACAGCTTCCCAGGAGGAACCTTTTTACATGCGGAGAAGCTAATTAGAAAAGCAACAATTAGTGTAACAGTGGAGAAACTGGTCTTAGCCTTTGGCATTAACCATAGAGAACAAAAAGTCAAAGAAACCGCAGTAAAACAATTACAAAGAGCAATTAAAGCAGCCAAAGACCATTTCCCTCATGCGGAAATTTGGGTTCCAATAATCAATTTCTCAAGGAGCATTCCTCTACAACAACAGGAAGCCCTGGAAACTTTAAACAGATACATCCAGGAACATGTGGGATATATTCCAGCCCTGGCCAATACAGAATTTGATGCTGAAAGGAGTAGGGGACATATACATTGGACCACCCACACGGCTAAAGCAATGCTTAAGCATTGGACATCCTTTTTAAACTTCAATGCCCCATAAGCCTTCTTAATGAGGAGGGGCGAACCAATAAGAATATAGTTAATTTATCAAAAAATTTCATACCCACAACAGACCAAATCACATTACTTAACAAAGGACTTACCTTTATCCCGACCTGTCAAAAATTAAAAAATCAGAAACAGCAACTTAAATTAGACCTACAAGACTATCACAGAAGGTTAAAATTGGAATCCTATTTTCAAGGCAAAAGGAAAACCACTCGAATCCCATTTATCCCTAAATCTAATTGGACACCTAAATTAAATCAATTACCACGACCTGTAAGACAAATTATAATGGCCGATAACTATGCCTTTCGGGCTCTTAATTGGGGTATTAGACCTACACCAAATTTGGAACACAAAGAAATTGAGGCTCTAAAACAATTACAAATGAATCACTCTATAGTTATCAAACCGGCTGACAAAGGGAATTCTATAGTTATTATGGACCGTACACAATACATTTGGGAAGGCCTTCGTCAATTAAATAATTCAGATCATTATAAAAAATTAGAAAAACCCATTTATTTCACAACAATTAATTTAGTTAAAAACATACTGGACAATTTGGTAAAAGAAGGTTATCTAAACATAAAACAAAGACTGTATCTCTTGGGCAATACCACACCTAGATCCAGAAGGTTCTATTTATTGCCTAAAATACACAAACCCAAAGATAAATGGAGCATACCTTATTTAATTCCACCAGGAAGACCAATCGTTTCGGACTGTGGTAGCGAGACATATGAGATTGCGGAATATTTAGAATATTACCTTAACCCTTTATCACAGAAACACCCTAGTTATTTAAAAGATACATATCATTTTATCGAAAAATTAAACCAAATTACAGTCCCTTCTAAAGCTTTTTTATTTACAATTGATATTGACAGCCTATATACAAACATTGAAACTAAATTGGGCCTTCAAGCAATTCGAAAATGCTTTCAAAAATTCCCTGACAAAAAGAGACCGGATAATTATTTGTTGCAATTATTAGAAATTAGCCTCACCAGGAATGATTTTGAATTTGACGGCCAATTTTACCTTCAGGTTAAAGGCACAGCGATGGGAAAGAGGTTTGCCCCTTCATATGCCAATATCTTCATGGCAGATTGGGAGGAATCTGCATTAAACAACACCCCACTCAAACCTCTCCATTTTTTCCGCTTCCTGGATGACATATGGGGTGTATGGTCCAACTCCAGAGAGGATTTTGATACTTTTGCCAACTATTTAAACACTTACACTGATTCGATTAAAATTAAACACACAATTCATCCCACAGAAGTTAATTTTTTAGACACAATAACCTATAAAGGACCAAAATGGCAAACCACAACACATTTAGACACAAGAATTTATTTTAAAGACACAGACACACATTCTTTATTGTTTAAAAACAGCTATCATCCAAAGCATACATATCGGGGCATTGTTAAATCCCAACTGTTAAGATTTCACAGAATCTGTTCAGATAAAGAACAATTTTACACAGCAACCATTACACTCTTTAAAGCACTCAGACAGAGGGGATACTCGCGTACTTTTCTCCGGAAATCCCTCAAGACCTTCCTGAAAGTGAGGACAAGACCCATCCTGGAACAGAAAATTCTACCTTTAGTATCCACTTACTCAGAACCCAGTATACAACTTAACAGATTGACTAGGACCAATTTCCATAAATTTCTATCCAATACTCCATTTCTACAAAAACACTCACCTATAGCAGCCTACAGACGGAACCAGAATTTAAAAGATCTTTTAGTTAGAAGTACATTACCCCCATTACTCAGTCGTTTGAGCACCGACCACCAGTTTTTTAAACCCAAATTATGGGTAATCAATCACCATTCCAAACACATATATAAAATTACACAAACCATCAATACACAAACCACCAACTGCATCTATTTAATAACCTGTAAAAAATGCACGGCACAATATGTAGGACAAACCAAAAACACCATACTTACCCGACTGCAACAACACACCTACAACATCAGAAATAAAAAAGAAACACAAACACATTTAGTCAAACATTTTCTTGAACATGGACTTAAATCCCTATCTATTACTGGTCTACAATCCAATGCTTTTTGGAATATTGGCATGAGACTTACAGCTGAACGCCAATGGATCACTAATTTAGATACAAAATTTCCTAAAGGGTTGAATGAGGACTAAGGGGATGGACAGTGCCTAACCTGACTCTGGTTCCTGGGTTAGGCTTGGAGACAGTCTGGGGCCTATTTACCTAATCCCCTACCCTACCCTTACCCTAAACATAACCCTTACCCTCTACCCCTGGACCCAAACCTTAACCCCCTAACCCTAAACCCCTTCCTTACCCTAACCTTAACCCCAACCCCTAAATCCTACCCCAACCCCAACCCCACTGGGCCCCGGGCTTGTCACTGACCCTCTCTCCGGGGTACCGGACAGGCTTTCCTTCTCCTAACCCTAACCCTAACCCTAACCCTAACCCTAGCCCTACCATCTACTCTAACCTTAACCGCCACGAAAATCTACATCAGCTAATCTAAGCTAACCCCAAGTGATACTCTAATTGGCCTTATCTAAACTACAGCTAATCCTAGCTTTCTGTCTAGTCGATTTAGGCGCCCATACAGGCCCTATCTGTCTTCGGCTATCTAAGATAATTTGGCCCTAATACTTACCTTGGATGGGAGTCAGCTAATGCAAGCTAACCACCAAGTGATGCTCTAATTGGCCTTATCTAAATTACAGCTTATTCTAGCTGTTCGCTTAGTCGATTTAGGAGCCCATACAGGCCCTATCTACCCTCGACTAATTAAGTTAATTTGGCCTAAATTAAGCTATAGTCTATGCTACCTATACTTACCTTGGGAGGATCCGCAAACCTGAAAAAGAAAAAACCTGAAAAAGAAAAAAGGATCATTTTAACCGATGTGGCTGGCACAGTATAAAAGGGCGAACACAGGGCTCTCCTGGCCATTCTGCATCCTGACTCACTACAGTAAGCCCCAGCCTGATGAAGAGCCATTCCGCTCGAAACGTTGCAACGAGGGGCTGTAGAGTATCGACACTCTACAAATGCTAGCTAACTCTAACAATTGGACCTAAAAATTATGCTAGCCATGTTTAATTACACTCAATTTGAGTTATTGTGAGTCAAAGGTAATCTATGCCTAATTTTTTGAACCATAGCTGGGATTGCCCAGCTACTTATTTGGCCTGAAAGGAGATGAAGGGTGAGTAGAGGGAAACAGAGTGTGTGGGTGTACGGTGTGGGGGGCCGGGGGGACTTGGCCGTGGGCATGGCCAGTGCATAACGTGGTCGCCCCTGCAACTGTTGGGGGGCCCGGAAATATACTTACCTAACCCTAACCCTAACCCTAACCCTAACCCTGGACACACTGGAAGGACACTTGAACATACTCACATAAATACATAAAGAGGGGTCTGACATGCCATATACTGATAACATTTTACACTGACGTGCAAGAGTGGAGACTTGCACACTCAACGGAGGCATTTTACACTGACATACATAAACTAACTATTACTCACACAACACAACAGTGAATTTCTAGTAGTGACACCAGCTAACACACAATAACATAAACTACTCCAAAAACGGAAAACACAACAACACTGTCATATCACAACTAACATGCAATTAAAAACAACAACCACACAAAAATCCTAAACCTAACCAGACAATAACTCTAACACAAAGAATCATATTTACCTGAAAACCGAAGAACCTGTGAAAAAACCATACATGACACAGACAGACGCTAGCACAAACAAGGCGGAAGGATTGGAGGGACACTCAATAACATACTCACAAAAATACATGAGGATTTACATACCATTTACACTGACAGCATTTTACACTGACGCGCTTGAGTGGAAACTTGCACACTCACCAGGAGCATTTTACACTGACATACATAAACTGACCAATACATACACAAACAAACAGCGAAACTCTTACCTAAAAGCCTACTGACACACTACAAACACTAACTACTTCTAAAAACTTAAAATATAAAACCCATATCACACTTGAACCCACTTGGAATTAAAATAATAACCACAATACAACACTAAAACAAGAAACAATTGCACTAAAACCAGTCTACATCGGGATCCTCGAAAATTTTAAGGGGGCGTGTCCAAGCCTATAAAAAGGGTGCACACTCTGGGGCATTCACCATTACGCAGCCCTCGCCTGAAGAAGAGCCTACAGGGCTCGAAACGCGTCGCGACAGGGGCTAACACAACACCGGAAAGCTAATGTAATGGCCAATTTTTTGAAAAACCTGCCAAGCTTCGGCTTGGCACTTGAATACACATACACTGAATCTATACATACACGCATTTACACTTACCTTGCACTCCACTTTTGTCCAGGGCATGGGAAGATGGGAGAGGGATAAAAACATCGTGTTGGGCGACGATTCGGGAAGGTCGGGAGAAGGACCGTGCACCTCACTGATTTACGCCATGCAGGCAGTGCGCAACACGCAGGCCTGCTTTACCGTAACTACAGTTTTAACTTAACCTAACCCGCCAGATATCCTCTCTAACCAACCCCGTACCAAACCCCAACTCTAAACATAACCTCGACCCTCCCATTCTAAACCCCCTAGGCCCAATATTTCACTAGCACACTCACTAGCACACTCTTACTTTGAAGTGGACTGCTATGCCCTAACCCTTGGCTAATCATAATTTTTTCACGTATCCCCAGAGGACCCAAGAAACACAACACAACGACAATGAACTTTATTTGGAAACAACAGACAACATGACAACAAAAACTGATAACAACAAAACTGATACACACACAATACATTTTCAAACATCCTTATTGCTTGAACATGCAGAAACTGATAACATTAACACTGAAAAGTACATACATATCATCAAACTCATACGTACCTCACACACATCGACTGGATGTACACTCATCTGAAGAATTACAAGTACAAATACTTACCTGATACAAAAACAACCTGGAAGAAACATACTTACCTGAAAAGAAAAGGAAACATACATGACAAAACTACAGACGCTAACACTACCACGGTGGACACACTGGAAGGACACTTGAACATACTCACATAAATACATAAAGAGGGGTCTGACATGCCATATACTGATAACATTTTACACTGACGTGCAAGAGTGGAGACTTGCACACTCAACGGAGGCATTTTACACTGACATACATAAACTAACTATTACTCACACAACACAACAGTGAATTTCTAGTAGTGACACCAGCTAACACACAATAACATAAACTACTCCAAAAACGGAAAACACAACAACACTGTCATATCACAACTAACATGCAATTAAAAACAACAACCACACAAAAATCCTAAACCTAACCAGACAATAACTCTAACACAAAGAATCATATTTACCTGAAAACCGAAGAACCTGTGAAAAAACCATACATGACACAGACAGACGCTAGCACAAACAAGGCGGAAGGATTGGAGGGACACTCAATAACATACTCACAAAAATACATGAGGATTTACATACCATTTACACTGACAACATTTTACACTGACGCGCTTGAGTGGAAACTTGCACACTCACCAGGAGCATTTTACACTGACATACATAAACTGACCAATACATACACAAACAAACAGCGAAACTCTTACCTAAAAGCCTACTGACACACTACAAACACTAACTACTTCTAAAAACTTAAAATATAAAACCCATATCACACTTGAACCCACTTGGAATTAAAATAATAACCACAATACAACACTAAAACAAGAAACAATTGCACTAAAACCAGTCTACATCGGGATCCTCGAAAATTTTAAGGGGGCGTGTCCAAGCCTATAAAAAGGGTGCACACTCTGGGGCATTCACCATTACGCAGCCCTCGCCTGAAGAAGAGCCTACAGGGCTCGAAACGCGTCGCGACAGGGGCTAACACAACACCGGAAAGCTAATGTAATGGCCAATTTTTTGAAAAACCTGCCAAGCTTCGGCTTGGCACTTGAATACACATACACTGAATCTATACATACACGCATTTACACTTACCTTGCACTCCACTTTTGTCCAGGGCATGGGAAGATGGGAGAGGGATAAAAACATCGTGTTGGGCGACGATTCGGGAAGGTCGGGAGAAGGACCGTGCACCTCACTGATTTACGCCATGCAGGCAGTGCGCAACACGCAGGCCTGCTTTACCGTAACTACAGTTTTAACTTAACCTAACCCGCCAGATATCCTCTCTAACCAACCCCGTACCAAACCCCAACTCTAAACATAACCTCGACCCTCCCATTCTAAACCCCCTAGGCCCAATATTTCACTAGCACACTCACTAGCACACTCTTACTTTGAAGTGGACTGCTATGCCCTAACCCTTGGCTAATCATAATTTTTTCACGTATCCCCAGAGGACCCAAGAAACACAACACAACGACAATGAACTTTATTTGGAAACAACAGACAACATGACAACAAAAACTGATAACAACAAAACTGATACACACACAATACATTTTCAAACATCCTTATTGCTTGAACATGCAGAAACTGATAACATTAACACTGAAAAGTACATACATATCATCAAACTCATACGTACCTCACACACATCGACTGGATGTACACTCATCTGAAGAATTACAAGTACAAATACTTACCTGATACAAAAACAACCTGGAAGAAACATACTTACCTGAAAAGAAAAGGAAACATACATGACAAAACTACAGACGCTAACACTACCACGGTGGACACACTGGAAGGACACTTGAACATACTCACATAAATACATAAAGAGGGGTCTGACATGCCATATACTGATAACATTTTACACTGACGTGCAAGAGTGGAGACTTGCACACTCAACGGAGGCATTTTACACTGACATACATAAACTAACTATTACTTACACAACACAACAGTGAATTTCTAGTAGTGACACCAGCTAACACACAATAACATAAACTACTCCAAAAACGGAAAACACAACAACACTGTCATATCACAACTAACATGCAATTAAAAACAACAACCACACAAAAATCCTAAACCTAACCAGACAATAACTCTAACACAAAGAATCATATTTACCTGAAAACCGAAGAACCTGTGAAAAAACCATACATGACACAGACAGACGCTAGCACAAACAAGGCGGAAGGATTGGAGGGACACTCAATAACATACTCACAAAAATACATGAGGATTTACATACCATTTACACTGACAACATTTTACACTGACGCGCTTGAGTGGAAACTTGCACACTCACCAGGAGCATTTTACACTGACATACATAAACTGACCAATACATACACAAACAAACAGCGAAACTCTTACCTAAAAGCCTACTGACACACTACAAACACTAACTACTTCTAAAAACTTAAAATATAAAACCCATATCACACTTGAACCCACTTGGAATTAAAATAATAACCACAATACAACACTAAAACAAGAAACAATTGCACTAAAACCAGTCTACATCGGGATCCTCGAAAATTTTAAGGGGGCGTGTCCAAGCCTATAAAAAGGGTGCACACTCTGGGGCATTCACCATTACGCAGCCCTCGCCTGAAGAAGAGCCTACAGGGCTCGAAACGCGTCGCGACAGGGGCTAACACAACACCGGAAAGCTAATGTAATGGCCAATTTTTTGAAAAACCTGCCAAGCTTCGGCTTGGCACTTGAATACACATACACTGAATCTATACATACACGCATTTACACTTACCTTGCACTCCACTTTTGTCCAGGGCATGGGAAGATGGGAGAGGGATAAAAACATCGTGTTGGGCGACGATTCGGGAAGGTCGGGAGAAGGACCGTGCACCTCACTGATTTACGCCATGCAGGCAGTGCGCAACACGCAGGCCTGCTTTACCGTAACTACAGTTTTAACTTAACCTAACCCGCCAGATATCCTCTCTAACCAACCCCGTACCAAACCCCAACTCTAAACATAACCTCGACCCTCCCATTCTAAACCCCCTAGGCCCAATATTTCACTAGCACACTCACTAGCACACTCTTACTTTGAAGTGGACTGCTATGCCCTAACCCTTGGCTAATCATAATTTTTTCACGTATCCCCAGAGGACCCAAGAAACACAACACAACGACAATGAACTTTATTTGGAAACAACAGACAACATGACAACAAAAACTGATAACAACAAAACTGATACACACACAATACATTTTCAAACATCCTTATTGCTTGAACATGCAGAAACTGATAACATTAACACTGAAAAGTACATACATATCATCAAACTCATACGTACCTCACACACATCGACTGGATGTACACTCATCTGAAGAATTACAAGTACAAATACTTACCTGATACAAAAACAACCTGGAAGAAACATACTTACCTGAAAAGAAAAGGAAACATACATGACAAAACTACAGACGCTAACACTACCACGGTGGACACACTGGAAGGACACTTGAACATACTCACATAAATACATAAAGAGGGGTCTGACATGCCATATACTGATAACATTTTACACTGACGTGCAAGAGTGGAGACTTGCACACTCAACGGAGGCATTTTACACTGACATACATAAACTAACTATTACTTACACAACACAACAGTGAATTTCTAGTAGTGACACCAGCTAACACACAATAACATAAACTACTCCAAAAACGGAAAACACAACAACACTGTCATATCACAACTAACATGCAATTAAAAACAACAACCACACAAAAATCCTAAACCTAACCAGACAATAACTCTAACACAAAGAATCATATTTACCTGAAAACCGAAGAACCTGTGAAAAAACCATACATGACACAGACAGACGCTAGCACAAACAAGGCGGAAGGATTGGAGGGACACTCAATAACATACTCACAAAAATACATGAGGATTTACATACCATTTACACTGACAACATTTTACACTGACGCGCTTGAGTGGAAACTTGCACACTCACCAGGAGCATTTTACACTGACATACATAAACTGACCAATACATACACAAACAAACAGCGAAACTCTTACCTAAAAGCCTACTGACACACTACAAACACTAACTACTTCTAAAAACTTAAAATATAAAACCCATATCACACTTGAACCCACTTGGAATTAAAATAATAACCACAATACAACACTAAAACAAGAAACAATTGCACTAAAACCAGTCTACATCGGGATCCTCGAAAATTTTAAGGGGGCGTGTCCAAGCCTATAAAAAGGGTGCACACTCTGGGGCATTCACCATTACGCAGCCCTCGCCTGAAGAAGAGCCTACAGGGCTCGAAACGCGTCGCGACAGGGGCTAACACAACACCGGAAAGCTAATGTAATGGCCAATTTTTTGAAAAACCTGCCAAGCTTCGGCTTGGCACTTGAATACACATACACTGAATCTATACATACACGCATTTACACTTACCTTGCACTCCACTTTTGTCCAGGGCATGGGAAGATGGGAGAGGGATAAAAACATCGTGTTGGGCGACGATTCGGGAAGGTCGGGAGAAGGACCGTGCACCTCACTGATTTACGCCATGCAGGCAGTGCGCAACACGCAGGCCTGCTTTACCGTAACTACAGTTTTAACTTAACCTAACCCGCCAGATATCCTCTCTAACCAACCCCGTACCAAACCCCAACTCTAAACATAACCTCGACCCTCCCATTCTAAACCCCCTAGGCCCAATATTTCACTAGCACACTCACTAGCACACTCTTACTTTGAAGTGGACTGCTATGCCCTAACCCTTGGCTAATCATAATTTTTTCACGTATCCCCAGAGGACCCAAGAAACACAACACAACGACAATGAACTTTATTTGGAAACAACAGACAACATGACAACAAAAACTGATAACAACAAAACTGATACACACACAATACATTTTCAAACATCCTTATTGCTTGAACATGCAGAAACTGATAACATTAACACTGAAAAGTACATACATATCATCAAACTCATACGTACCTCACACACATCGACTGGATGTACACTCATCTGAAGAATTACAAGTACAAATACTTACCTGATACAAAAACAACCTGGAAGAAACATACTTACCTGAAAAGAAAAGGAAACATACATGACAAAACTACAGACGCTAACACTACCACGGTGGACACACTGGAAGGACACTTGAACATACTCACATAAATACATAAAGAGGGGTCTGACATGCCATATACTGATAACATTTTACACTGACGTGCAAGAGTGGAGACTTGCACACTCAACGGAGGCATTTTACACTGACATACATAAACTAACTATTACTTACACAACACAACAGTGAATTTCTAGTAGTGACACCAGCTAACACACAATAACATAAACTACTCCAAAAACGGAAAACACAACAACACTGTCATATCACAACTAACATGCAATTAAAAACAACAACCACACAAAAATCCTAAACCTAACCAGACAATAACTCTAACACAAAGAATCATATTTACCTGAAAACCGAAGAACCTGTGAAAAAACCATACATGACACAGACAGACGCTAGCACAAACAAGGCGGAAGGATTGGAGGGACACTCAATAACATACTCACAAAAATACATGAGGATTTACATACCATTTACACTGACAACATTTTACACTGACGCGCTTGAGTGGAAACTTGCACACTCACCAGGAGCATTTTACACTGACATACATAAACTGACCAATACATACACAAACAAACAGCGAAACTCTTACCTAAAAGCCTACTGACACACTACAAACACTAACTACTTCTAAAAACTTAAAATATAAAACCCATATCACACTTGAACCCACTTGGAATTAAAATAATAACCACAATACAACACTAAAACAAGAAACAATTGCACTAAAACCAGTCTACATCGGGATCCTCGAAAATTTTAAGGGGGCGTGTCCAAGCCTATAAAAAGGGTGCACACTCTGGGGCATTCACCATTACGCAGCCCTCGCCTGAAGAAGAGCCTACAGGGCTCGAAACGCGTCGCGACAGGGGCTAACACAACACCGGAAAGCTAATGTAATGGCCAATTTTTTGAAAAACCTGCCAAGCTTCGGCTTGGCACTTGAATACACATACACTGAATCTATACATACACGCATTTACACTTACCTTGCACTCCACTTTTGTCCAGGGCATGGGAAGATGGGAGAGGGATAAAAACATCGTGTTGGGCGACGATTCGGGAAGGTCGGGAGAAGGACCGTGCACCTCACTGATTTACGCCATGCAGGCAGTGCGCAACACGCAGGCCTGCTTTACCGTAACTACAGTTTTAACTTAACCTAACCCGCCAGATATCCTCTCTAACCAACCCCGTACCAAACCCCAACTCTAAACATAACCTCGACCCTCCCATTCTAAACCCCCTAGGCCCAATATTTCACTAGCACACTCACTAGCACACTCTTACTTTGAAGTGGACTGCTATGCCCTAACCCTTGGCTAATCATAATTTTTTCACGTATCCCCAGAGGACCCAAGAAACACAACACAACGACAATGAACTTTATTTGGAAACAACAGACAACATGACAACAAAAACTGATAACAACAAAACTGATACACACACAATACATTTTCAAACATCCTTATTGCTTGAACATGCAGAAACTGATAACATTAACACTGAAAAGTACATACATATCATCAAACTCATACGTACCTCACACACATCGACTGGATGTACACTCATCTGAAGAATTACAAGTACAAATACTTACCTGATACAAAAACAACCTGGAAGAAACATACTTACCTGAAAAGAAAAGGAAACATACATGACAAAACTACAGACGCTAACACTACCACGGTGGACACACTGGAAGGACACTTGAACATACTCACATAAATACATAAAGAGGGGTCTGACATGCCATATACTGATAACATTTTACACTGACGTGCAAGAGTGGAGACTTGCACACTCAACGGAGGCATTTTACACTGACATACATAAACTAACTATTACTTACACAACACAACAGTGAATTTCTAGTAGTGACACCAGCTAACACACAATAACATAAACTACTCCAAAAACGGAAAACACAACAACACTGTCATATCACAACTAACATGCAATTAAAAACAACAACCACACAAAAATCCTAAACCTAACCAGACAATAACTCTAACACAAAGAATCATATTTACCTGAAAACCGAAGAACCTGTGAAAAAACCATACATGACACAGACAGACGCTAGCACAAACAAGGCGGAAGGATTGGAGGGACACTCAATAACATACTCACAAAAATACATGAGGATTTACATACCATTTACACTGACAACATTTTACACTGACGCGCTTGAGTGGAAACTTGCACACTCACCAGGAGCATTTTACACTGACATACATAAACTGACCAATACATACACAAACAAACAGCGAAACTCTTACCTAAAAGCCTACTGACACACTACAAACACTAACTACTTCTAAAAACTTAAAATATAAAACCCATATCACACTTGAACCCACTTGGAATTAAAATAATAACCACAATACAACACTAAAACAAGAAACAATTGCACTAAAACCAGTCTACATCGGGATCCTCGAAAATTTTAAGGGCGTGTCCAAGCCTATAAAAAGGGTGCACACTCTGGGGCATTCACCATTACGCAGCCCTCGCCTGAAGAAGAGCCTACAGGGCTCGAAACGCGTCGCGACAGGGGCTAACACAACACCGGAAAGCTAATGTAATGGCCAATTTTTTGAAAAACCTGCCAAGCTTCGGCTTGGCACTTGAATACACATACACTGAATCTATACATACACGCATTTACACTTACCTTGCACTCCACTTTTGTCCAGGGCATGGGAAGATGGGAGAGGGATAAAAACATCGTGTTGGGCGACGATTCGGGAAGGTCGGGAGAAGGACCGTGCACCTCACTGATTTACGCCATGCAGGCAGTGCGCAACACGCAGGCCTGCTTTACCGTAACTACAGTTTTAACTTAACCTAACCCGCCAGATATCCTCTCTAACCAACCCCGTACCAAACCCCAACTCTAAACCTAACCTCGACCCTCCCTTCTAAACCCCCTAGGCCCAATATTTCACTAGCACACTCACTAGCACACTCTTACTTTGAAGTGGACTGCTATGCCCTAACCCTTGGCTAATCATAATTTTTCACGTATCCCCAGAGGACCCAAGAAACACAACACAACGACAATGAACTTTATTTGGAAACAACAGACAACATGACAACTAAAACTGATAACAGCAAAACTGATACACACACAATCATTTTCAAACATCCTTATTGCTTGAACATGCAGAAACTGATAACATTAACACTGAAAAGTACATACATATCATCAAACTCATACGTACCTAACACACATCGACTGGATGTACACTCATCTGAAGAATTACAAGTACAAATACTTACCTGATACAAAAACAACCTGGAAGAAACATACTTACCTGAAAAGAAA
This sequence comes from Coilia nasus, assembly GCA_027475355.1. Taxonomy (NCBI): domain Eukaryota; kingdom Metazoa; phylum Chordata; class Actinopteri; order Clupeiformes; family Engraulidae; genus Coilia; species Coilia nasus. The sequence goes on from CM050198.1 coordinate 1,008,936, forward strand.
AGGAAACATACATGACAAAACTACAGACGCTAACACTACCACGGTGGACACACTGGAAGGACACTTGAACATACTCACATAAATACATAAAGAGGGTCTGACATGCCATATACTGATAACATTTTACACTGACGTGCAAGAGTGGAGACTTGCACACTCAACGGAGGCATTTTACACTGACATACATAAACTAACTATTACTTACACAACACAACAGTGAATTTCTAGTAGTGACACCAGCTAACACACAATAACATAAACTACTCCAAAAACGGAAAACACAACAACACTGTCATATCACAACTAACATGCAATTAAAAACAACAACCACACAAAAATCCTAAACCTAACCAGACAATAACTCTAACACAAAGAATCATATTTACCTGAAAACCGAAGAACCTGTGAAAAAACCATACATGACACAGACAGACGCTAGCACAAACAAGGCGGAAGGATTGGAGGGACACTCAATAACATACTCACAAAAATACATGAGGATTTACATACCATTTACACTGACAACATTTTACACTGACGCGCTTGAGTGGAAACTTGCACACTCACCAGGAGCATTTTACACTGACATACATAAACTGACCAATACATACACAAACAAACAGCGAAACTCTTACCTAAAAGCCTACTGACACACTACAAACACTAACTACTTCTAAAAACTTAAAATATAAAACCCATATCACACTTGAACCCACTTGGAATTAAAATAATAACCACAATACAACACTAAAACAAGAAACAATTGCACTAAAACCAGTCTACATCGGGATCCTCGAAAATTTTAAGGGAGTGCCCAAGCCTATAAAAAGGGTGCACACTCTGGGGCATTCACCATTACGCAGCCCTCGCCTGAAGAAGAGCCTACAGGGCTCGAAACGCGTCGCGACAGGGGCTAACACAACACCGGAAAGCTAATGTAATGGCCAATTTTTTGAAAAACCTGCCAAGCTTCGGCTTGGCACTTAATCACATACACTGAATCTATACATACACGCATTTACACTTACCTTGCACTCCACTTTTGTCCAGGGCATGGGAAGATGGGAGAGGATAAAAACATCGTGTTGGGCGACGATTCGGGAAGGTCGGGAGAAGGACCGTGCACCTCACTGATTTACGCCATGCAGGCAGTGCGCAACACGCAGGCCTGCTTTACCGTAACTACAGTTTAACTTAACCTAACCCGCCAGATATCCTCTCTAACCAACCCCGTACCAAACCCCAACTCTAAACATAACCTCGACCCTCCCATTCTAAACCCCCTAGGCCCAATATTTCACTAGCACACTCACTAGCACACTCTTACTTTGAAGTGGACTGCTATGCCCTAACCCTTGGCTAATCATAATTTTTTCACGTATCCCCAGAGGACCCAAGAAACACAACACAACGACAATGAACTTTATTTGGAAACAAAGACAACATGACAACAAAAACTGATAACAACAAAACTGATACACACACAATACATTTTCAAACATCCTTATTGCTTGAACATGCAGAAACTGATAACATTAACACTGAAAAGTACATACATATCATCAAACTATACGTACCTCACACACATAGACTGGATGTACACTCATCTGAAGAATTACAAGTACAAATACTTACCTGATACAAAAACACCTGGAACAAACATACTTACCTGAAAAGAAAAGGAAACATAGCATGACAAAACTACAGACGCTAACATTACCACGGTGGACACCTGGAAGGACACTTGAACATACTCACATAAATACATAAAGAGGGCTGACATGCCATATACTGAAACATTTTACACTGACATGCAAGAGTGGAGACTTGCACACTCAAGAGGCATTTTACACTGACATACATAAACTAACATTACTTACACAACACAACAGTGAATTTCTAGTAGTGACACCAGCTAACACACAATAACATAAACTACTCCAAAAACGGAAAACCAACAACACTGCATATCACAACTAACATGCAATTAAAAACAACAACCACACAAAAATCCTAAACCTAACCAGACAAAACACTAACAAAAAGAATCATATTTACCTAAAACGAAGAACCTATGAAAAAACCATACATGACACAGACAGACCTAGACAAACATGGCGGAAGGATTGGAGGGACACTCAATAACATACTCACAAAAATACATGAGGATTTACATACCATTACACTGACAACATTTTACACTGACGCACTGAGTGAAACTTATACACTCACCAGGAGCATTTTACACTGACATACATAAACTGACCAATACTACACAAACAAACGCGAAACTCTTACCTAAAAGCCTACTGACACACTACAAACCTAACTACTTCTAAAAACTTAAAATATAAAACCCATATCACACTTGAACCCACTTGGAATTAAAATACATAACACAATACAAACTAAAACAAAAACATTGCCCTAAAACCAGTCACATCGGGATCCTCAAAATTTTAAGGGCGTGTCCAAGCCTATAAAAAGGGTGCAAACTCTGGAAAATTCACCATTACGCAGCCCTCGCCTGAAGAAAGCCTACAGGGCTGAAACCGCCAACAGGGGCTAACACAACACCGGAAAGCTAATTAATGGCCAATTTTTGAAAAAACCCCAAGCTTCGGCTTGGCACTTGAATAACATACCTGAATCTATACATACCGCATTTACACTTAGTTGCACTCCACTTTTGTCCAGGGCATGGAAGATGGGAGAGGATAAAAACATCGTGTTGGGCGACGATTGGGAAGGTCGGGAGAAGGACAGTGCACCTAACTGGATTTACCCATGCTCCAGTGCGCAACACGCAGGCCTGCTTTACCGTAACTACAGTTTTAACTTAACCTAACCCGAATATCCTTCTAACCAAATCCGTACCTAACCCCAACTCTAAACATAACCTCGACCCTCCCATTCTAAATTTCTAGGCCCAACATTTCACTAGCACACTCACTAGCACACTCTTACTTTGAAGTGGACTCTAAGCCTAACCCTGCTAAACATAATTTTTTTCTAGTACCTCAGGGACCCAGAAACACAACACAACGCAATGAACTTTATTTTGGAAACAACAGACAACATGACAACAAAAACTGATAACAACAAAGCTGATACACACACAATACATTTTCAAACATCCTTATGCAGAACATGCAGAAACTGAAACATTAACACTGAAAAGTACATAAATATTATCAAACTCATACGTACCTCACAACAAGACTTGATGACACTCATCTGAAAATTACAAGTACAAATACTTACCTGAAACAAAAACAACCTAAAGAAACATACTTACCTGAAAAGAAAAGAAACATACATGACAACTACAGACGCTAACACTACCACGGTGGACACACTGGAAGGACACTTGAACAGTACTCACATAAATACATAAAGGGGTCTGACATGCCATAACTGATAACATTTTACACTGACATGCAAGAGTGAAACTTACACACTAAGGACATTTACACTGACAACACATAAACTAACATTACTTACACAACACAACATGAATTCTAGTAGTGACACCAGCTAACACACAATAACATAAACTACTCCAAAAACGGAAAACACAACAACACTGTCATATCACAACTAACATACAATTAAAAACAACAACCACACAAAAATCCTAAACCTAACCAGACAATACTCTAACACAAAGAATCACATTTACTAAAACCGAAGAACCTGTGAAAAAACCATACATGACACAGACAGACGCTACACAAACAAGGCGGAAGGATTGGAGGGACACTCAATAACATACTCACAAAATACATAAGGATTTAATACCATTATACTGGACAACATTTTGACACTGACACACTGAGTGAAACTTGCACACTCACCAGGAGCATTTTACACTGACATACATAAACTGACAATACATACCAAACAAACGCGGAAAACCTTACCTAAAAGCCTACTGACACACACAAACCTAACTACTTGGAAAAACTTAAAATTAAAACCCATATCACACTAACAACTTGGAATTAAAAAATAACACAATACAACATTAAAACAAGAAACAATTGCACCTAAAACCAGTTACATCGGGACCTCAAAAGTTTAAGGGGCGTGCCCAAACCTAAAAAAGGTGCACACTCTGGGGCATTCAAATTGCAGCCTCGGCGAAGAAGAGCCTACAGGGCTCGAAACGCGTCGCAACAGGGCTAACACAACACCGGAAAGCTAATGTAATGGCCAATTTGAAAAACCTGCCAAGCTTATCGCTTGGCATGACTACACATACACTGAATCTATACATACACGCATTTACACTTACCTTGCACTCCACTTTTGTACAGGGCATGGGAAGATGGGAGAGGGATAAAAACATCGTGTTGGGCGACGATTCGGGAAGGTCGGGAGAAGGACCGTGCACTTCACTGATTTACCCATGCAGGCAGTGCGCAACACGCAGGCCTGCTTTACCGTACTACAGTTTTAACTTAACCTAACCCGCCAGATATCCTCTCTAACCAACCCCATGTGCCAAACCCCAACTCTAAACATAACCTCGACCCTCCCATTCTAAACCCCCTAGGCCCAATATTTCCCTAGCACATACTAGCACACTCTTACTTTGAAGTGGACTGCTAGCTAACCCTTGGCTAATCATAATTTTTCACGTAACCCCAGAGGACCCAAGAAACACAACACAACGACAATGAACTTTATTTTGGAAACAACAGACAACATGACAACAAAAACTGATAACAACAAAACTGATACACACACAATACATTTTCAAACATCCTTATTGTTGAACATGCAGAAACTGATAACATTAACACTGAAAAGTACATACATATCATCAAACTCATACGTACCTCACACATCGACTGGATGTACACTCATCTGAAGAATTACAAGTACAAATACTTACCTGATACAAAAACAACCTGGAAGAAACATACTTACCTGAAAAGAAAAAGGAAACATACATGACAAAACTACAGACGCTAACCTACCACGGTGGACACACTGGAAGGACACTTGAACATACTCACATAAATACATAAAGAGGGGTCTGACATGCCATATACTGATAACATTTTACACTGACGTGCAAGAGTGGAGACTTGCACACTCAACGGAGGAATTTTACACTGACAACATAAACTAACTATTACTTACACAACACAACAGTGAATTTCTAGTAGTAACACCAGCTAACACACAATAACATAAACTACTCCAAAAACGGAAAACACAACAACACTTCATATCACAACTAACATGCAATTAAAAACAACAACCACAAAAATCCAAACCTAACCAGACAATAACTCTAACACAAAGAATCATATTTACCTGAAAACCGAAGAACCTGTGAAAAAACCATACATGACACAACAGACGCTAGCACAAACAAGGCGGAAGGATTGGAGGGACACTCAATAACATACTCACAAAAATACATGAGGATTTACATACCTTTACACTGACAACATTTTACACTGACACTGAGGAAACTTTGCACACTCACCAGGAGCATTTTACACTGACATACATAAACTGACCAATACATACACAAACAAACAACGAAACTCTTACCTAAAAGCCTACTGACACACGACAAACACTAACTACTTCTAAAAACTTAAAATATAAAACACATATCACACTTGAACCCACTTGGAATTAAAATAATAACACAATACAACACTAAAACAAGAAACAATTACCCATAAAACCAGTCTACATCGGGACCACAAAATTTTAGGCGTGATCCAAGCCTATAAAAAGGGTGCACACCTGGACATTAACCATTACGCAGCCCTCGCCTGAAGAAGAGCCTACAGGGCTCGAAACGCGTGCAACAGGGCTAACACACACCGGAAAGCTAATGTAATGCCAATTTTTTACAAACCTGCCAAGCTTCGGCAGCACAGGTAACATACCTGAATCTATACATACACGCATTTACACTTACCTTGACTCAACTTTGTCCAGGGCATGGGAAGATGGGAGAGAGGACAAAAACATCTGTTGGGCGACGTTCGGGAAGGTAGGGAGAAGGACAGTGCACCTCACTGATTTACGCCATGCAGCAGTGCGCAAACGCAGGCCTGCTTTACCGTAACTACAGTTTTCAACTTAACCTAACCCGCCAGTATCCTCTCTAACCAACCCCGTGCCAAACCCCAACCTAAACATAACCTCGACCCTCCCATTCTAAACCCCCTAGGCCCAATATTTCACTAGCACACTCACTAGCACACTCTTACTTTGAAGTGGACTGCTATGCCCTAACCCTTGGCTAATCATACATTTTTCACGTATCCCCAGAGGACCCAAGAAGAAACACAACACAATGACAATGAACTTTATTTGGAAACAACAGACAACATGACAACAAAAACTGATAACAACAAAACTGATACACACACAATACATTTTCAAACATCCTTATTGCTTGAACATGCAGAAACTGATAACATTAACACTGAAAAGTACATACATATCATCAAACTCATACGTACCTCACACATCGACTGGATGTACACTCATCTGAGAAATTACAAGTACAAATACTTACACTGATACAAAAACAACCTGGAAGAAACATACTTACCTGAAAAGAAAAAGAAAAGGAAACATACATGACAAAACTACAGACGCTAACACTACCACGGTGGACACACTGGAAGGACACTTGAACATACTCACATAAATACATAAAGAGGTCTGACATGCCATATACTGAAACATTTTACACTGACGTGCAGAGTGGAGACTTGCACACTCAACGGAGGCATTTTACACTGACATACATAAACTAACTATTACTTACACAACACAACAGTGAATTTCTAGTATGACACCAGCTAACACACAATAACATAAACTACTCCAAAACGGAAAACACAACAACACTGGACATATCACAACTAACATGCAATTAAAAACAACAACCACACAAAAATCCTAAACCTAACCAGACAATAACTCCTAACACAAGAATCATATTTACCTGAAAACCGAAGAACCTGTGAAAAAACCATACATGACACAGACAGACCTAGCACAAACAAGGCGGAAGGATTGGAGGGACACTCAATAACATACTCACAAAAATACATGAGGATTTACATACCATTTACACTGACAACATTTTACACTGACGCGCTTGAGTGAAACTTGCACACTCACCAGGAGCATTTTACACTGACATACATAAACTGACCAATACATACACAAACAAACAGCGAAACTCTTACCTAAAAGCCTACTGACACACCACAAACACTAACTACTTCTAAAAACTTAAAATATAAAACCCATATCACACTTGACCCACTTGGAATTAAAATAATAACCACAATACAACACTAAAACAAGAAACAATTGCACTAAAACCAGTCTACATCGGGATCCTCGAAAATTTTAAGGCGTGCCCAAGCCTATAAAAAGGGTGCACACTCTTGGGCATTCACCATTACGCAGCCCTCGCCTGAAGAAGAGCCTACAGGGCTCGAAACGCGTCGCGACAGGGGCTAACACAACACCGGAAAGCTAATGTAATGGCCAATTTTTGAAAAACCTGCCAAGCTTCGGCGCACTTGAATACACATACACTGAATCTATACATACACGCATTTACACTTACCTTGCACTCCACTTTTGTCCAGGGCATGGGAAGATGGGAGAGGATAAAAACATCGTGTTGGGCGACGATTCGGAAGGTCGGGAGAAGGACCGTGCACCTCACTGATTTACGCCATGCAGGCAGTGCGCAACACGCAGGCCTGCTTTACCGTAACTACAGTTTTAACTTAACCTAACCGCAGATATCCTCTCTAACCAAATCCGTACCTAACCCCAACTCTAAACCTAACCTGACCCTCCCATTCTAAACCCCCTAGGCCCAATATTTCACTAGCACACTCACTAGCAAACTCTTACTTTGAAGTAACTGCTATGCCCTAACCCTTGGCTAATCCTAACTTTTTACGTATCCCAGAGGACCCAAGAAACACAACACAACGACAATGAACTTTATTTGGAAACAACAGACAAAATACAACAAAAACTGATTACAACAAAACTGATACACATACAATACATTTTCAAACATCCTTATTGCTTGAACATGCAGAAACTGATAACATTAACACGGAAAAGTACATAAATATCATCAAAAACATACGTACCTAAGACATCGACTTGATGTACACCATCTGAAGAATTATAAGTACAAATACATTACCTGATACAAAAACAACCTGGACAGAAACATACTTACCTGAAAACTAAAGGAAACATACATTACAAATCTACAGAAGCTAACACTACCACGGTGGACACACTGGAAGGACACTTGAACATACTCACATAAATACATAAAAGAGGGCTGACATGCCATATACTGATAACATTTTACACTGACGTGCAAGTGGAGACATGCAAACTCAACGGAGGCATTTTACACTGACAACATAAACTAACATTACTTACACAACACAACAGTGAATTTAGTAGTGACACAGCTAACATACAATAACATAAACTACTCCAAAAACGGAAAACACAACAACACTGTCATATCACAACTAACATGCAATTAAAAACAACAACCACACAAAAAGCCTAAACCTAACCAGACAATAACTCTAACACAAAGAATCATATTTACCTGAAAACCGAAGAACCTGTGAAAAAACCATACATGACACAGACAGACGCTAGCACAAACAAGGCGGAAGGATTGGAGGGACACTAATAACATACTCACAAAAATACATAAGGATTTAATACCATTTACACTGACAACATTTTACACTGACGCGCTTGAGTGAAACTTGCACACTCACCAGGAGCATTTTACACTGACATACATAAACTGACCAATACATACACAAACAAACAGCGAAACTCTTACCTAACCTACTGACACACACAAACACTAACTACTTCTAAAAACTTAAAATATAAAACCCATATCACACTTGAACCCACTTGGAATTAAAATAATAACACAATACAACACTAAAACAAGAAACAATTGCACTAAAACCAGTCTACATGGGATCCTCAAAATTTTAAGGGCGTGCCCAAGCCTATAAAAAGGGTGCACACTCTGGGGCATACACCATTACGCAGCCTCGTTCTTAAGAAGAGCCTACAGGGCTCGAAACGCGGCTGCGACAGGGGCTAACACAACACCGGAAAGCTAATGTAATGGCCAATTTTTTGAAAAACCTGCCAAGCTTCGGCGCACTTGAATACACATACACTGAATCTAACATACACGCATTTACACCTTACCTTGCACTCCACTTTTGTCCAGGGCATGGGAAAGATGGGAGAGGATAAAAACATCGTGTTGGGCGACGATTGGGATGTCGGGAGAAGGACCGTGCACCTCACTGATTTACCCATGCAGGCAGTGCGCAACACGCAGGCCTCTTTACCGTAACTACAGTTTTAACTTAACCTAACCCGCCAGATATCCTCTCTAACCAACCCCGTACCAAACCCCAACTCTAAACATAACCTCGACCCTCATTCTAAACCCCTAGGCCCAATATTTCACTAGCACACTCACTAGCACACCTTACTTTGAAGTGGACTGCTATGCCTAACCCTGGCTAATCATAATTTTTTCACGTATCCCCAGAGGACCCAAAGAAACACAACACAACGACAATGAACTTTATTTGGAAACAACAGACAACATGACAACCAAAACTGATAACAACAAAACTGATACACACACAATACATTTTCAAACATCCTTATTGCTTGAACATGCAGAAACTGATAACATTAACACTGAAAAGTACATACATATCACAAACTCATACGTACCTCACACACATCGACTGGATGTACACTCATCTGAAGAATTACAAGTACAAATACTTACCTGATACAAAAACAACCTGGAAGAAACATACTTACCTGAAAAGAAAAGGAAACATACATGACAAAACTACAGACGCTAACACTACCACGGTGGACACACTGGAAGGACACTTGAACATACTCACATAAATACATAAAGAGGGTCTGACATGCCATATACTGATAACATTTTACACTGACGTGCAAGAGTGGAGACTTGCACACTCAACGGAGGCATTTTTACACTGACATACATAAACTAACTATTACTTACACAACACAACAGTGAATTTCTAGTAGTGACACCAGCTAACACACAATAACATAAACTACTCCAAAAACGGAAAACACAACAACACTGTCATATCACAACTAACATGCAATTAAAAACAACAACCACACAAAAAATCCTAAACCTAACCAGACAATAACTCTAACACAAAGAATCATATTTACCTGAAAACCGAAGAACCTGTGAAAAAACCATACATGACACAGACAGACGCTAGCACAAACAAGGCGGAAGGATTGGAGGGACACTCAATAACATACTCACAAAAATACATGAGGATTACATACCATTTACACTGACAACATTTTACACTGACGCGCTTGAGTGGAAACTTGCACACTCACCAGGAGCATTTTACACTGACATACATAAACTGACCAATACATACACAAACAAACAACGAAACTCTTACCTAAAAGCCTACTGACACACTACAAACACTAACTACTTCTAAAAACTTAAAATATAAAACCCATATCACACTTGAACCCACTTGGAATTAAAATAATAACCACAATACAACACTAAAAAAACAAGAAACAATTGCACTAAAACCAGTCTACATCGGGATCCTCGAAAATTTTAAGGGGCGTGCCCAAGCCTATAAAAAGGGTGCACACTCTGGGGCATTCACCCATTACGCAGCCCTCGCCTGAAGAAGAGCCTACAGGGCTCGAAACGCGTCGCGACAGGGGCTAACACAACACCGGAAAGCTAATGTAATGGCCAATTTTTTGAAAAACCTGCCAAGCTTCGGCTTGGCACTTGAATACACATACACTGAATCTATACATACACGCATTTACACTTACCTTGCACTCCACTTTTGTCCCAGGGCATGGGAAGATGGGAGAGGGATAAAAACATCGTGTTGGGCGACGATTCGGGAAGGTCGGGAGAAGGACCGTGCACCTCACTGATTTACGCCATGCAGGCAGTGCGCAACACGCAGGCCTGCTTTACGTAACTACAGTTTTAACTTAACCTAACCCGCCAGATATCCTCTCTAACCAACCCCGTACCAAACCCCAACTCTAAACATAACCTCGACCCTCCCATTCTAAACCCCCCTAGGCCCAATATTTCACTAGCACACTCACTAGCACACTCTTACTTTGAAGTGGACTGCTATGCCCTAACCCTTGGCTAATCATAATTTTCACGTATCCCCAGAGACCCAAGAAACACAACACAACGACAATGAACTTTATTTGGAAACAACAGACAACATGACAACAAAAACTGATAACAACAAAACTGATACACACAATACATTTTCAAACATCCTTATTGCTTGAACATGCAGAAACTGATAACATTAACACTGAAAAGTACATACATATCATCAAACTCATACGTACCTCACACACATCGACTGGATGTACACTCATCTGAAGAATTACAAGTACAAATACTTACCTGATACAAAAACAACCTGGAAGAAACATACTTACCTGAAAAGAAAAGGAAACATACATGACAAAACTACAGACGCTAACACTACCACGGTGGACACACTGGAAGGACACTTGAACATACTCACATAAATACATAAAGAGGGGTCTGACATGCCATATACTGATAACATTTTACACTGACGTGCAGAGTGGAGACTTGCACACTCAACGGAGGCATTTTACACTGACATACATAAACTAACTATTACTTACACAACACAACAGTGAATTTCTAGTAGTGACACCAGCTAACACACAATAACATAAACTACTCCAAAAACGGAAAACACAACAACACTGTCATATCACAACTAACATGCAATTAAAAACAACAACCACACAAAAATCCTAAACCTAACCAGACAATAACTCTAACACAAAGAATCATATTTACCTGAAAACCGAAGAACCTGTGAAAAAACCATACATGACACAGACAGACGCTAGCACAAACAAAGGCGGAAGGATTGGAGAGGACACTCAATAACATACTCACAAAAATACATGAGGATTTACATACCATTTACACTGACAACATTTTACACTGACGCGCTTGAGTGGAAACTTGCACACTCACCAGGAGCATTTTACACTGACATACATAAACTGACCAATACATACACAAACAAACAGCGAAACTCTTACCTAAAAGCCTACTGACACTACAAACACTAACTACTTCTAAAAACTTAAAATATAAAACCCATATCACACTTGAACCCACTTGGAATTAAAATAATAACCACAATACAACACTAAAACAAGAAACAATTGCACTAAAACCAGTCTACATCGGGATCCTCGAAAATTTTAAGGGCGTGCCCAAGCCTATAAGGGTGCACACTCTGGGGCATTCACCATTACGCAGCCCTCGCCTGAAGAAGAGCCTACAGGGCTCGAAACGCGTCGCGACAGGGGCTAACACAACACCGGAAAGCTAATGTAATGGCCAATTTTTTGAAAAAACCTGCCAAGCTTCGGCTTGGCACTTGAATACACATACACTGAATCTATACATACACGCATTTACACTTACCTTGCACTCCACTTTTTGTCCAGGGCATGGGAAGATGGGAGAGGATAAAAACATCGTGTTGGGCGACGATTCGGGAAGGTCGGGAGAAGGACCGTGCACCTCACTGATTTACGCCATGCAGGCAGTGCGCAACACGCAGGCCTGCTTTACCGTAACTACAGTTTTAACTTAACCTAACCCGCCAGATATCCTCTCTAACCAACCCCGTACCAAACCCCAACTCTAAACATAACCTCGACCCTCCCATTCTAAACCCCCTAGGCCCAATATTTCACTAGCACACTCACTAGCACACTCTTACTTTGAAGTGGACTGCTATGCCCTAACCCTTGGCTAATCAAATTTTTTCACGTATCCCCAGAGGACCCAAGAAACACAACACAACGACAATGAACTTTATTTGGAAACAACAGACAACATGACAACAAAAACTGATAACAACAAAACTGATACACACACAATACATTTTCAAACATCCTTATTGCTTGAACATGCAGAAACTGATAACATTAACACTGAAAAGTACATACATATCATCAAACTCATACGTACCTCACACACATCGACTGGATGTACACTCATCTGAAGAATTACAAGTACAAATACTTACCTGATACAAAAACAACCTGGAAGAAACATACTTACCTGAAAAGAAAAGGAAACATACATGACAAAACTACAGACGCTAACACTACCACGGTGGACACACTGGAAGGACACTTGAACATACTCACATAAATACATAAAGAGGGGTCTGACATGCCATATACTGATAACATTTTACACTGACGTGCAAGAGTGGAGACTTGCACACTCAACGGAGGCATTTTACACTGACATACATAAACTAACTATTACTTACACAACACAACAGTGAATTTCTAGTAGTGACACCAGCTAACACACAATAACATAAACTACTCCAAAAACGGAAAACACAACAACACTGTCATATCACAACTAACATGCAATTAAAAACAACAACCACACAAAAATCCTAAACCTAACCAGACAATAACTCTAACACAAAGAATCATATTTACCTGAAAACCGAAGAACCTGTGAAAAAACCATACATGACACAGACAGACGCTAGCACAAACAAGGCGGAAGGATTGGAGGGACACTCAATAACATACTCACAAAAATACATGAGGATTTACATACCATTTACACTGACAACATTTTACACTGACGCGCTTGAGTGGAAACTTGCACACTCACCAGGAGCATTTTACACTGACATACATAAACTGACCAATACATACACAAACAAACAACGAAACTCTTACCTAAAAGCCTACTGACACACTACAAACACTAACTACTTCTAAAAACTTAAAATATAAAACCCATATCACACTTGAACCCACTTGGAATTAAAATAATAACCACAATACAACACTAAAACAAGAAACAATTGCACTAAAACCAGTCTACATCGGGATCCTCGAAAATTTTAAGGGGCGTGCCCAAGCCTATAAAAAGGGTGCACACTCTGGGGCATTCACCATTACGCAGCCCTCGCCTGAAGAAGAGCCTACAGGGCTCGAAACGCGTCGCGACAGGGGCTAACACAACACCGGAAAGCTAATGTAATGGCCAATTTTTGAAAAACCTGCCAAGCTTCGGCTTGGCACTTGAATACACATACACTGAATCTATACATACACGCATTTACACTTACCTTGCACTCCACTTTTGTCCAGGGCATGGGAAGATGGGAGAGGGATAAAACATCGTGTTGGGCGACGATTCGGGAAGGTCGGGAGAAGGACCGTGCACCTCACTGATTTACGCCATGCAGGCAGTGCGCAACACGCAGGCCTGCTTTACCGTAACTACAGTTTTAACTTAACCTAACCCGCCAGATATCCTCTCTAACCAACCCCGTACCAAACCCCAACTCTAAACATAACCTCGACCCTCCCATTCTAAACCCCCTAGGCCCCAATATTTCACTAGCACACTCACTAGCACACTCTTACTTTGAAGTGGACTGCTATGCCCTAACCCTTGGCTAATCATAATTTTTTTCACGTATCCCCAGAGGACCCAAGAAACACAACAACGACAATGAACTTTATTTGGAAACAACAGACAACATGACAACAAAAACTGATAACAACAAAACTGATACACACACAATACATTTTCAAACATCCTTATTGCTTGAACATGCAGAAACTGATAACATTAACACTGAAAAGTACATACATATCATCAAACTCATACGTACCTCACACACATCGACTGGATGTACACTCATCTGAAGAATTACAAGTACAAATACTTACCTGATACAAAAACAACCTGGAAGAAACATACTTACCTGAAAAAAAGGAAACATACATGACAAAACTACAGACGCTAACACTACCACGGTGGACACACTGGAAGGACACTTGAACATACTCACATAAATACATAAAGAGGGGTCTGACATGCCATATACTGATAACATTTTACACTGACGTGCAAGAGTGGAGACTTGCACACTCAACGGAGGCATTTTACACTGACATACATAAACTAACTATTACTTACACAACACAACAGTGAATTTCTAGTAGTGACACCAGCTAACACACAATAACATAAACTACTCCAAAAACGGAAAACACAACAACACTGTCATATCACAACTAACATGCAATTAAAAACAACAACCACACAAAAATCCTAAACCTAACCAGACAATAACTCTAACACAAAGAATCATATTTACCTGAAAACCGAAGAACCTGTGAAAAAACCATACATGACACAGACAGACGCTAGCACAAACAAGGCGGAAGGATTGGAGGGACACTCAATAACATACTCACAAAAATACATGAGGATTTACATACCATTTACACTGACAACATTTTACACTGACGCGCTTGAGTGGAAACTTGCACACTCACCAGGAGCATTTTACACTGACATAACATAAACTGACCAATACATACACAAACAAACAACGAAACTCTTACACCTAAAAGCCTACTGACACACTACAAACACTAACTACTTCTAAAAACTTAAAATATAAAACCCATATCACACTTGAACCCACTTGGAATTAAAATAATAACCACAATACAACACTAAAACAAGAAACAATTGCACTAAAACCAGTCTACATCGGGATCCTCGAAAATTTTAAGGGCGTGCCCAAGCCTATAAAAAGGGGCACACTCTGGGGCATTCACCATTACGCAGCCCTCGCCTGAAGAAGAGCCTACAGGGCTCGAAACGCGTCGCGACAGGGGCTAACACAACACCGGAAAGCTAATGTAATGGCCAATTTTGAAAAACCTGCCAAGCTTCGGCTTGGCACTTGAATACACATACACTGAATCTATACATACACGCATTTACACTTACCTTGCACTCCACTTTTGTCCAGGGCATGGGAAGATGGAGAGGGATAAAAACATCGTGTTGGGCGACGATTCGGGAAGGTCGGGAGAAGGACCGTGCACCTCACTGATTTACGCCATGCAGGCAGTGCGCAACACGCAGGCCTGCTTTACCGTAACTACAGTTTTAACTTAACCTAACCCGCCAGATATCCTCTCTAACCAACCCCGTACCAAACCCCAACTCTAAACATAACCTCGACCCTCCCATTCTAAACCCCCTAGGCCCAATATTTCACTAGCACACTCACTAGCACACTCTTACTTTGAAGTGGACTGCTATGCCTAACCCTTGGCTAATCATAATTTTTTCACGTATCCCCAGAGGACCCAAGAAACACAACACAACGACAATGAACTTTATTTGGAAACAACAGACAACATGACAACAAAAACTGATAACAACAAAACTGATACACACAATACATTTTCAAACATCCTTATTGCTTGAACATGCAGAAACTGATAACATTAACACTGAAAAGTACATACATATCATCAAACTCATACGTACCTCAGACACATCGACTGGATGTACACTCATCTGAAGAATTACAAGTACAAATACTTACCTGATACAAAAACAACCTGGAAGAAACATACTTACCTGAAAAAGAAAAGGAAACATACATGACAAAACTACAGACGCTAACACTACCACGGTGGACACACTGGAAGGACACTTGAACATACTCACATAAATACATAAAGAGGGGTCTGACATGCCATATACTGATAACATTTTACACTGACGTGCAAGAGTGGAGACTTGCACACTCAACGGAGGCATTTTACACTGACATACATAAACTAACTATTACTTACACAACACAACAGTGAATTTCTAGTAGTGACACCAGCTAACACACAATAACATAAACTACTCCAAAAACGGAAAACACAACAACACTGTCATATCACAACTAACATGCAATTAAAAACAACAACCACACAAAAATCCTAAACCTAACCAGACAATAACTCTAACACAAAGAATCATATTTACCTGAAAACCGAAGAACCTGTGAAAAAACCATACATGACACAGACAGACGCTAGCACAAACAAGGCGGAAGGATTGGAGGGACACTCAATAACATACTCACAAAAATACATGAGGATTTACATACCATTTACACTGACAACATTTTACACTGACGCGCTTGAGTGGAAACTTGCACACTCACCAGGAGCATTTTACACTGACATACATAAACTGACCAATACATACACAAACAAACAACGAAACTCTTACCTAAAAGCCTACTGACACACTACAAACACTAACTACTTCTAAAAACTTAAAATATAAAACCCATATCACACTTGAACCCACTTGGAATTAAAATAATAACCACAATACAACACTAAAACAAGAAACAATTGCACTAAAACCAGTCTACATCGGGATCCTCGAAAATTTTAAGGGGGCGTGCCCAAGCCTATAAAAAGGGTGCACACTCTGGGGCATTCACCATTACGCAGCCCTCGCCTGAAGAAGAGCCTACAGGGCTCGAAACGCGTCGCGACAGGGGCTAACACAACACCGGAAAGCTAATGTAATGGCCAATTTTTTGAAAAAACCTGCCAAGCTTCGGCTTGGCACTTGAATACACATACACTGAATCTATACATACACGCATTTACACTTACCTTGCACTCCACTTTTGTCCAGGGCATGGGAAGATGGGAGGGATAAAAACATCGTGTTGGGCGACGATTCGGGAAGGTCGGGAGAAGGACCGTGCACCTCACTGATTTACGCCATGCAGGCAGTGCGCAACACGCAGGCCTGCTTTACCGTAACTACAGTTTTAACTTAACCTAACCCGCCAGATATCCTCTCTAACCAACCCCGTACCAAACCCCAACTCTAAACATAACCTCGACCCTCCCATTCTAAACCCCCTAGGCCCAATATTTCACTAGCACACTCACTAGCACACTCTTACTTTGAAGTGGACTGCTATGCCCTAACCCTTGGCTAATCATAATTTTTTCACGTATCCCCAGAGGACCCAAGAAACACAACACAACGACAATGAACTTTATTTGGAAACAACAGACAACATGACAACAAAAACTGATAACAACAAAACTGATACACACACAATACATTTTCAAACATCCTTATTGCTTGAACATGCAGAAACTGATAACATTAACACTGAAAAGTACATACATATCATCAAACTCATACGTACCTCACACACATCGACTGGATGTACACTCATCTGAAGAATTACAAGTACAAATACTTACCTGATACAAAAACAACCTGGAAGAAACATACTTACCTGAAAAGAAAAGGAAACATACATGACAAAACTACAGACGCTAACACTACCACGGTGGACACACTGGAAGGACACTTGAACATACTCACATAAATACATAAAGAGGGGTCTGACATGCCATACACTGATAACATTTTACACTGACGTGCAAGAGTGGAGACTTGCACACTCAACGGAGGCATTTTACACTGACATACATAAACTAACTATTACTTACACAACACAACAGTGAATTTCTAGTAGTGACACCAGCTAACACACAATAACATAAACTACTCCAAAAACGGAAAACACAACAACACTGTCATATCACAACTAACATGCAATTAAAAACAACAACCACACAAAAATCCTAAACCTAACCAGACAATAACTCTAACACAAAGAATCATATTTACCTGAAAACCGAAGAACCTGTGAAAAAACCATACATGACACAGACAGACGCTAGCACAAACAAGGCGGAAGGATTGGAGGGACACTCAATAACATACTCACAAAAATACATGAGGATTTACATACCATTTACACTGACAACATTTTACACTGACGCGCTTGAGTGGAAACTTGCACACTCACCAGGAGCATTTTACACTGACATACATAAACTGACCAATACATACACAAACAAACAACGAAACTCTTACCTAAAAGCCTACTGACACACTACAAACACTAACTACTTCTAAAAACTTAAAATATAAAACCCATATCACACTTGAACCCACTTGGAATTAAAATAATAACCACAATACAACACTAAAACAAGAAACAATTGCACTAAAACCAGTCTACATCGGGATCCTCGAAAATTTTAAGGGGGCGTGCCCAAGCCTATAAAAAGGGTGCACACTCTGGGGCATTCACCATTACGCAGCCCTCGCCTGAAGAAGAGCCTACAGGGCTCGAAACGCGTCGCGACAGGGGCTAACACAACACCGGAAAGCTAATGTAATGGCCAATTTTTTGAAAAACCTGCCAAGCTTCGGCTTGGCACTTGAATACACATACACTGAATCTATACATACACGCATTTACACTTACCTTGCACTCCACTTTTGTCCAGGGCATGGGAAGATGGGAGAGGGATAAAAACATCGTGTTGGGCGACGATTCGGGAAGGTCGGGAGAAGGACCGTGCACCTCACTGATTTACGCCATGCAGGCAGTGCGCAACACGCAGGCCTGCTTTACCGTAACTACAGTTTTAACTTAACCTAACCCGCCAGATATCCTCTCTAACCAACCCCGTACCAAACCCCAACTCTAAACATAACCTCGACCCTCCCATTCTAAACCCCCTAGGCCCAATATTTCACTAGCACACTCACTAGCACACTCTTACTTTGAAGTGGACTGCTATGCCCTAACCCTTGGCTAATCATAATTTTTTCACGTATCCCCAGAGGACCCAAGAAACACAACACAACGACAATGAACTTTATTTGGAAACAACAGACAACATGACAACAAAAACTGATAACAACAAAACTGATACACACACAATACATTTTCAAACATCCTTATTGCTTGAACATGCAGAAACTGATAACATTAACACTGAAAAGTACATACATATCATCAAACTCATACGTACCTCACACACATCGACTGGATGTACACTCATCTGAAGAATTACAAGTACAAATACTTACCTGATACAAAAACAACCTGGAAGAAACATACTTACCTGAAAAGAAAAGGAAACATACATGACAAAACTACAGACGCTAACACTACCACGGTGGACACACTGGAAGGACACTTGAACATACTCACATAAATACATAAAGAGGGGTCTGACATGCCATATACTGATAACATTTTACACTGACGTGCAAGAGTGGAGACTTGCACACTCAACGGAGGCATTTTACACTGACATACATAAACTAACTATTACTTACACAACACAACAGTGAATTTCTAGTAGTGACACCAGCTAACACACAATAACATAAACTACTCCAAAAACGGAAAACACAACAACACTGTCATATCACAACTAACATGCAATTAAAAACAACAACCACACAAAAATCCTAAACCTAACCAGACAATAACTCTAACACAAAGAATCATATTTACCTGAAAACCGAAGAACCTGTGAAAAAACCATACATGACACAGACAGACGCTAGCACAAACAAGGCGGAAGGATTGGAGGGACACTCAATAACATACTCACAAAAATACATGAGGATTTACATACCATTTACACTGACAACATTTTACACTGACGCGCTTGAGTGGAAACTTGCACACTCACCAGGAGCATTTTACACTGACATACATAAACTGACCAATACATACACAAACAAACAACGAAACTCTTACCTAAAAGCCTACTGACACACTACAAACACTAACTACTTCTAAAAACTTAAAATATAAAACCCATATCACACTTGAACCCACTTGGAATTAAAATAATAACCACAATACAACACTAAAACAAGAAACAATTGCACTAAAACCAGTCTACATCGGGATCCTCGAAAATTTTAAGGGGGCGTGCCCAAGCCTATAAAAAGGGTGCACACTCTGGGGCATTCACCATTACGCAGCCCTCGCCTGAAGAAGAGCCTACAGGGCTCGAAACGCGTCGCGACAGGGGCTAACACAACACCGGAAAGCTAATGTAATGGCCAATTTTTTGAAAAACCTGCCAAGCTTCGGCTTGGCACTTGAATACACATACACTGAATCTATACATACACGCATTTACACTTACCTTGCACTCCACTTTTGTCCAGGGCATGGGAAGATGGGAGAGGGATAAAAACATCGTGTTGGGCGACGATTCGGGAAGGTCGGGAGAAGGACCGTGCACCTCACTGATTTACGCCATGCAGGCAGTGCGCAACACGCAGGCCTGCTTTACCGTAACTACAGTTTTAACTTAACCTAACCCGCCAGATATCCTCTCTAACCAACCCCGTACCAAACCCCAACTCTAAACATAACCTCGACCCTCCCATTCTAAACCCCCTAGGCCCAATATTTCACTAGCACACTCACTAGCACACTCTTACTTTGAAGTGGACTGCTATGCCCTAACCCTTGGCTAATCATAATTTTTTCACGTATCCCCAGAGGACCCAAGAAACACAACACAACGACAATGAACTTTATTTGGAAACAACAGACAACATGACAACAAAAACTGATAACAACAAAACTGATACACACACAATACATTTTCAAACATCCTTATTGCTTGAACATGCAGAAACTGATAACATTAACACTGAAAAGTACATACATATCATCAAACTCATACGTACCTCACACACATCGACTGGATGTACACTCATCTGAAGAATTACAAGTACAAATACTTACCTGATACAAAAACAACCTGGAAGAAACATACTTACCTGAAAAGAAAAGGAAACATACATGACAAAACTACAGACGCTAACACTACCACGGTGGACACACTGGAAGGACACTTGAACATACTCACATAAATACATAAAGAGGGGTCTGACATGCCATATACTGATAACATTTTACACTGACGTGCAAGAGTGGAGACTTGCACACTCAACGGAGGCATTTTACACTGACATACATAAACTAACTATTACTTACACAACACAACAGTGAATTTCTAGTAGTGACACCAGCTAACACACAATAACATAAACTACTCCAAAAACGGAAAACACAACAACACTGTCATATCACAACTAACATGCAATTAAAAACAACAACCACACAAAAATCCTAAACCTAACCAGACAATAACTCTAACACAAAGAATCATATTTACCTGAAAACCGAAGAACCTGTGAAAAAACCATACATGACACAGACAGACGCTAGCACAAACAAGGCGGAAGGATTGGAGGGACACTCAATAACATACTCACAAAAATACATGAGGATTTACATACCATTTACACTGACAACATTTTACACTGACGCGCTTGAGTGGAAACTTGCACACTCACCAGGAGCATTTTACACTGACATACATAAACTGACCAATACATACACAAACAAACAACGAAACTCTTACCTAAAAGCCTACTGACACACTACAAACACTAACTACTTCTAAAAACTTAAAATATAAAACCCATATCACACTTGAACCCACTTGGAATTAAAATAATAACCACAATACAACACTAAAACAAGAAACAATTGCACTAAAACCAGTCTACATCGGGATCCTCGAAAATTTTAAGGGGGCGTGCCCAAGCCTATAAAAAGGGTGCACACTCTGGGGCATTCACCATTACGCAGCCCTCGCCTGAAGAAGAGCCTACAGGGCTCGAAACGCGTCGCGACAGGGGCTAACACAACACCGGAAAGCTAATGTAATGGCCAATTTTTTGAAAAACCTGCCAAGCTTCGGCTTGGCACTTGAATACACATACACTGAATCTATACATACACGCATTTACACTTACCTTGCACTCCACTTTTGTCCAGGGCATGGGAAGATGGGAGAGGGATAAAAACATCGTGTTGGGCGACGATTCGGGAAGGTCGGGAGAAGGACCGTGCACCTCACTGATTTACGCCATGCAGGCAGTGCGCAACACGCAGGCCTGCTTTACCGTAACTACAGTTTTAACTTAACCTAACCCGCCAGATATCCTCTCTAACCAACCCCGTACCAAACCCCAACTCTAAACATAACCTCGACCCTCCCATTCTAAACCCCCTAGGCCCAATATTTCACTAGCACACTCACTAGCACACTCTTACTTTGAAGTGGACTGCTATGCCCTAACCCTTGGCTAATCATAATTTTTTCACGTATCCCCAGAGGACCCAAGAAACACAACACAACGACAATGAACTTTATTTGGAAACAACAGACAACATGACAACAAAAACTGATAACAACAAAACTGATACACACACAATACATTTTCAAACATCCTTATTGCTTGAACATGCAGAAACTGATAACATTAACACTGAAAAGTACATACATATCATCAAACTCATACGTACCTCACACACATCGACTGGATGTACACTCATCTGAAGAATTACAAGTACAAATACTTACCTGATACAAAAACAACCTGGAAGAAACATACTTACCTGAAAAGAAAAGGAAACATACATGACAAAACTACAGACGCTAACACTACCACGGTGGACACACTGGAAGGACACTTGAACATACTCACATAAATACATAAAGAGGGGTCTGACATGCCATATACTGATAACATTTTACACTGACGTGCAAGAGTGGAGACTTGCACACTCAACGGAGGCATTTTACACTGACATACATAAACTAACTATTACTTACACAACACAACAGTGAATTTCTAGTAGTGACACCAGCTAACACACAATAACATAAACTACTCCAAAAACGGAAAACACAACAACACTGTCATATCACAACTAACATGCAATTAAAAACAACAACCACACAAAAATCCTAAACCTAACCAGACAATAACTCTAACACAAAGAATCATATTTACCTGAAAACCGAAGAACCTGTGAAAAAACCATACATGACACAGACAGACGCTAGCACAAACAAGGCGGAAGGATTGGAGGGACACTCAATAACATACTCACAAAAATACATGAGGATTTACATACCATTTACACTGACAACATTTTACACTGACGCGCTTGAGTGGAAACTTGCACACTCACCAGGAGCATTTTACACTGACATACATAAACTGACCAATACATACACAAACAAACAACGAAACTCTTACCTAAAAGCCTACTGACACACTACAAACACTAACTACTTCTAAAAACTTAAAATATAAAACCCATATCACACTTGAACCCACTTGGAATTAAAATAATAACCACAATACAACACTAAAACAAGAAACAATTGCACTAAAACCAGTCTACATCGGGATCCTCGAAAATTTTAAGGGGGCGTGCCCAAGCCTATAAAAAGGGTGCACACTCTGGGGCATTCACCATTACGCAGCCCTCGCCTGAAGAAGAGCCTACAGGGCTCGAAACGCGTCGCGACAGGGGCTAACACAACACCGGAAAGCTAATGTAATGGCCAATTTTTTGAAAAACCTGCCAAGCTTCGGCTTGGCACTTGAATACACATACACTGAATCTATACATACACGCATTTACACTTACCTTGCACTCCACTTTTGTCCAGGGCATGGGAAGATGGGAGAGGGATAAAAACATCGTGTTGGGCGACGATTCGGGAAGGTCGGGAGAAGGACCGTGCACCTCACTGATTTACGCCATGCAGGCAGTGCGCAACACGCAGGCCTGCTTTACCGTAACTACAGTTTTAACTTAACCTAACCCGCCAGATATCCTCTCTAACCAACCCCGTACCAAACCCCAACTCTAAACA
Organism: Coilia nasus; assembly: GCA_027475355.1. NCBI lineage: Eukaryota > Metazoa > Chordata > Actinopteri > Clupeiformes > Engraulidae > Coilia > Coilia nasus. The sequence continues at coordinate 1,033,632 of CM050198.1, forward strand.
TAACCTCGACCCTCCCATTCTAAACCCCCTAGGCCCAATATTTCACTAGCACACTCACTAGCACACTCTTACTTTGAAGTGGACTGCTATGCCCTAACCCTTGGCTAATCATAATTTTTTCACGTATCCCCAGAGGACCCAAGAAACACAACACAACGACAATGAACTTTATTTGGAAACAACAGACAACATGACAACAAAAACTGATAACAACAAAACTGATACACACACAATACATTTTCAAACATCCTTATTGCTTGAACATGCAGAAACTGATAACATTAACACTGAAAAGTACATACATATCATCAAACTCATACGTACCTCACACACATCGACTGGATGTACACTCATCTGAAGAATTACAAGTACAAATACTTACCTGATACAAAAACAACCTGGAAGAAACATACTTACCTGAAAAGAAAAGGAAACATACATGACAAAACTACAGACGCTAACACTACCACGGTGGACACACTGGAAGGACACTTGAACATACTCACATAAATACATAAAGAGGGGTCTGACATGCCATATACTGATAACATTTTACACTGACGTGCAAGAGTGGAGACTTGCACACTCAACGGAGGCATTTTACACTGACATACATAAACTAACTATTACTTACACAACACAACAGTGAATTTCTAGTAGTGACACCAGCTAACACACAATAACATAAACTACTCCAAAAACGGAAAACACAACAACACTGTCATATCACAACTAACATGCAATTAAAAACAACAACCACACAAAAATCCTAAACCTAACCAGACAATAACTCTAACACAAAGAATCATATTTACCTGAAAACCGAAGAACCTGTGAAAAAACCATACATGACACAGACAGACGCTAGCACAAACAAGGCGGAAGGATTGGAGGGACACTCAATAACATACTCACAAAAATACATGAGGATTTACATACCATTTACACTGACAACATTTTACACTGACGCGCTTGAGTGGAAACTTGCACACTCACCAGGAGCATTTTACACTGACATACATAAACTGACCAATACATACACAAACAAACAACGAAACTCTTACCTAAAAGCCTACTGACACACTACAAACACTAACTACTTCTAAAAACTTAAAATATAAAACCCATATCACACTTGAACCCACTTGGAATTAAAATAATAACCACAATACAACACTAAAACAAGAAACAATTGCACTAAAACCAGTCTACATCGGGATCCTCGAAAATTTTAAGGGGGCGTGCCCAAGCCTATAAAAAGGGTGCACACTCTGGGGCATTCACCATTACGCAGCCCTCGCCTGAAGAAGAGCCTACAGGGCTCGAAACGCGTCGCGACAGGGGCTAACACAACACCGGAAAGCTAATGTAATGGCCAATTTTTTGAAAAACCTGCCAAGCTTCGGCTTGGCACTTGAATACACATACACTGAATCTATACATACACGCATTTACACTTACCTTGCACTCCACTTTTGTCCAGGGCATGGGAAGATGGGAGAGGGATAAAAACATCGTGTTGGGCGACGATTCGGGAAGGTCGGGAGAAGGACCGTGCACCTCACTGATTTACGCCATGCAGGCAGTGCGCAACACGCAGGCCTGCTTTACCGTAACTACAGTTTTAACTTAACCTAACCCGCCAGATATCCTCTCTAACCAACCCCGTACCAAACCCCAACTCTAAACATAACCTCGACCCTCCCATTCTAAACCCCCTAGGCCCAATATTTCACTAGCACACTCACTAGCACACTCTTACTTTGAAGTGGACTGCTATGCCCTAACCCTTGGCTAATCATAATTTTTTCACGTATCCCCAGAGGACCCAAGAAACACAACACAACGACAATGAACTTTATTTGGAAACAACAGACAACATGACAACAAAAACTGATAACAACAAAACTGATACACACACAATACATTTTCAAACATCCTTATTGCTTGAACATGCAGAAACTGATAACATTAACACTGAAAAGTACATACATATCATCAAACTCATACGTACCTCACACACATCGACTGGATGTACACTCATCTGAAGAATTACAAGTACAAATACTTACCTGATACAAAAACAACCTGGAAGAAACATACTTACCTGAAAAGAAAAGGAAACATACATGACAAAACTACAGACGCTAACACTACCACGGTGGACACACTGGAAGGACACTTGAACATACTCACATAAATACATAAAGAGGGGTCTGACATGCCATATACTGATAACATTTTACACTGACGTGCAAGAGTGGAGACTTGCACACTCAACGGAGGCATTTTACACTGACATACATAAACTAACTATTACTTACACAACACAACAGTGAATTTCTAGTAGTGACACCAGCTAACACACAATAACATAAACTACTCCAAAAACGGAAAACACAACAACACTGTCATATCACAACTAACATGCAATTAAAAACAACAACCACACAAAAATCCTAAACCTAACCAGACAATAACTCTAACACAAAGAATCATATTTACCTGAAAACCGAAGAACCTGTGAAAAAACCATACATGACACAGACAGACGCTAGCACAAACAAGGCGGAAGGATTGGAGGGACACTCAATAACATACTCACAAAAATACATGAGGATTTACATACCATTTACACTGACAACATTTTACACTGACGCGCTTGAGTGGAAACTTGCACACTCACCAGGAGCATTTTACACTGACATACATAAACTGACCAATACATACACAAACAAACAACGAAACTCTTACCTAAAAGCCTACTGACACACTACAAACACTAACTACTTCTAAAAACTTAAAATATAAAACCCATATCACACTTGAACCCACTTGGAATTAAAATAATAACCACAATACAACACTAAAACAAGAAACAATTGCACTAAAACCAGTCTACATCGGGATCCTCGAAAATTTTAAGGGGGCGTGCCCAAGCCTATAAAAAGGGTGCACACTCTGGGGCATTCACCATTACGCAGCCCTCGCCTGAAGAAGAGCCTACAGGGCTCGAAACGCGTCGCGACAGGGGCTAACACAACACCGGAAAGCTAATGTAATGGCCAATTTTTTGAAAAACCTGCCAAGCTTCGGCTTGGCACTTGAATACACATACACTGAATCTATACATACACGCATTTACACTTACCTTGCACTCCACTTTTGTCCAGGGCATGGGAAGATGGGAGAGGGATAAAAACATCGTGTTGGGCGACGATTCGGGAAGGTCGGGAGAAGGACCGTGCACCTCACTGATTTACGCCATGCAGGCAGTGCGCAACACGCAGGCCTGCTTTACCGTAACTACAGTTTTAACTTAACCTAACCCGCCAGATATCCTCTCTAACCAACCCCGTACCAAACCCCAACTCTAAACATAACCTCGACCCTCCCATTCTAAACCCCCTAGGCCCAATATTTCACTAGCACACTCACTAGCACACTCTTACTTTGAAGTGGACTGCTATGCCCTAACCCTTGGCTAATCATAATTTTTTCACGTATCCCCAGAGGACCCAAGAAACACAACACAACGACAATGAACTTTATTTGGAAACAACAGACAACATGACAACAAAAACTGATAACAACAAAACTGATACACACACAATACATTTTCAAACATCCTTATTGCTTGAACATGCAGAAACTGATAACATTAACACTGAAAAGTACATACATATCATCAAACTCATACGTACCTCACACACATCGACTGGATGTACACTCATCTGAAGAATTACAAGTACAAATACTTACCTGATACAAAAACAACCTGGAAGAAACATACTTACCTGAAAAGAAAAGGAAACATACATGACAAAACTACAGACGCTAACACTACCACGGTGGACACACTGGAAGGACACTTGAACATACTCACATAAATACATAAAGAGGGGTCTGACATGCCATATACTGATAACATTTTACACTGACGTGCAAGAGTGGAGACTTGCACACTCAACGGAGGCATTTTACACTGACATACATAAACTAACTATTACTTACACAACACAACAGTGAATTTCTAGTAGTGACACCAGCTAACACACAATAACATAAACTACTCCAAAAACGGAAAACACAACAACACTGTCATATCACAACTAACATGCAATTAAAAACAACAACCACACAAAAATCCTAAACCTAACCAGACAATAACTCTAACACAAAGAATCATATTTACCTGAAAACCGAAGAACCTGTGAAAAAACCATACATGACACAGACAGACGCTAGCACAAACAAGGCGGAAGGATTGGAGGGACACTCAATAACATACTCACAAAAATACATGAGGATTTACATACCATTTACACTGACAACATTTTACACTGACGCGCTTGAGTGGAAACTTGCACACTCACCAGGAGCATTTTACACTGACATACATAAACTGACCAATACATACACAAACAAACAACGAAACTCTTACCTAAAAGCCTACTGACACACTACAAACACTAACTACTTCTAAAAACTTAAAATATAAAACCCATATCACACTTGAACCCACTTGGAATTAAAATAATAACCACAATACAACACTAAAACAAGAAACAATTGCACTAAAACCAGTCTACATCGGGATCCTCGAAAATTTTAAGGGGGCGTGCCCAAGCCTATAAAAAGGGTGCACACTCTGGGGCATTCACCATTACGCAGCCCTCGCCTGAAGAAGAGCCTACAGGGCTCGAAACGCGTCGCGACAGGGGCTAACACAACACCGGAAAGCTAATGTAATGGCCAATTTTTTGAAAAACCTGCCAAGCTTCGGCTTGGCACTTGAATACACATACACTGAATCTATACATACACGCATTTACACTTACCTTGCACTCCACTTTTGTCCAGGGCATGGGAAGATGGGAGAGGGATAAAAACATCGTGTTGGGCGACGATTCGGGAAGGTCGGGAGAAGGACCGTGCACCTCACTGATTTACGCCATGCAGGCAGTGCGCAACACGCAGGCCTGCTTTACCGTAACTACAGTTTTAACTTAACCTAACCCGCCAGATATCCTCTCTAACCAACCCCGTACCAAACCCCAACTCTAAACATAACCTCGACCCTCCCATTCTAAACCCCCTAGGCCCAATATTTCACTAGCACACTCACTAGCACACTCTTACTTTGAAGTGGACTGCTATGCCCTAACCCTTGGCTAATCATAATTTTTTCACGTATCCCCAGAGGACCCAAGAAACACAACACAACGACAATGAACTTTATTTGGAAACAACAGACAACATGACAACAAAAACTGATAACAACAAAACTGATACACACACAATACATTTTCAAACATCCTTATTGCTTGAACATGCAGAAACTGATAACATTAACACTGAAAAGTACATACATATCATCAAACTCATACGTACCTCACACACATCGACTGGATGTACACTCATCTGAAGAATTACAAGTACAAATACTTACCTGATACAAAAACAACCTGGAAGAAACATACTTACCTGAAAAGAAAAGGAAACATACATGACAAAACTACAGACGCTAACACTACCACGGTGGACACACTGGAAGGACACTTGAACATACTCACATAAATACATAAAGAGGGGTCTGACATGCCATATACTGATAACATTTTACACTGACGTGCAAGAGTGGAGACTTGCACACTCAACGGAGGCATTTTACACTGACATACATAAACTAACTATTACTTACACAACACAACAGTGAATTTCTAGTAGTGACACCAGCTAACACACAATAACATAAACTACTCCAAAAACGGAAAACACAACAACACTGTCATATCACAACTAACATGCAATTAAAAACAACAACCACACAAAAATCCTAAACCTAACCAGACAATAACTCTAACACAAAGAATCATATTTACCTGAAAACCGAAGAACCTGTGAAAAAACCATACATGACACAGACAGACGCTAGCACAAACAAGGCGGAAGGATTGGAGGGACACTCAATAACATACTCACAAAAATACATGAGGATTTACATACCATTTACACTGACAACATTTTACACTGACGCGCTTGAGTGGAAACTTGCACACTCACCAGGAGCATTTTACACTGACATACATAAACTGACCAATACATACACAAACAAACAACGAAACTCTTACCTAAAAGCCTACTGACACACTACAAACACTAACTACTTCTAAAAACTTAAAATATAAAACCCATATCACACTTGAACCCACTTGGAATTAAAATAATAACCACAATACAACACTAAAACAAGAAACAATTGCACTAAAACCAGTCTACATCGGGATCCTCGAAAATTTTAAGGGGGCGTGCCCAAGCCTATAAAAAGGGTGCACACTCTGGGGCATTCACCATTACGCAGCCCTCGCCTGAAGAAGAGCCTACAGGGCTCGAAACGCGTCGCGACAGGGGCTAACACAACACCGGAAAGCTAATGTAATGGCCAATTTTTTGAAAAACCTGCCAAGCTTCGGCTTGGCACTTGAATACACATACACTGAATCTATACATACACGCATTTACACTTACCTTGCACTCCACTTTTGTCCAGGGCATGGGAAGATGGGAGAGGGATAAAAACATCGTGTTGGGCGACGATTCGGGAAGGTCGGGAGAAGGACCGTGCACCTCACTGATTTACGCCATGCAGGCAGTGCGCAACACGCAGGCCTGCTTTACCGTAACTACAGTTTTAACTTAACCTAACCCGCCAGATATCCTCTCTAACCAACCCCGTACCAAACCCCAACTCTAAACATAACCTCGACCCTCCCATTCTAAACCCCCTAGGCCCAATATTTCACTAGCACACTCACTAGCACACTCTTACTTTGAAGTGGACTGCTATGCCCTAACCCTTGGCTAATCATAATTTTTTCACGTATCCCCAGAGGACCCAAGAAACACAACACAACGACAATGAACTTTATTTGGAAACAACAGACAACATGACAACAAAAACTGATAACAACAAAACTGATACACACACAATACATTTTCAAACATCCTTATTGCTTGAACATGCAGAAACTGATAACATTAACACTGAAAAGTACATACATATCATCAAACTCATACGTACCTCACACACATCGACTGGATGTACACTCATCTGAAGAATTACAAGTACAAATACTTACCTGATACAAAAACAACCTGGAAGAAACATACTTACCTGAAAAGAAAAGGAAACATACATGACAAAACTACAGACGCTAACACTACCACGGTGGACACACTGGAAGGACACTTGAACATACTCACATAAATACATAAAGAGGGGTCTGACATGCCATATACTGATAACATTTTACACTGACGTGCAAGAGTGGAGACTTGCACACTCAACGGAGGCATTTTACACTGACATACATAAACTAACTATTACTTACACAACACAACAGTGAATTTCTAGTAGTGACACCAGCTAACACACAATAACATAAACTACTCCAAAAACGGAAAACACAACAACACTGTCATATCACAACTAACATGCAATTAAAAACAACAACCACACAAAAATCCTAAACCTAACCAGACAATAACTCTAACACAAAGAATCATATTTACCTGAAAACCGAAGAACCTGTGAAAAAACCATACATGACACAGACAGACGCTAGCACAAACAAGGCGGAAGGATTGGAGGGACACTCAATAACATACTCACAAAAATACATGAGGATTTACATACCATTTACACTGACAACATTTTACACTGACGCGCTTGAGTGGAAACTTGCACACTCACCAGGAGCATTTTACACTGACATACATAAACTGACCAATACATACACAAACAAACAACGAAACTCTTACCTAAAAGCCTACTGACACACTACAAACACTAACTACTTCTAAAAACTTAAAATATAAAACCCATATCACACTTGAACCCACTTGGAATTAAAATAATAACCACAATACAACACTAAAACAAGAAACAATTGCACTAAAACCAGTCTACATCGGGATCCTCGAAAATTTTAAGGGGGCGTGCCCAAGCCTATAAAAAGGGTGCACACTCTGGGGCATTCACCATTACGCAGCCCTCGCCTGAAGAAGAGCCTACAGGGCTCGAAACGCGTCGCGACAGGGGCTAACACAACACCGGAAAGCTAATGTAATGGCCAATTTTTTGAAAAACCTGCCAAGCTTCGGCTTGGCACTTGAATACACATACACTGAATCTATACATACACGCATTTACACTTACCTTGCACTCCACTTTTGTCCAGGGCATGGGAAGATGGGAGAGGGATAAAAACATCGTGTTGGGCGACGATTCGGGAAGGTCGGGAGAAGGACCGTGCACCTCACTGATTTACGCCATGCAGGCAGTGCGCAACACGCAGGCCTGCTTTACCGTAACTACAGTTTTAACTTAACCTAACCCGCCAGATATCCTCTCTAACCAACCCCGTACCAAACCCCAACTCTAAACATAACCTCGACCCTCCCATTCTAAACCCCCTAGGCCCAATATTTCACTAGCACACTCACTAGCACACTCTTACTTTGAAGTGGACTGCTATGCCCTAACCCTTGGCTAATCATAATTTTTTCACGTATCCCCAGAGGACCCAAGAAACACAACACAACGACAATGAACTTTATTTGGAAACAACAGACAACATGACAACAAAAACTGATAACAACAAAACTGATACACACACAATACATTTTCAAACATCCTTATTGCTTGAACATGCAGAAACTGATAACATTAACACTGAAAAGTACATACATATCATCAAACTCATACGTACCTCACACACATCGACTGGATGTACACTCATCTGAAGAATTACAAGTACAAATACTTACCTGATACAAAAACAACCTGGAAGAAACATACTTACCTGAAAAGAAAAGGAAACATACATGACAAAACTACAGACGCTAACACTACCACGGTGGACACACTGGAAGGACACTTGAACATACTCACATAAATACATAAAGAGGGGTCTGACATGCCATATACTGATAACATTTTACACTGACGTGCAAGAGTGGAGACTTGCACACTCAACGGAGGCATTTTACACTGACATACATAAACTAACTATTACTTACACAACACAACAGTGAATTTCTAGTAGTGACACCAGCTAACACACAATAACATAAACTACTCCAAAAACGGAAAACACAACAACACTGTCATATCACAACTAACATGCAATTAAAAACAACAACCACACAAAAATCCTAAACCTAACCAGACAATAACTCTAACACAAAGAATCATATTTACCTGAAAACCGAAGAACCTGTGAAAAAACCATACATGACACAGACAGACGCTAGCACAAACAAGGCGGAAGGATTGGAGGGACACTCAATAACATACTCACAAAAATACATGAGGATTTACATACCATTTACACTGACAACATTTTACACTGACGCGCTTGAGTGGAAACTTGCACACTCACCAGGAGCATTTTACACTGACATACATAAACTGACCAATACATACACAAACAAACAACGAAACTCTTACCTAAAAGCCTACTGACACACTACAAACACTAACTACTTCTAAAAACTTAAAATATAAAACCCATATCACACTTGAACCCACTTGGAATTAAAATAATAACCACAATACAACACTAAAACAAGAAACAATTGCACTAAAACCAGTCTACATCGGGATCCTCGAAAATTTTAAGGGGGCGTGCCCAAGCCTATAAAAAGGGTGCACACTCTGGGGCATTCACCATTACGCAGCCCTCGCCTGAAGAAGAGCCTACAGGGCTCGAAACGCGTCGCGACAGGGGCTAACACAACACCGGAAAGCTAATGTAATGGCCAATTTTTTGAAAAACCTGCCAAGCTTCGGCTTGGCACTTGAATACACATACACTGAATCTATACATACACGCATTTACACTTACCTTGCACTCCACTTTTGTCCAGGGCATGGGAAGATGGGAGAGGGATAAAAACATCGTGTTGGGCGACGATTCGGGAAGGTCGGGAGAAGGACCGTGCACCTCACTGATTTACGCCATGCAGGCAGTGCGCAACACGCAGGCCTGCTTTACCGTAACTACAGTTTTAACTTAACCTAACCCGCCAGATATCCTCTCTAACCAACCCCGTACCAAACCCCAACTCTAAACATAACCTCGACCCTCCCATTCTAAACCCCCTAGGCCCAATATTTCACTAGCACACTCACTAGCACACTCTTACTTTGAAGTGGACTGCTATGCCCTAACCCTTGGCTAATCATAATTTTTTCACGTATCCCCAGAGGACCCAAGAAACACAACACAACGACAATGAACTTTATTTGGAAACAACAGACAACATGACAACAAAAACTGATAACAACAAAACTGATACACACACAATACATTTTCAAACATCCTTATTGCTTGAACATGCAGAAACTGATAACATTAACACTGAAAAGTACATACATATCATCAAACTCATACGTACCTCACACACATCGACTGGATGTACACTCATCTGAAGAATTACAAGTACAAATACTTACCTGATACAAAAACAACCTGGAAGAAACATACTTACCTGAAAAGAAAAGGAAACATACATGACAAAACTACAGACGCTAACACTACCACGGTGGACACACTGGAAGGACACTTGAACATACTCACATAAATACATAAAGAGGGGTCTGACATGCCATATACTGATAACATTTTACACTGACGTGCAAGAGTGGAGACTTGCACACTCAACGGAGGCATTTTACACTGACATACATAAACTAACTATTACTTACACAACACAACAGTGAATTTCTAGTAGTGACACCAGCTAACACACAATAACATAAACTACTCCAAAAACGGAAAACACAACAACACTGTCATATCACAACTAACATGCAATTAAAAACAACAACCACACAAAAATCCTAAACCTAACCAGACAATAACTCTAACACAAAGAATCATATTTACCTGAAAACCGAAGAACCTGTGAAAAAACCATACATGACACAGACAGACGCTAGCACAAACAAGGCGGAAGGATTGGAGGGACACTCAATAACATACTCACAAAAATACATGAGGATTTACATACCATTTACACTGACAACATTTTACACTGACGCGCTTGAGTGGAAACTTGCACACTCACCAGGAGCATTTTACACTGACATACATAAACTGACCAATACATACACAAACAAACAACGAAACTCTTACCTAAAAGCCTACTGACACACTACAAACACTAACTACTTCTAAAAACTTAAAATATAAAACCCATATCACACTTGAACCCACTTGGAATTAAAATAATAACCACAATACAACACTAAAACAAGAAACAATTGCACTAAAACCAGTCTACATCGGGATCCTCGAAAATTTTAAGGGGGCGTGCCCAAGCCTATAAAAAGGGTGCACACTCTGGGGCATTCACCATTACGCAGCCCTCGCCTGAAGAAGAGCCTACAGGGCTCGAAACGCGTCGCGACAGGGGCTAACACAACACCGGAAAGCTAATGTAATGGCCAATTTTTTGAAAAACCTGCCAAGCTTCGGCTTGGCACTTGAATACACATACACTGAATCTATACATACACGCATTTACACTTACCTTGCACTCCACTTTTGTCCAGGGCATGGGAAGATGGGAGAGGGATAAAAACATCGTGTTGGGCGACGATTCGGGAAGGTCGGGAGAAGGACCGTGCACCTCACTGATTTACGCCATGCAGGCAGTGCGCAACACGCAGGCCTGCTTTACCGTAACTACAGTTTTAACTTAACCTAACCCGCCAGATATCCTCTCTAACCAACCCCGTACCAAACCCCAACTCTAAACATAACCTCGACCCTCCCATTCTAAACCCCCTAGGCCCAATATTTCACTAGCACACTCACTAGCACACTCTTACTTTGAAGTGGACTGCTATGCCCTAACCCTTGGCTAATCATAATTTTTTCACGTATCCCCAGAGGACCCAAGAAACACAACACAACGACAATGAACTTTATTTGGAAACAACAGACAACATGACAACAAAAACTGATAACAACAAAACTGATACACACACAATACATTTTCAAACATCCTTATTGCTTGAACATGCAGAAACTGATAACATTAACACTGAAAAGTACATACATATCATCAAACTCATACGTACCTCACACACATCGACTGGATGTACACTCATCTGAAGAATTACAAGTACAAATACTTACCTGATACAAAAACAACCTGGAAGAAACATACTTACCTGAAAAGAAAAGGAAACATACATGACAAAACTACAGACGCTAACACTACCACGGTGGACACACTGGAAGGACACTTGAACATACTCACATAAATACATAAAGAGGGGTCTGACATGCCATATACTGATAACATTTTACACTGACGTGCAAGAGTGGAGACTTGCACACTCAACGGAGGCATTTTACACTGACATACATAAACTAACTATTACTTACACAACACAACAGTGAATTTCTAGTAGTGACACCAGCTAACACACAATAACATAAACTACTCCAAAAACGGAAAACACAACAACACTGTCATATCACAACTAACATGCAATTAAAAACAACAACCACACAAAAATCCTAAACCTAACCAGACAATAACTCTAACACAAAGAATCATATTTACCTGAAAACCGAAGAACCTGTGAAAAAACCATACATGACACAGACAGACGCTAGCACAAACAAGGCGGAAGGATTGGAGGGACACTCAATAACATACTCACAAAAATACATGAGGATTTACATACCATTTACACTGACAACATTTTACACTGACGCGCTTGAGTGGAAACTTGCACACTCACCAGGAGCATTTTACACTGACATACATAAACTGACCAATACATACACAAACAAACAACGAAACTCTTACCTAAAAGCCTACTGACACACTACAAACACTAACTACTTCTAAAAACTTAAAATATAAAACCCATATCACACTTGAACCCACTTGGAATTAAAATAATAACCACAATACAACACTAAAACAAGAAACAATTGCACTAAAACCAGTCTACATCGGGATCCTCGAAAATTTTAAGGGGGCGTGCCCAAGCCTATAAAAAGGGTGCACACTCTGGGGCATTCACCATTACGCAGCCCTCGCCTGAAGAAGAGCCTACAGGGCTCGAAACGCGTCGCGACAGGGGCTAACACAACACCGGAAAGCTAATGTAATGGCCAATTTTTTGAAAAACCTGCCAAGCTTCGGCTTGGCACTTGAATACACATACACTGAATCTATACATACACGCATTTACACTTACCTTGCACTCCACTTTTGTCCAGGGCATGGGAAGATGGGAGAGGGATAAAAACATCGTGTTGGGCGACGATTCGGGAAGGTCGGGAGAAGGACCGTGCACCTCACTGATTTACGCCATGCAGGCAGTGCGCAACACGCAGGCCTGCTTTACCGTAACTACAGTTTTAACTTAACCTAACCCGCCAGATATCCTCTCTAACCAACCCCGTACCAAACCCCAACTCTAAACATAACCTCGACCCTCCCATTCTAAACCCCCTAGGCCCAATATTTCACTAGCACACTCACTAGCACACTCTTACTTTGAAGTGGACTGCTATGCCCTAACCCTTGGCTAATCATAATTTTTTCACGTATCCCCAGAGGACCCAAGAAACACAACACAACGACAATGAACTTTATTTGGAAACAACAGACAACATGACAACAAAAACTGATAACAACAAAACTGATACACACACAATACATTTTCAAACATCCTTATTGCTTGAACATGCAGAAACTGATAACATTAACACTGAAAAGTACATACATATCATCAAACTCATACGTACCTCACACACATCGACTGGATGTACACTCATCTGAAGAATTACAAGTACAAATACTTACCTGATACAAAAACAACCTGGAAGAAACATACTTACCTGAAAAGAAAAGGAAACATACATGACAAAACTACAGACGCTAACACTACCACGGTGGACACACTGGAAGGACACTTGAACATACTCACATAAATACATAAAGAGGGGTCTGACATGCCATATACTGATAACATTTTACACTGACGTGCAAGAGTGGAGACTTGCACACTCAACGGAGGCATTTTACACTGACATACATAAACTAACTATTACTTACACAACACAACAGTGAATTTCTAGTAGTGACACCAGCTAACACACAATAACATAAACTACTCCAAAAACGGAAAACACAACAACACTGTCATATCACAACTAACATGCAATTAAAAACAACAACCACACAAAAATCCTAAACCTAACCAGACAATAACTCTAACACAAAGAATCATATTTACCTGAAAACCGAAGAACCTGTGAAAAAACCATACATGACACAGACAGACGCTAGCACAAACAAGGCGGAAGGATTGGAGGGACACTCAATAACATACTCACAAAAATACATGAGGATTTACATACCATTTACACTGACAACATTTTACACTGACGCGCTTGAGTGGAAACTTGCACACTCACCAGGAGCATTTTACACTGACATACATAAACTGACCAATACATACACAAACAAACAACGAAACTCTTACCTAAAAGCCTACTGACACACTACAAACACTAACTACTTCTAAAAACTTAAAATATAAAACCCATATCACACTTGAACCCACTTGGAATTAAAATAATAACCACAATACAACACTAAAACAAGAAACAATTGCACTAAAACCAGTCTACATCGGGATCCTCGAAAATTTTAAGGGGGCGTGCCCAAGCCTATAAAAAGGGTGCACACTCTGGGGCATTCACCATTACGCAGCCCTCGCCTGAAGAAGAGCCTACAGGGCTCGAAACGCGTCGCGACAGGGGCTAACACAACACCGGAAAGCTAATGTAATGGCCAATTTTTTGAAAAACCTGCCAAGCTTCGGCTTGGCACTTGAATACACATACACTGAATCTATACATACACGCATTTACACTTACCTTGCACTCCACTTTTGTCCAGGGCATGGGAAGATGGGAGAGGGATAAAAACATCGTGTTGGGCGACGATTCGGGAAGGTCGGGAGAAGGACCGTGCACCTCACTGATTTACGCCATGCAGGCAGTGCGCAACACGCAGGCCTGCTTTACCGTAACTACAGTTTTAACTTAACCTAACCCGCCAGATATCCTCTCTAACCAACCCCGTACCAAACCCCAACTCTAAACATAACCTCGACCCTCCCATTCTAAACCCCCTAGGCCCAATATTTCACTAGCACACTCACTAGCACACTCTTACTTTGAAGTGGACTGCTATGCCCTAACCCTTGGCTAATCATAATTTTTTCACGTATCCCCAGAGGACCCAAGAAACACAACACAACGACAATGAACTTTATTTGGAAACAACAGACAACATGACAACAAAAACCAAGTGTAGAACATAACTAGCTACGAGAACCCCATGGACCCTGAAAATAATCTTTTGCTACTCTATATTGTTTAATATACACACGAGGCTGAAAGGCCTACGGGCTAGCCGGATTTCCTAGCGCTAGGTACATTTATTGAACAAAATCGAGACACAACATCGAAGTATGCATACATAAATCATTACAGAAAAGAAGACATCGAAACACGGGAGAGTCATTAAACTTTATTTAACAAAACACATAATGGAAACGAGAAGAAGACTTTGAGACACATGAGAGTATTTAAATTTTATTGAACAACATACATAATGGAAACAGACAGAAACCTAACACACAACCTAATTTTTTGTCTCAAAACTATAGAGAAAATAGCACTTATTAATCCATGAAGGAATCTCGAATGTAGCCAATTCACCTTGGGCGCACGACCTGCCTAGTAATCAAGGATAAGCCCTAAAGGGCTAACCCTAAGGCTAAGGTTTATGGTAAATGGACCTCATGGGTTTAAAGTATACATACAACATAGGAACCTGCAAAAGAAAACACACTTAGATACTTACCTGGACAACACCCACAAACAGCAACCTGGAAAGAAACAAACATTAAACAAGTTATACACACTTACATACACAAGAAAGTTTCGGAAAAACCGTGGATACTCAACTGATACACATAAACTCATTGCGAAAATAACATTTAAACCGACTAACACAAACTGATAAGAGTGACAAACACTAACTACAAGACAAACACAAACTGATAAGAGTAACGAAACCTGTGCGGAAAACCCTGCCTACAACTTAAGTTCCCAAAAAAACTGAGGATACTCAATTACATACACCACAAGAGTTACCAAACCTACGCGGAAAACCATGGAAAAACCGTGGATACTCGACTACAGATACTCACAAAATAAATAAACGAGTTTAAGCCTGAATACAGGAAACTCAGGGGTGTGACACAAATAAGACACTGAGGACACTTATATTGATCACAAAAGTAGCACTTAAACTGACAAACATAAACTGACATGAGTGACCAAACCTGTGCGGAAAACCTTAGTTGGGACTTAGGTTCGGGGATACTCGACTACACGAGTTACCAAACCTGCGTGGAAAACCATGGTGGAAACTTAATAACACACACACCTAAAACAACCAAACAAGTCAAAAACACCTAACACAATAAAAATTAAACAAATCAACATACTTACCCATTGAAGGAACCAAAAACAACACCACATACTTACCTGGGGATGATCTACAAACGAAATCTGTAAGAAACAAACCTAGAAAATAAAAACTGCAGGATCGGCGGGGGGCGGAGCCCGGAGAGTATATAAAGGGCCTTCATACAGGGCTGCACACACTGCTATTTAGCCTCTGCCTGATGAAGAGCGAAAGGCTCGAAACGCGTCGCATTTGGGCTAACTATAGCCAATTTTTTGAAACCCCCACTGGGTTGAGGCCCAGTGGTACATACTTACCTTGAGTTTGGAGAGGGGAGGGGAAAGACATCCTGGTGAGGGTGCGGGTGGCTCAGAGTAGTGGAGGGATGGACAGTGCCTTTGCTGGATCGTGCCCGGCTCCTAGCGAGCCAAAACACGGTCCAGCAACCCTTTTCCTTAACCTAACCCTAACCCTAACCCTAACCCTAACTTGGAAACCTAACCATACACAATATCTAACCATAACCCCCCGACCTCTCATGGGACCCAAGGAACAACACAACACAAACCACAAACAAGGATTTACTCAAAAACCTTTATTTGAAAACATACTGGAACAACACATACTTACCTGGAACACAAGAAAACCTGGAACAAGGAACAACACATACTTACCTGGAACACAAGAAAACCTGGAACAAGGACACATTAAACAAGAACACACACTTACCTGGATAACACATAAACCTGAAACAAAGACACAATATTAAAATTAAGACATCATACTTACCTTAAGAAACCACAAACTACAGACGCCAACACAAACACGATGGAAATTTAGGTGAATACTACTTACATAATTTTGAAAAATGATCGAGAAAACCATAGAGCTCGACTGAACCTGACATATACTGATAACATATACACTGACTGAGATTTAAGGAGTGAAAACCGAAAAAGGTCTCTCCAATGGGTGCACATACACTGATACACACACTCTAACAAAGTAGTAGGATCCTAAAGAGTACATCTACACATACTAATTATTCAAGAAAACCTTAATGGACTTGATTTAAGATTTAACTACACTATACTAAACACATCAACATTGAGAAAACCACACTGGACTCAAAGTAAAACAGACACACTAGCCTAAACATATACAACAACATTGAGAAAACCACATTGGACTCGAAATAAAACAGACACACTGGAACACAACACATTTTATTATTTGAGAAAACCACTTGGACTCAGTAAAAACCTTTTAAACATAAAACAACACAATATTCTATCCTACTTACCATCATTTCGAGAAAACCATGAGGCTCGAACTTGGGATCCCGAATTGCAGTCACCATCGTTTTTTAGAGGCGGGCCTAACCTATAAAAGGGGACAGCATGCTGAGGCACTCGTCCATTGCAGCCCACGCCTGAAGAAGAGCCACATGGGCTCGAAACGCGTCGCGACATGGGCACAAAAGCTATGTAATGGCTAATTTTTTGAAACACGCATAGCTACGGCTTTGCAAAACAATTACATTGAAGAAAAACAACACAAACATCTATACTAACCAAAACTATTTACTTACACAAAATGTTTATGGGATGGGAACATGAGTGTGGAAGAATGGTGAAGTGTGACGGTGATGTGAGGAAGAGGGATGGACGGACGCTGCACTTGGGCCTTTGACTGTCAAGATAGCTTTCTCTTCTTCTAACCTAACCCTAGCCCATGCCTGATGAAGGACACAAAAGATGTCCGAAACGTTGCAACAATGGGCTACAGACGCTAAAAAAAGCTAAAAAAGAGACTGAAAAAAGAAACAATATGTGCACAGAGGCTAAAAAGAAGCCACAGAACAAGACACTAACCTACAGACGCTAAAAGAAGCGAAACGAGAAGCTAAAAGAAGCTAAAAGGGGAAACTAAAAGAAGAGATAACACGTGCACAGAAGCTAAAAGAAGCTACAGAACAAAAGACACCTATCTACAAACGCTAAAAGAAGCGAAGCAAGAAGCTAAAAGAAGCTAAAAGAAGCTAAAAGAAGCTAAACTCAGCGTGTTTTACAGAAGCTTTACTGCCAGGTGAAGAATTTTTTGACCCACAGCCGGACTCAGTCCAGCTGCTTATTTGAAGGCCCAACAGCCCAACGGCCACACAGCCTTGGACAGAGAGGTAGGGGGATTGGTACACTAATTAACAGATGATGTGGGTGTACGGTGTACTAGCGGGAGAGAGGGCTGTGGCCCTAATTAAGTGTGGGGGGGATAGTGAACTAGAGGACCTGTGGAGAGTCTCAGGGGATTGTGAACTGTGATGGGGGGCCTCCCAGGGGGGAGGTGACCTGTTGTATGGCCCGTGCCTAAGCTGTAGGCCAACTTAAAAACGCCCAAAAAGGCGGTGGCTACAGAAAATTTCCCCTAACCCTATGTGAGACCAGATCTTCGTTTTTCTGTGTGTGTTGTTGTTTAGGGTTAGGATTAGGGTTAGGATTAGGGTTAGGGTTAGGGTTAGGGTTTAGGGTTAGGGTTAGGGTTAGGGTTAGGGTTAGGGTTTGTGTGTTTGAGTGTATGTATATGTGTGTGTGGGTATATGTATATGTGTATGAGTGTGTGTATGTATGTATGTGTGTATGAGTGTGTGTATATATGTATGTGTGTGTATGTGTGTATGAGTGTACGTATCTATGTGTGTATGAGTGTATGAGTGTATGTATGTATATGTGTGTCTATATATATGGATGTATGTGTGTGTGTGTGTGTGTCTGTGTGTATTTGTGTATGTACGAGTGTATGTACGAGTGTATGTGTGTGTGTATGAATGAATGTATGTGTGTATGTATGTGTGTGTATGTATGAGTGTGTGTATGTATGTATATGTGTATGTGTGTATGAGTGTATGTATGTATGTGGGTGTGTGTGTATGTATGTGTGTATGTATGTATGTGTGTATGAGTTTATGTATGTATATGTTTGTGTGTGTGTTTATGTATGTATGTACTTACAAGTGTATGTATGAGTGTATGTATGTATGAGTGTATGTATGTATGTATAAATGAGTGTATGTATGAGTGTATGTATGTATGAGTAAATGTGTGTATGTATTTATGAGTGTATGTATGAATGAATGTATGTGTGTATTTATGTATGTGTGTATGAGTGTGTGTATGTAGATATGTATGTACGAGTGTATGTATGTGTGTATGTATGTATGAGTGTATGTATGTATGTGTGTATGTATGATTGTATGTATGTATGAGTGTATGTATGTATGTGTGTATGTATTTATGTATGAGTGTATGTATATATGTATGTATGAGTGTATGTATGTATGTCTGTATGTATGTGTGTATGAGTGTATGTATGAGTATGTATGTATGAGTGTATGTATGTATGAGTGTATGTATGTATGTATGAGTGTATGAGTGTATGTATGTATGAGTGTATGTGTGTATGCATGAATGAATGTATGTATGTATGTTTGTATGTATGTATGTGTGTATTTTTTGTGTGTATGATTGTATGTATGTATGTATGAGTGTATGTATGTATGTATATATGAGTGTATGTGTGTATGTATAACTATATGTATGTGTTGGCTTTTCAAAAGCAAAGGCAAAACATCTAGCCAAATACTGTTCAGTGTCATCAATAATCGGAAGTCGCCATATTTGGCGTAGAAGGTGCTGTGTGTATCCATAAGATCCCATGAACTCTGTTATGGACTGCTACTATTATCAGTGTCGTGGTCACTAATCTGAATCACCCCTGAGCAACTTTCGCAACTGCCAAATTTGTGTCTTTGTGTATTTTATTATGAATTGTGGACACAAATAAAGAAGCAATATGTATGTATGTATGAGTTTATGAGTCTATGTATGTATGTATGAGTGTATGTGTGTATGTATGAATGAATGTATGTATGTGTGTATGTATGTGTGTGTGTATATGTATGTATGTATGTACGAGTGTATGTACGAGTGTATGTATGTATGTATGAGTTTATGTATGTATGTGTTTATGGATGTATGTATGTATGAGTGTATGTATGTATGTATGAGTGTATGAGTGTATGTATGTATGAGTGTATGTGTGGATGCATGAATGAATGTATGTATGTATGTTTGTATGTATGTATGTGTGTATGTATGTGTGTATGAGTGTATGTATGTATGTATGACTGTATGAGTGTATGTATGTATGTATGTATGTATGAGTGTATGTGTATATGTATGAATATATGTATGTATGTATGTGTGTATGTATGTGTGTATGTATGTGTGTATGAGTGTATGTATGTATGTATGTATGTATGAGTGTATGTGTGTATGTATGAATGAATGTATGTATGTGTGTATGTATGTATGTGTGTATGTATGTGTGTATGGGTGTATGTATGTGTGTGTGTGTGTGTGTATATGTATGTATGTACGAGTGTATGCATGTATGTATGTATGAGTTTATGTATGTGTGTATGAGTTTATGTATGTATGTATGAGTATATGTATGTGTGTTTGAGTGTATGTATGAGTGTATGTCTGTATGTGTGTATGTATGTATGTATGAGTGTATGTATGTATGAATGTATGTATGAGTGTATGTGTGGGTATATGTATGTATGTATGTATGAGTGTATGTATGTATGTGTGTTTGAGTGTATGTATGTATGTGTGTATGGATGTATGTGTGTATGAGTTTATGTATGTATGTATGAGTATATGTATGTGTGTTTGAGTGTATGTATGTATGAGTGTATGTATGTATGTGTGCATGTATGTATGTGTGTATTTATGAGTGTATGTATGTATGTGTGTATGTATTTATGTATGAGTGTATGTATGTATGTATATATGTATGTATGTATGAGTGTATGAGTGTATGTATGAGTGTATGAGTGTATGTATGTGTGTATGAGTGTATGTATGAGTGTATGTATGTATGTCTGTATGTATGTGTGTATGAGTGTATGTATGAGTGTATGTATGAGTATGTATGTATGAGTGTATGTATGTTTGTATGTATGTGTGTATGAGTTTATGAATGTATGTATGTGTGTGAGTGTATGTATATGTGTATGAATGTATGTATGTGTGTATGTATGTATGTGTGTATGTATGAGTGTATGTATGTATGTATGTATGAGTGTATGAGTGTATGTATGTATGTATGTTTGTATGTATGTATGTGTGTATGGATTCTGTTTGTGGACTTCAGCTCAGCGTTCAACACCATTATCCCAGATATCCTCACCACCAAACTCTCCCAGCTAACTGTGTCTCCTGCCATCTGTCCTGTCCTGTCTGTCCTGTCTTCCTGACCGACAGGAGCCAACATGTGCGGCTCGGAGGTGTCACATCCGGTACACGGACTATCAGCACTGGTGCTCCCCAAGGCTGTGTCCTCTCACCGCTGCTCTTCTCTCTCTACACAAACAACTGCACCTCCAATGACCCAGCGATCAAACTCCTTAAATTTGCAGACGATACCACTGTCATTGGGCTTATCCAGGATGGTGATGAGTCTGCATACAGACAGGAGGTTGACAAGCTGGTGCTCTGGTGCAGCCAACACAATCTAGAACTTAACGCACTAAAGACTGTCGAGATGGTTGTGGACTTCAGGAAGCACCCCTCACTGCTGCACCCCCTCACGATATCCCACAGCCCAGTATCAAAGGTGGACTCTTTCAAGTTCCTGGGATCCATCATCTCTCAGGACCTGAAGTGGGAGTCCAACATCAATGCCATCCTCAAAAAGGCGCAGCAGAGGATGTACTTCCTACACCAGCTGCGGAAGCATGGCCTACCACAAGAACTGTTGGTGACCTTCTACACAGCTGTAGTAGAATCCATCCTCTGCTCGTTCATCACAGTCTGGTTTGGAGCAGCCACACAACATGACAAACA
This sequence comes from Coilia nasus, assembly GCA_027475355.1. Classification (NCBI taxonomy): domain Eukaryota; kingdom Metazoa; phylum Chordata; class Actinopteri; order Clupeiformes; family Engraulidae; genus Coilia; species Coilia nasus. The sequence continues at coordinate 1,056,125 of CM050198.1, forward strand.
CAGACTACAGCGCACAATTCAGACTGCTGAAAAAATCATCGGTGCCCCCCTGCCCTCCCTCCAGGACTTGTACATTGGGAGGACCAGGAAGCGGGCAGAGAACATAATCAAAGACCTCTCTCACCCTGCACACACCCTCTTCGACCACCTTCCCTCTGGTAGACGCTACAGATCCCTGCGCACCAAAACTACCAGACACAAAAACAGCTTCTTCCCCACTGCCATCACCCTACTGAACAGCTGAACTACACATGCATACAAACATACATGCACATATGGGTATATGCTTACTGTTATGCCCTTGTATTCCCCCCCCAGCGCTTCTCTTGCACATGACACAACTGAGGACTTGCCTAAGTGTCCCCTGCCCAGCAACTCAAGACTCTTTTGTGCCCTCCCCCAAACTTTATGCCTTATTGGTATATTGTCATACCGGTTGTTTAACCCACTGTGACACCATGTGCCTACTTGTAGATTATTGCCCATATTGGGTGCCTGTATGTATATTGTATATTGTTGTCCCTACTGTGCAATACAAGTACACATACTTGTTTAGTCTATCAAATTTATTGTATTGTATTACGTTCTGTGTTATGTGTATAGAGAGCTAACATCTGCCGGAGTCAAATTCCTTGTATACGTAAGTATACTTGGCCAATAAAGCTGATTCTGATTCTGAATCTGATTCTGATGAGTGTATGTATGTATGTATGTATAAGTGTATGTGTGTATGTATGAATGAATGTATGTATGTATGTATGTATGTATGTGTGTATGTATGTATGTGTGTATGTATGTGTGTATAAGTGTATGTATGTGTGTGTGTGTGTGTATATGTATGTATGTATGTACGAGTGTATGTACGAGTGTATGTATGTATGTATGAGTTTATGTATGTATGTATGTGTGTATGGATGTATGTGTGTATGAGTTTATGTATGTATGTATGAGTATATGTATGTGTGTTTGAGTGTATGTATGAGTGTATGTATGTATGTGTGTATGTATGTATGTATGAGTGTATGTATGTATGAATGTATGTATGAGTGTATGTGTGGCTATATGTATGTATGTATGTATGTATGAGTGTATGTGTGTATATGAGTGTATGTATGTATATATGTATGTGTGTATGAGTGTATGTATATATGTGTGTTTGAGTGTATGTATGTATGTATGTGTGTATGGATGTATGTGTGTATGAGTTTATGTATGTATGTATGAGTATATGTATGTGTGTTTGAGTGTATGTATGTATGAGTGTATGTATGTATGTGTGTATGTATGTGTGTATGAGTGTATGAATGTATGTATGTGTGTGAGTGTATGTATATGTGTATGAGTGTATGTATGTATGTATGTATGTGTGTATGTATGTATGTGTGTATGTATGAGTTTATGTATGTATGTATGAGTGTATATATGTGTGTATGTATGTATGAATGTATGTATGTGTGTATGTATGTATGAGTGTATGTATGTGTGTTTGAGTGTATGTATGTATGAGTGTATGTATGTATGTATGTGTGTATGTATGTATGAGTGGATGTATGTATGTGTGTATGTATGTATGAGTGTATGTATGTGTGTTTGAGTATGAATGTATGTATGTATGAGTGTATGTATGTGTGTATGTATGTATGTGTGTATGAGAGTATGTATGTGTGTATGAGTGTATGTATGTACGTATGTATGTGTGAATGTATGAGTGTATGTATGTATGTGTGTATGAGTGTATGTATGTATGTATGAATGTATGTATGAGTGTATGTATGTGTGTTTGAGTGTATGTATGTATGTGTGTATGTATGTATGTGTGTATGAGTGTATGTATATATGTATGTATGTTTGTATGTGTGTGTGTATGAGTGTATGTATGTATGTGTGTGTGTGTGTGTGTGTATGAGTGTATGCATGTATGTGTGTATGAGTGTATGAGTGTATGTATGTATGTATGTGTGTGTGTGTATATGAATGTACGAGTGTATGTATGTATGAGTGTATGTATGTATGAGTGTATATATGTATGTATGAGTGTATGTATGTATGTATGTATGTATGTATGTATGTATGTATGTATGTATGTATATGTGTATGTATGTATGTATGAGTGTATGTATGTATGTATGTATGTATGTATGTATGAGTGTATGTATGTATGTATGTGTATGTATGTATGTATGTATGTATCTATGTATGTATGTATGTATGTGTGTATGTATGTCTGTATGAGTGTATGTATGTATGAGTGTGTGTATGTGTGTGTGTGTATGTATGTATGTGTGTGTGTGTGTATGTATGTATGTGTGTATGGGTGTATGGATGTATGAGTGTATGTATGTATGTATGTATGTATGAGTGTATGTATGTATGTATGTATGTATGGGTGTATGGATGTATGAGTGTATGTATATATGTATGCATGTATGAATGAGTGTATGTATGTATGTATGTATGTTTGAGTGTATGTATGTATGTGTGTATGTGTGTATGTATGAGTGTATGTATGTATGTATGAGTGTATGAGTGTGTATGTATGAGTGTATGTGTGTGTGTATGTATGTATGAGTGTATGTATGTATGTATGTATGAGTGTATGTATGAGTGTATGAGTGTATGTATGTGTGTATGTATGTATGTATGAGTTTATGTATGTATGTATGAGTGTATGTATGTATGAATGTATGAATGAGTGTATGTATGTATGTATGAGTGCATGTATGTATGTATGAGTGTATGTATGTATGTATGAGTGTATGTGTGTATGTATGTATGTATGTATGTATGAGTGTATGTATGTATGTGTGTATGAGTGTATGTATGTGTGTTTGAGTGTATGTATGTATGTATGTATGAGTGTATGTATAATAATAATAATAATAATAATAAATCAGTTTTAATCAGCGCTTTTCATGGGACTCAAAGACGCTTGTATGTATGTATGAGTGCATGTATGTATGCATGAGTGTATGTATGTATGTATGTATGAGTGTATGTGTGTATGTATGTATGTATGAGTGTATGTATGTATGTATGTATGAGTGTATGTATTTGTGTTTGAGTGTATGTATGTATGAATGTATGTATGAGTGTATATGTGGGTATATGTATGTATGTATGTATGTATGTATGTATGTATGTATGTATCAGGGGCGATTCCTTTAAGACAACAAGGGAAGCTCAACTTCCTCTAACATTTCACACAATAAATGGTCAAATATGCAAGGTTGAATTTACATTAAATTGGGATTGACATTATGTTTAAAACTAGAAGCATCCTAGAAATATGTTTAACTTCATAGCTAAGTCTTGATAACTCTGTTTATTATTGTCGGGTCCGACGCGATTTTCCGAGGGTTTTGAATGCACAGCACAGCGGGACACCCCATTGAAGCTGAACGTCTGATGCACTTTTTTTCAATGCAGTGAAGCCATGTGTTCATTGGATAAATGCTGAAAATCGTCATTTCCTCGGACGCTCAGCGTCTCTGGGGGTGAATGGAAAATGAGATGGGCGGGGGCGGGCCAAGACGCTAGGCTTACACATTATAATTGGTGGAACTGTCTAAAAGACTACACCCCTTTTGATTGGCAGGCAAACAAACATCGGAGTAAAGTAGAATTCAGTCGCTAGCGGATTTCCCAAAGACAAGTGGTGAGAGAACGTGTTGTCCGTCCAGAGTGCTTGTTATTTACACATTGCACATATTATATTCTAAATAAAACATACCAGTCAGCACAAAGTTATTGAGTTTTTTGTCTAAGTTTCATTAGTTCGTTCACAATCATATTGTTCAAATTAGTCAAGTTGTTAAGGAAACTAGCCCGCTAGTTAGCGTGCTAGCCCAATACAATGGCTACTGCTAATATTGTTGACAATTTTGGCAAACCCATTCGATAGTCTTCCGTATGAGGAGAGACTAGAAATTAAACAGCAGGACAGACCAACACCCAAGACTGATTTGGCCCACAAAAACTGGTGAAAGTAACTGTTTTTTTTTTTCTTCAACTTTCCTGGTATGACGATGAACTGTCTAATTGGACGTGCTGTGACAAACAGAATGTACTGTTGGCCATGCCTCTTCATAAAGCTGTGTCAGGGATATGAAGTTTTAGTCAAATGTAGGTTTTACGGACCTGAATAACTTTGACAGGGCATACAAAAAGGCATGAAAAAAGCAATGGCATTTCTTGCAAAAGGAGCGCAGGGCAGAATTTATACACAATAACGTGTATTTCTAATGGTTCTGTTATATATTTCTGTTCATGTTCTGTTCAGTTCTGGTATTGTTGTATACAGATACAGTTTGGGTGTGTGTTACTCCTGAAAATCATTTTCATGTGTGTGTTACTGTAGTTCTGTGGCATGGCTGTGGTTGACAACAGTCTCAATTAACATTTTTTTTTCTTAATAACGGCCAGGCTCCAATAGGATAAAAAAAAAAAAAAATATATATATATATATATATAATAATGTACACCTAAAATGTGCTTCCCCTATTTGAAAGACCAGCAGCCGCCACTGGTATGTATGTATGTATGTATGTATGAGTGTATGTATGTGTGTGTGTGTGTATATATGAGTGTATGTATGTATGTATGTATGTGTGTGTATGAGTGTATGTATGTATGTATGTATGTGTGTATTGATGTATGTGTGTATGAGTTTATGTATGTATGTATGAGTATATGTATGTGTGTTTGAGTGTATGTATGTATGTGTGTATGTATGTATGAGTGTATGGATGTATGTGTGTATGTATGTATGAGTGTATGTATGTGTGTTTGAGTGTATGTATGTATGAATGTATGTATGTATGAATGTATGAGTGTATGTATGTGTGTATGTATGTGTGTATGAGAGTATATATGTTTGTATGAGTGTATGTATGTACGTATGTATGTGTGAATGTATGAGTGTATGTATGTATGTATGTATGTGTGTATGAGTGTATGTATGTTTGTATGAATGTATGTATGAGTGTATGTATTTATGTATGTATTTATGTTTGAGTGTATGTATGTATGTGTGTATGAGTGTATGTATGTGTTTTTGAGTGTATGTATGTATGTGTGTATGAGTGTATGTATGTATGTATGTATGTATGTATGTGTGTGTGTATGAGTGTATGTATGTATGTATGTATATATGTGTGGGTTTTTATGTATGTGTGTGTGTGTGTGTGTGTGTGTATGTGTGTATGTGTGTATGAGTGTATGTATGTATGTTTGTATGAGTGTATGAGTGTATGTATGTATGTATGTGTGTGTGTGTGTGTATATGAATGTATGTATGTGTGTGTGTGTGTATTTGTGTATGTACGAGTGTATGTACGAATGTATGTATGTATGTATGTATGTATGAGTGTATGTATGTGTGTATGTATGTATGTATGTGTGTATGTATATATGTATGTATGTAATTATGTATGTGTGTATGTATGTATGTATGTATGTATGTGTGTATGTATGTATCAGTGTATTTATGTATGTATGTATGTATGTATGAGTTTATGTATGTATGAGTGTATGTATGTATGTATGTATGTATGAGTGTATGAGTGTATGTATGTATATATGAGTGTATGTGTGTAAGTATGAATTAATGTATGTATATATGTATGTATGTATGTGTGTATGTATGTATGTGTGTATGAGTGTATGTATGTACGTATGTATGTGTGAATGTATGTATGAGTGTATGTATGTATGTATGTATGTATGTATGTATGAGTGTATGTATGTATGAGTGTATGTATGTATTTGTGTGTTTATGTATGAGTGTATGTATGTATGTATGAGTGTATGTATGTATGTATGTATGAGTGCATGTATGTATGTATGTATGTATGTATGTATGTATGTATGTATGTATGTATGAGTGTATGTATGTATGTATGTATGTATGAGTGTATGTATGTATGTGTGTGTGTATGAGTGTATGTTTGTATGAGTGTATGAGTGTATGTATGTATGTATGAGTGTATGTATGTATGTATTTGTGTATGTGTGTATGCATGTATGTATGTAGGAGTGTATGTATGAGTGTATGTATGTATGTATGTATGAGTGTATGTATGTATGTATGTATGTATGTATGTATGTATGTATGTATGTGTGTGTGTATGTATGTATGTGTGTATGTATGTATATATGTATGTATGTGTGTATGTATCAGAGGAGGCTCTTCCAAGTCAAGTCAAGTCAAGTAGGTTTTTATTGTCGTTTCAGCCATATACACAGTACATAGTGAGACGAGACAGCGTTTCACCGGGAACAATTGGTGGACACATAACTGTTAAAACACAGTATAGACAAGACAGATACATAATAGTGCCTACATACACTACTGAGGGGCTACACAGATTCACTTCACCCACTCACACACGCACTCACACACTCACACACACACACACGCTTACACTCTCCTGTACACTTCTGTACATACAGTGCAACACAGTAGTGAACAATACAACACAGTTGTAAACAAGGCAGGTCAAGTTTGCAGGTGACCTAGAACAAACACTCTAGACAGTGCATGGCTTTTAGCAGAGCACTGTGGCTAGTGGTGTGATTTGTAAACAGTAGACTGTTCTACATAAATATAAATAATAGCAGCAGGCTAGTGGTATGATTTGTAAACAAAAGACTATTCTAAATAAATATAAGTAGTAGCAGCAGAAAGTGCGGGGGCATAAGGTGCGGTGTGCTATGACGCGCTGGTTTGCAACCTGAGTTACTAAGAAATTACAGTCCATGACGCGCTGGTTTGCAACCTGAGTTACTAAGAAATTACAGTCCATTGAGGAAAGGGAGGACCATCCTCCCTTACATTTTAAAGAAGAGCAGAATGTATGAATATTATAAATTCTAATATATACATTTCAAAATTTCATTGTCTAACCTGACTAAATCGCGATAAAACTGCTATTTTCACACTTAAAATACACAAAAACCGTCTCTTTATTTCAAAGTACCGACAGCGACCCCTGCCACCATTAGAAATTACTGTACGGAGGACAGTCCTCCTCAACACCTCATTGAAATGCATTATACCCCCCTAGGCGGCTCCTGAAACTCGTGTTTTAACATGGGAGTCAATGGCAGTAGAGGAGGACTGCCCTCCGTTCCGGTCTAGCCCATATATAGTCAATGGTCTAGCAGAAAAAAACTCAATTTCGCACCCAAAATCAGTGAACCAATAAGGCTGGCTTCACGACCATCAGTGACACAATGTTTCAGAATCTTGACCCACTCAGATCGGCGTCGGGCAGAGTCATTCAGTCACACTGGAAGACGTGTCGTACGGATGAGAATGTGTTGAGGTTTGCAATAAAATACAATGAAACCCAATGATATTGTCCATGTTTTATTAAATTCTCCGTTTCATTCTCTGGACTACGCCGAGAAAGTCAGGGTGAAAAGTGCAGGAAGGCCACTTCCAAAAATCGCCATCAAAAAACCAAACGGTAAAGTGTCTGCCGTCAATGCCACATGGTATGAACGGTACAAATGGCTTACTGCTAGCAGTACAACCAACCGGCTATATTGCTGGCCTTGCCTGCTAATGGGCAAATCCCAAACGTGGTCTGTTGAGGGATTTGCAGATATAAAAAATCTCGACAGGGCAACAAAACGGCACGATAAATGTAAAGATCATGTCGGCGCCGCAATTCGGTTGGGATTGCTGGGTAGGATGCCAATAGATCAGGTTGTGGATGAGGGCGTACGATTGCAAAATACACAGCATAATGCAAAAGTACGCCGAAACAGAGACACTTTGAAGCGTCTGATCGATGTCACTGCTCTCCTGGGAATGCAAGAATTGTGTTTCAGGGGGCATGTAGAGGGGAGCAATTCCGACAACAAGGGCAACTATAGAGAAGTAGCGGAGTTGGTAGCATGATACGACCATGTTCTTGCAGAACAAATGTCTTCGTCTTTGTTTACCGGCATGTCCAAAACCATCCAAAACGACCTGATTTCTGCAGTAGCCAAATCAGTTAAAAACTAAGTACAAAACAAATTGCACCAGGCCCCCTTCTTCTCTTGGCAGCTTGATGAAACAACTGACATAAGTTGTCATTCGCAGCTCTCTGTCATCGTCCGATATGTTGACCATCAGGGTGGTATTCAGGAACGTTTTCTGGGCTTTTTTGACGTATCGAGCGGGCGAGATGCGCAGTCGTTGTTCGACTTTGTGAAGGGCGAGATGTCAGTGTTCAATTTAAGGGAGAAACTCGTCGCACAGACTTACGATGGTGCTGCAGTCATGGCCTCGGATCTTAATGGTTTGCAGGCTAAAGTAAGAGAAGTGGCCCCTAGTGCAACATTTGTCCCCTGTTATGCCCATCGCTTAAATCTGGTTTTAAGTCAGGGCGTCAAGTTTATCCCCAAGGCCAAAGTGTTTTTTGCACACCTGTCTGCCTTCACGTCTTTTTTCTCTAAATCCAGCAAGAGAGTCGCAATGCTCGAGGAAATTGGTTGTGCCAGAATGCCTAGAAATGCCCCAACACGTTGGAATTTCAACTCCAGGGTCGTGAACACAGTTGCCTCGAATTATGACAGATTGATTGAGACGTTCAATCGCATCGCCGATCATCCATCTATGGATGATGAAACAACATGTTTGGCTGATGGATTGAGAGCTAAATTGGAGGACTTTGATTTCATGTTTTTGCTTTATACGTTCGAGGAATTGTTTTCACACACTGACGTTCTATTCGACATCTTGCAACAGAAATCCATGGATGTTTCTTTTTGCATGAGGCGCATAGAACATCTAATGCAAGTCCTGGATGAGCTAAAATTAGACAGGGCATTCAACAAAATATACAGTCGAGCTGCGATGTTGACCCAGGACCCAGAGCTAGCAC
>CM050198.1:1072500-1120000 GCA_027475355.1 Coilia nasus
TGAGTGTATGTATGTATGTGTGTATGTATGTATGTATGCGTGTATGTATGTATGTGTGTATGTATGTATGAGTGTATGTATGTGTGTTTGAGTGTATGTATGTATGAATGTATGAGTGTATGTATGTGTGTATGTATGTATGTGTGTATGAGAGTATGTATGTGTGTATGAGTGTATGAATGTACGTATGTATGTGTGAATGTATGAGTGTATGTATGTATGTGTGTATGTATGTATGTATGTATGTGTGTATGAGTGTATGTATGTATGAATGTATGTATGAGTGTATGTATTTATGTATGTATGTGTGTTTGAGTGTATGTATGTATGTGTGCATGAGTGTATGTATGTATGTGTGTATGAGTGTATGTATGTGTGTATGAGTGTATGTATGTATGTGTATGAGTGTATGTATGTATGAGTATATGTATGAGTGTATGTATGTATGTATGAGTATATGTATGAGTGTATGTATGTATGTATGTATGTATGTATGTATGTATGTATGTATTTATGTATGTGTGTGTGTGTGAGTGTGTGTGTGTGTGTATGTATGTATGTATGTATGTATGAGTGTATGTATGTATGTATGTATGTATGTGTGTATGAGTGTATGTATGTATTTATGTATGTGTGTGTGTGTGAGTATGTGTGTGTGTGTGTATGTATGTATGTATGTATGAGTGTATGTATGTATGTATGTATGTGTGTATGAGTGTATTTATGCATGTATGTATGAGTGTATGTATGTATGTATGTATGTATGAGTGTATGTATGTATGCATGAGTGTATGTATGTATGAGTGTATGTATGTGTGTTTGAGTGTATGTATGTATGTATGAGTGTATGTATGTATGTGTGTATGTATGTATGAGTGTATGTATGTGTGTTTGAGTGTATGTATGTATGTATGAGTGTATGTATGTATGTATGTATGTATGTATGTATGTATGTATGTATGAGTGTATGTATGTATGTATGAGTGTATGTATGTGTGTTTGAGTGTATGTATGTATGAATGTATGTATGTATGTATGTATGTATGTATGTATGTATGAGTGTATGTATGTATGTGTGTGTGTATGAGTGTATGTGTGTATGAGTGTATGTATGTGTGTATGAGTGTATGTATGTATGTATGTATGCATTTGAAGTTTTTTTGACAAACACGTTGGCCACCAACTTTAAGGGGCCCGTTTCCGCGCTCAGCCTTCGCTTACGGCCATACAGCGCTGAGCACTCCCGATCTCGGAAGCTAAGCAGCGCCGGGCCTGGTTAGTACTTGGATGGGAGACCACCTGGGAATACCAGGTGCTGTAAGGTTTTTTTTTTTCTTCCTCTTGCCCTGCGTTCAACACCGGGGGGCGCATCGACGAGCCCAACGACATTTCAGACATCTGAACACTTATTGTTTACTGCCCTGCCTTTTAATTTTGTCTCTAGCATGCATTTGAAGTTTTTTTGACAAACATGTTTGGCCACCAACTTTAAGGGGTCCGCTTCCGCGCTCAGCCTTCTCTTACGGCCATACCGCGTTGAGCACGCCCGATCTCATCCGATCTCAGAAGCTAAGCAGCGCCGGGCCTGGTTAGTGCTTGGATGGCCGACCGCCTGGGAGTACCAGGTGATATAAGCTTTTTTTCTTTTTATCCCTCTCGCCCTGCGTTCAACACCGGGGGGCGCATCGACGAGCCCAACGACATTTCAGACATCTGAACACTCTTTTTTTACTGCCCTGCCTTTTAATTTTGTCTCTAACATGCATTTGAAATTTTTTTGACAAACATGTTTGGCCACCAACTTTAAGGGGCCCGCTTTCACGCTCAGCCTTCGCTTACGGTCCATACCGCGCTGAGCAGGCCCGATCTCGTGACCTGCGCAGTAAGTGAGTGGCAGTAGACGGGGGAGAGAGGCTCCCTGCACTTGGAGCTCTCTGCTTCAATCTTTTTGTGTTTATTTATTTTCCCTGTTATAAACTTCCCTGTTTAAGTTTAAAAGTTTTTTTTTGTTTTGCGCTCTAGCGAGCCCAGCAGTCTACTGCTGCTGGGTGAGCAATTGCCCTTTTTTTCCCATTATGGACGGACTACACGGTAAACGACTTTTGAGCCCGGAAAAAGGTTTACGAGTGATGGATTTCTTGGATAAACCTAATACAACGGCGGCGACTACGGACTGTGAACGGATTATGATGAATGCGTCTAAAAGTGTGCATGATGCGGAAGGACTGGAAATGAGAATGGTGAACGATGGACTGGACACTGACAATGCTGATACGGATGATGCTTTTACAATTGTGCAAAGGAAAAAACGTAAAATGGACAAACATGAAGGATCTGCGGCAAACAAGGAAATGGCAAAAAACGCTGAAGCTCCCGACACTGCTGAGCGCAGGAGCGCGCGCACGCATGAACTGCATGGAAAAGTACGAGCTGGTGAAGCGGTGAGTGAAGAGCTACGAAAAACAACAGAAACCGGTGACAAGAGCCGTGATAAAGACAAAATGAATACAAAATATAAGCGAGAATGGACAATGTTGGTTGAAACTGAAAATGTGCTGGGACTACATGCTTATGAATTAATTAAAAGAATACAAGAAGCCATCGGGACTGGGCAACTGCTTGCACTCAGACCAAAACAAAATAAACAATATGAAGCCACGCTTAACTCCGAGGAAGCCTGCGAAAAGCTCGAAGGAGGAATCAAGTTCGGTGGTTGGACTATTAACTTTCAGAGACTGCATCGAGCGGAGGTCATGGTCTCGTTCCTCCACCTGCCACCGGAGCTGCCTGACAGACAGATCATCGAAAGGCTGATTAAATGGGGGGTGCAGCCTTTGCTACCCGTGCGGCGGCGGTACTACCCGGGGACCACGGTGACGGACGGCACAAGATTTCTGAGAGTGAAGTTTCCAAAGGAGGTGGTGTCGTTGCCTTACAGCACACGTTTTGACACTGAGGACGGTGGTGGAGGAGACTGTGGCCTCTGCTCAAGAGACAGCTCCTGTTCCAGATGTGCAGCTAGAAGAGGAGGGGGGAGAAACGACGGTGGTTTCGGAGGGGCTGTCGCGTGGGCAGCCTGAGCCAGAGTCTGAGGCGGCCCCCTCCTCAAGGAGCACGGGAATACACCCCAGCGTGGATTTGCTGGGGGAGGACGCCTCTGAGGTGCTCGCTGAACAGGCTGGGTCAGCGCCTCTCTCGGTGGGGGCGACTCTCTCCCTGAGGAGCACGGACATGTCCGATAGCGTGGAGTTGGCGGAGGGAGTCACCTCTGTCCCTCTCGAACGCACTGTCCTTCTCTCTGTGGAGTCCCTGTCTGCAGAGGGGAATCTCATGAAGGAAAATGAACAGAACGAAGGACTGCAGCAACAAACCATGACAGCTACGAGTGGATTAATTGAACACGAAGAATTCGAACTGGGGGAACTGTTTCAAAAGCAAAAACAAAAGAAGGTAAGGAAGAAAAAGCCTGTGATTTTTAACTTACCATTGGTTTTAAAGAACCAAGAAAGCAGGAGGGGGGTAAGAAAGGAGAAGAGCTGATTTTAACTGATGACAGGTAATTTATTGGTGGGGGGATTTATTTATTTCCTCTTTTCTATTTATTTTGTAATGGGCTGGTATTTTATTTCTCTTAACGTGAGAGGTGGAATGAACTCTGAGAAAATAGAAAGAGTGCTTTTAGAAAACAAGGACTGTGATGTGATTTTACTGCAAGAAACTAATTGGAAAAATGACATAGCGGAGAGTTTTAGAAAGAGGTGGGATGGTGAATTATTTTACAATAATAGCGTGCATAAGGGAAGGGGGGGTGGCCTTTATGGTAAAAAGAAATACGTTTGATAAAATTACAGAATTATACAATGATAAAGAGGGGAAAAGTTTTATTTTGAGCTTTGAAAAAGATAATGAAAACCTGACTGTGTGCAATATCCATGCTCCCAATGAGGATGCAGATAGGTTTGTTTTTTTCAAGAAGTTGAGTGTTTTAATGGAAAAATGGGAGGACATGGTGATTGTTTGGGATTTTAATACGGTGTTGGAGAAGGTGGACATTGGAGACGACATGGTGTATACTGCTGACAGAGGAAGGGAACAGCTTAAAAGCCTGATGTTGAAGTTTGATTTAGTAGATGCGTGGAGGAAAAGGAACGTAGGTAGGAGAGGTTTTAGCAGAACGCAAATAGTACAGAATAAAATGAAACAGAGCAGAATTGACTTGGTTTTACTGAAAAGGGATTTTATGAACAATGTTTTTAAAATCCACTTAAAGACATGTAGTTTTAGCGATCATAATTATGTTCATCTAATTTTAGATTTTAGTGGAATAGAGCGTGGACCTGGGCTATGGCATCTGAACACGGAAGTTTTAAGGCTTTAGCCTTCCGTACCTCTGACCTTGCAGCTGTTACAGCATTGGTAGACAGATATAGGTATTGGTAGACAGACACTGGTATTGGTAAACAGATGTACTGTAGGTATTGGTAGACCAATATAGGTAGATGGGTATAGGTATTGGTAAACAGATATAGGTATTGGTAGACAGATATAGGTATTGGTAGACAAATATAGGTATAGGTAGATGGGTATAGGTATTGGTAAAAGAGGTATAGGTATTGGTAGATGGGTATAGGTATTGATAAACAGATATAGGTATAGGTAGATGGGTATAGGTATTGGTAAACAGATATAGGTATTGGTAGGTATAGGTATTGGTAGACAAATATAGGTATAGATAGATGGGTATAGGTATTGGTAGACAGATATAGGTATTAGTAGACAAATATAGGTATAGGTAGATGGGTATAGGCATTGGTAGACAGATATAGGTATTGGTAGACAAATATAGGTATAGGGGTCATTCCACCAAATTGGTACCTTTTGCGTCCCAGAGAAATAAACTGTCATAAAATCATTACAATAACAAATACATGAATAATTTCAAAGCACAACATTAACCTGTCTTCTATAATCAACTTAACCTTAAAATTAAGGTAATTATTATTTTCCAGTGTTAAATTTGCATTTATGTTGATAAGGCAGGGAGTTTGGCCTGTCCCTCACTATAAAAGTTATATTTCATCGTGTCTTTTTAATTATAATTTTTTTGGGAAAATTATATAATTTTCACATTTGTTGTTGTTCTAGAAGTGTTTCATTGTTAAGCAAGGTTTTTTAGCATGAATACATGTCATCTCTATAAAATTTAAATAATTTTATCAGTGTTCCCTGATTTCAAGTTAACCCTGTTACTAACATAAAAACACCCCTTTAAAATAATGGCACATTCCAGCAGTTACATCATAAGACAGTTGGGGGTGGGGACAACATACAACGTCATTACTGTTACCTTATTTTAACCCATTACTTAAAAAGATATTTCTTTTATATTAATATTCAACAAATATATAAGTAATACCCTTTCAAACTGTATGACATCTGCTCTTGTGACCTTGACCGTTAGCTAGCTAGGGGCAAATTAGCTTCGTCAACCCTGTTACTGTCATTCCTGTTACTGTCATTCCTGTTACTTTCCCAGAGTAAAACTATTGAAATCCTACAGGAGTAACAGGAGTGACATTTACTTTGATAAATCATATAATGAAGTAAATAATGTGTCATAAAATAAATCAAATAAATAACCTGAGAAGGCCCCATATAATTTATTGGCACTTTAGGATGTCTTCTTTTGGTAGATATTGAAAAATGGTGAAAAACATGCTTTAAAAAAAATAAATTCCAAAGCTGAAAAGGTATCGATTCGGTGGAATCACCCATAGGTAGATGGGTATAGGTATTGGTAGAAGAGGTATAGTATTGGTAGACAGCTTCTGTTGGAGCTATTGCTGCCATCAGACACTGAGCATATCAGAAAAAAAATGCAGTATGACAGATGACCCATACCTAACCAAAACTCTTCACTCTTGTCTCCAAATCCATTCACATACTCTTTCCAGGGTCTGAAGAAGTTAACCTTGCCATTTACTCTTCTCTGGAAAACCTGCATACACACAATTACACACATACACACACACACACACACACACACGCACATACACGCAAGTCAATCATTCACAGTTTGGACTGCTTTTAAACCTTAAACTGTCTAAATTAAGAGACTGCAGTGCCAGCTGTAATACAGAAAACTTTCCCATTTTTTAAAATAAGCCATTACATTTTGCTTTTGTGCTTCTCTTTGATAAAACCCTTGTGTTTAATGGCCTGCCTATCTGAGAGAGGACACTGCAGACAGAAGCGGAGGCTGCTCCGAGCTGCTCCTTAGCCACGGCTCTTACTGTCCAGCCGCCCCCGTCGGTCTCCATGTCACAGTACGGAGTACAGAGACGGGCACGGAGGCCTGGCCGAGGGGGAAGATCTCCACCAGCCCAGACTCCTGCACGCCATTCAGAAGCTCCTGGGAACACTGGGGAATGGGAAGCAGAGATCTCCTGCAGACCAAAGACATGGACAACAAAAAGAGATGACGAAAGAGACAAAGGAAGAGAGACAAAAGTTGAAAAACACATGGAAGTAAAAACAATCACGTTCCTGTTATGCCAAGAAAATGTGACATTATATATACAGCTCTGGAAAAAAAATTAAGAGACCAGTGCAAATTTTCCTAAAATCTGCATCCCTACATGTATGACAGCCATTCGTTTCCAGTGTTAATTGAATTTGGAATTAGTGAGAAATGTTGTGAGTAGTTTACAGAATAAATCATGATAATTTTACAGTGGTCTCAATTTTTTCCAGAGCAGTATACTGTATACATATATATATAGGTAGGTGTACATGTGCATTTGTTTCTGCCAAACAGTTTCGGCCAAACATTTAACATGTAGAGTCTGATGGAGGGTGAAAGCTAGTTAGGGCTAACGCTAGGGTCTGAATGAGGGTGAAGTCTAGGGTTAAAGCTAACACTACGGTCTGACGGAGGGTGAAACATAGTTAAAGCTAACACTACGGTCTGATGGAGAGTGAAAGATAGTTAGGGCTAACACTACGGTCTGAAGGAGGGTGAAAGCTAGTTAGGGCTAACACTACGGTCTGACGGAGGGTGAAAGATAGTTAGGGCTAACACTACGGTCTGACGGAGAGTGAAAGCTAGTTAGGGCTAACGCTAGGGTCTGAATGAGAGTGAAGTCTAGGGTTAAAGCTAACACTACGGTCTGACAGAGGGTGAAACATAGTTAAAGCTAACACTACGGTCTGATGGAGAGTGAAAGATAGTTAGGGCTAACACTACGGTCTGAAGGAGGGTGAAAGCTAGTTAGGGCTAACACTACGGTCTGACGGAGGGTGAAAGATAGTTAGGGCTAACACTACGGTCTGAATGAGGTTGAAGTCTAGGGTTAAAGCTAACACTACGGTCTGACAGAGGGTGAAAGATAGTTAGGGCTAACACAACGTCTGACGAAGGGTGAAAGATAGTTAGGGCTAACACTACGGTCTGACGGAAAGTGAAAGCTAGTTAGGGCTAACGCTAGGGTCTGAATGAGAGTGAAGTCTAGGGTTAAAGCTAACACTACGGTCTGAAAGAGGGTGAAAGATAGTTAAAGCTAACACTACGGTCTGATGGAGAGTGAAAGCTAGTTAGGGCTAATACTACGGTCTGACGGAGGGTGAAAGATAGTTAGGGCTAACACTACGGTCTGACGGAGGGTGAAAGCTAGTTGGGCTAAACCTAGGGTCTTACCGGTGGTGAACTCAGTGGTGATGGCCTCGGTGTAGACTCCTCCCATGTCTGACTGGAGTCTCACCAGGTACTTGGAGCCGGGCCTCAAGCGCAGCAGCTTGTGCTCACGGAGGTCTGCGCCTACAAACACATCCTGGCAACACAAACAAACAAACAAGGCTTCACTTATCACAAGGGTGACAGAAAGCCTTATAGTAGAGTAGAGTAACTTTATTGATCCTGAAGGAAATTAATTATATTACTACTGGGTATGTGCTTGTGTGTGTGTGTGTGTGTGTGTGTGTGTGTGTGGGTGTGGCACATGGTTAACATAAACAACATTGCCCTGTGTTAACAAGGACACTACACTGATCACTCTGACCACTGTAGATAGTAGAAACATAAGGACATAAGTGTGTGTGTGTGTCTGTGTGTGTGTGTAGATAGTAGGAACATATGAATGTAAGAATGAGCACTGGTAGTCACTATGTTACACAGTACTGAGAACACACAATATTACAAGGTCATGACAAGGTCAAGAAAACTATCAGTGATTGACTATTCACTGGATAAAACTGGCCTCTCTCACTCACAGTACAATAAAACAGAATCATGTGTAATGATAAAACTCTCTCTCTCTCCCTCCCTTTCTCTATCCTAGGATGCTCTCCTGCAAACTACCTATAGAGGCTGGGGTTAGGTAAGGTTACATTTAGTAAACAGTAGCTATGCATGATACTGATGTTCAGAAGATACATCAATATAGGGACGAGCCAAGGTCAGAGAAATGTTCATGATTTGCTCTTCCCACCTGAAACGCTTGGCCTTCGATGGCATACTGTAGCTTATAGCCAGACACTTTGGAAGAAGGTGGTTTCCATGTCAGCACTGCAGAGCGAGGGGTGACTTGACTGGCAGTAAGGTCCTTGGGTCCATCTCCACCCCTGCCTGGACCAATTAGAGAAATACACAACATTCTTATCAGGCATGTAAGAACATGTGGGAGGATTTGAACTAACAAAATCATATTTTGTAGTTAGATAGCTTACTGAGTCTTTGGCCAACTGAAAAAGATGCATGTCTGAATGTAAAGTGTATTTGCTTAAAGAGTATAAATTACCCATGTACAATGCATGTGTCTTGTTACAATAGATTGATGGTTATAACCATATACTGTATGTCAAAGAACTGGACAAACTCTCTATGATGTTATGTTTAGACTTTCTCACAAACCGGATGTAGTCAAAATTTAGGGTTCTGGGTACCATCATTTTGGCCAATTCTGTGAATGTCAATGTGAGTTATCTGGGGATTAAATGAATGGATGCTAAAACAATCCTCTCATTTGCCATGGATCTGGAAACTACCAAAACACACCAAACCCATTTTTGAACCAGTCTGTAAATATGTCTATTTTTGCACTGAAAATGAAAAGTGAGACTTTTCTTTGTCCCAAAGAATGTATGAGGTATTGCAACTTTAGAATGTTCAGTTTTGGCTGTACTGTTTGGCCTGGAACGTTGCTGCTTGATTATAACACATATAATATTTTACTTCATGTACACATTACAGTCATGTCCTAAACAGGAAGGGACCAAGATTGTTATTTGGGAACGAAGGGACAGTCATTTGTATTTGCCAATATGTTTCATTGCACAAACCAAATAAAGTATCCATCTAACATAAACAAGCATGTGGAGGTAAGTGGCCATACCTGTCTGTTTTTGGTCTTGGATATCATGCCTGTTTGTTATGATTAATATTGTTGTTATATATATATATTATTAATAATAGCAGTAGTAGTATATTTGTTAGCCACATGATGCTGATGCTGAAGTCAGGAGTCTGTCATATCTTCCTATTATTCTCAGTACATATTCTTATTGTTTTTTGTTAGTGTTATTATTAATAGTAGTAGTATTTTTATGTTACAGCCACATAATGCTGATGCTGTTGCCAGGTGCTGTTGCCAAGTGCATACTGACCCCCCTGACCTTGGTGACTGGTGATGGTCATGCTGTAGCCCGTGAAAGGCTCCAGCTGCTCCAGCTGTTGGGCGGCGGCATTACCGGACACGGAAATGGTGACCTCAGGCCCTGAGATAGGGTCAAAGGTTATTACAGAAGTCAGACTACACGACACAGTTGTCAATACATAAGGGGCTCATCCCAGGGTTATCAAAACACAGTAGTTTATGACACACTCTATGTATGGCTTTACGATACACTCTATGTACAAACCCTAGAACACCACACAACCTAACTGACATTGTTTGGGCATTTTCCCCACTATCCAGTAACCTTTTTCCAGCAACAAATTGGTATTACGCGAAATTACATCATCAGCAGGCAACTCTTGCCTGGCAACATTTTTCAAAAAAAAAAGATGCCCCATTTGTCATTGCTTTAAAATGTTTAAATTGGCTTTTCCACATTAGGCAATAGAAATACTGAGCCTGAGAGTGGGGTGAGTAGACAAGATGTTTAAACTACTCAAGGATCTCTCTAAGGTCTCATGAGCACTGTACTTTTTGCAGTATGTCCATTAGGATTAATTTGAGCTTTAGGCCTATCATGCATAGCAGTGGCAGCAGTCATGGCAAAGGCCCTATGCTTCTTAAAGTCACTGACTGCTCCTTTAACAGCATGATATCTTAACAAGCATTGTTAGGGGTGAGGGTTCTCCTCAGGTGACTCTTACACTGCATGCGTGAGACTCTGTTGGAGACAACAATGACCACACAGCCACTGGAGGTGGGCAGCTTTAGATCCTCTCTGGTGATCCTGTATGCTCTTGTCACATTGGGGCGCATATCTTTTCCCTATAAACTGGCTGTCCATTTTTGTGAGTGCAGTGTGCTGATAAAATCTCCACTCTTGACTTCACTTCCAATGCTCTGTGAACTGGGCACATGCATGGTGTGTATATCCATAATACACATAATCACACAATCAGCCTATGAGGGTGGGGTACAACAGGGTCTCAGCCAATCAGCCTAAGGGGGTGGGGTACAACACGGTCTCAGCCAATCAGTCTAAGGGCTGGGTGGCAGTTCTGTGTTTATTGGATGGCTGGAAGGGTGGGCGAACAGGTGTATCTGTTGAGATTAAACAACATGAATCTTTTTCCAGCATTGCTTACTCTCCCCTTCATTGATGTACATATGAAGGGCATGTGTCAACAAGTCAACAAATACCAAGTGGCAACACTGTCAGCAGGTGCTTTTGGTTTTAATGAAAGGTCTTAACACTTCGAAATACAGCTCTGGAAAAAAACTGAGACCACTGTAAAATTATCAGTTTCTCTGATTGAACTATTTTTATAAAGTGAACATTTCTGTTTTATTCTGTAAACTGACAACATCTCTCCTAAATTCCAAATTTATCTGACACTGGAAAGGAATGTCTGTCATACATGTAGAGATGCTGATTTTAAGACCATTTCCAGTTGTCTCAGTTTTTCCAGAGCTCTATATTAATTATTAAAACATGAATAGTATTTACAGAAGTTCTAAAATATAACAGTTAGATTAGCTGTAAAAAGTAGATATATTTTGAAATAAACAAATAAATATATAACTAGGAATAATATTTGTGCCAATAATCCAGTTAACCAAAATTTAGTCACCCTATGTCTACAGAGGAAGTGATTAGTTCATTAATTATGATGGATTGTCAAGAAATAATCCAAGAAACATGTCTATCCAATGCCACTCAGTCGTGTAATGATTAGGGAAACCATGTTGAAATCATTGGTCATAAACCAACTTAGCTCTAGTCTGATGCAAATCACAGAGGTCCTTGAGAGAGAGAGAAAGAGGTGGGTGGAGATAAGGGTAGAGTAGGAGAACAGAAAGAGAGGGAGAAGGAGAGGAGATTTAGAAAGAACTGGAGAGCAGCTTTGGCATAGACGTCAGAGTCCTACGGTACACTAAGGGCTCCCTGGAGACTGTCCGGATGCTGGATACACACCGCCGACTGGAGTCTCACCTTTCTCTGAGCCGTACGCAATGATGTAATTGTCGATGGCTGCCAGTGCTGGTCTCCACAGCAACAGGGCCCGGGTGTCTGTGATGTTTATGGCTTGCAGACCTGTTGGAGGGTCTGGCACTGGCAGGGGAGGAGTTGGGGGAGGGCGGGGGTAACGGGAAACAAAAACACAAAACAACAATTAATATTTGCCTTTGTTTACGTAATGTTTTCAGTCTGGCCAATAAATTAACTCAAATTTGGGACACAGAGAGAGAAAAGGAGGAGAGGCAGAGGTATAGAGATAGCGAGAGATGGTGGAGAGAAAGAAAAGTGGATAAAGAGAGATAGAACAAGAGAGAACAGAGAAAGACAGACAGAGAAAGAGAGGAGAGAGAGAGAAACAGAGAGAGAGATAGGGATAAGGGTGGAGTGTCATCATGATGAGACACACACTAGTGTGAAAATCTGCCTATTATGTTTTGGCCTGTACACAGGAGAAAATCTGGAGCCAAGATAAAACAGTTTGAAACTGGAATTGAAAAGGACCCAGGGGGGAACCATTTGAGAAAATAGCTACAAACTTTTCCAGATCATGCAACTGCTAAATCAATTACATTGTGCACTGGGCCTGCTTTAAAAGCCTTCATAAAAGAGAGAGTCTTCATGAAAGCTAAAGACAAAAAACATGCCTTTAAGCATATAAGCAAAATAACACATGGGGTTTTAAACCCTCGCATTAAAATATGAAAAACATTAGCAAGGACATGATGGAAAGTGGTTTGGGGAAAAAATACAAATCAACCTATCAATCACTTCTTAAAATGTAAAACACAGAACATCGAGGACATTTTACCACCTGTATGGATTCACTGCTGCCGATTGCCAGACTGACTTTTTCTAGCCCAAGACACTCACAAGCAGTGTACACAGACTATCACAATGGACAGGCCTTTACCAGCCCACAACCTTCAACTGTACACCCATCTACTTACTACAGCACCCAAAAAATGCAGAGCACTATCACCCCCCCTGTCCGCAGCAGGATCCCTTAAACAAACCTATGGCTTAGAATGTGCACAGCTGCAGTACACAAACAGTGGCAAAAGGGACAACCTTAATGATTGTACCACCTGATATGCCGTGGGTCCCTGCATTAACCATAGTTTTGAAAACAAGCTGGGACCCAGGATACCCAGGCCATTTTCTATACCTCTGCTTACAAAAAAGAAGAATTTGTGTGCATCTTGTCAATGGGGTAAATCAGTCAAATCTGCCTGTTCCAAAACAACCTCAGAATGCTTAAGTGGATATGACACCCACGCTCAATGTAAAACTAGCTCTTCTGAATATCAGAATTAAACAAAGAGGCGAAATAGCAAACATATTCAAACCATCTTTTCAGTGCAGACAACATTTGACAACTTTACAGATGGTTAGCTTTCCCGATTCTCAGTTCTCAGAAGGAATCTCGTGAGGTTCTCGTGAGATTTATTTTTGGGAACGGCAATGTACCCAAACAACCACCAGGTGGCACTTGGGAGCGCTGCCTTTATTACACAACAAATGGTATAGTGGCCTATTGTATTTGAACCACTGGTTGACACCACTCTAAAAATAATTCAGGAGGTTAGTATTACTTAAAACATGAGCTTTTACAGATGGAAAAACATAATTTGTTACATGTCCATTATTTTATTAAGTTGATAACTTATTTCAAGAAGTTGATCAAAATTAAAATTAAAGAAAGCTATCTTAACTCAGAAACACATTGGGAGCTCTGCCTTTAAAACACAATGCTGCGGAGAACAACATTAGTCAAAACGCTGTTAAAAGTTATGGATTTATAAGAATATAATTTCCTCTACATGCATCATCTTTGCCATATGGTCATGTTTTCACATGTTACTTTGTTTTACCAGAGACCATATTCAAGCAATAGTGAAGGAGAATGACACAATTTTTATCAGTCAAATATGAGCTAGGTCATCTATATTGCATTACTTTTGTTTAACGATGGCAAAGGTTGCTAAAGGAAGAAAAGTCTTGTTTTAAACCAATAATACTACTAACTTCAGCCCATGGTCGGAAATAACAAATATATATGAATTTGACAGAAAATCAAGTGATTTTGACCTATTGGCTTGACACATACGTTTAGAACAGTTTACTGCCAAGTCACCGCGGAGAACACCGTTACGAGGCACAAGGCAAGTTAAGGAGACACTGAGAAGTGTTGATGTCGGCAGCTGCACATTTCAGCACTGCGAAACTCCATAAAAAGTATCCTCAAATGACACAGGGCAATGCTATATGCCTAGTCATTTGTTTGTTTCAAATAATTTGACAAGGGGTTATTTAATCCATATCGGTGGGCAATTTAAATGTCACCAGCCAAATACAAGACATACAGAGAATGTAGAATTTAGTTCGCTTAAGTAAAACAATTCAGATTCATTTAATTGGTGTGTTAAACCATGACTTTTTTACACGTAGTTTTTTATACTTCTTGTGAATTTGCTGGGTTGTTCACTGAATGCACTGACTGGTCGTGCAGGAGGGAGTTAGTACATGTGCAGTGTCGAGACCGATCGGAGTTATATGTCAATCTAAAATGTGCGTGGCCTCTCAAGCACATTCGCGTGGATTTATATTGCTGTACTCTGTAGTTTAGGTGAATATTAAACGACTGCATTAAGGAGGACTGCTTATTCTGTTGGTATAACAGGTCAGTAATCCGGCCACCGTTACTCGGCTGAAATGTTGGTGATTGTAATAAGGAACATAGGCTAAATGTTACCAGGTGTGCAAAGAAACCCATGCCTGCGTTTATTAATAGTATTTACAGATGATATCAAAACGCTGTTAAACGTTATGGATTTACAATAATTTCATCCACTTAATGCATCAGCTTTGCCACATTTTGACAGTTGGTTTTACCACAGACCATCAAACAACAAGTTTATTTGGTTGCGCAGACACAACGGAAACAATTCTCGTCCATTCATTTCCTTCTCGGGCGCTGGAGCAGCTGGCAGTTGGTTAGTTGGCGTCCACAGCACAGCAAAAGGAAATACTTTCAGTAGCACAATACACACGAGTCAACTAAAGCCCCGAGACATGCAGGGCGGCTATGAGTGCGGGTGCCGTCGCCATAGATGAGAGAGAGGGAGGCAGAGAGACCTCTCGCCCGTCACCCCGTGACACAACAGCCCGGAGCTCGGAAAATATTACAAACCGATTTAACGTTAGCCACTTACCAATCAAAGCAGTGACGAAGGCACTGGCCTGGTTATTAACAAATTGTTCGATAAATATGGTTAAAGTTAAAGAAACTAGTTCAAAAGGACATAACCTGCACTATGTTTTATCACTTATAACTACTCCACATCCAGAAAGGGGGGTCGGGGCTGGTGGCGACAAGAACAAACAAAAGAAGAGAGTTTTTATCTGTAGGGAGGTGTGTGTGTGTGCGCGTGTGTTGGGGAATAGACGGGTGGGGTGGGTGACTGTGTTATGAAGCCGTCAGTCGATGAGGACGTCAGACAAGCAGTAGGCTAGTTTCGCACACACATGCATGTTCGCAGACACACACACACACACACACACACACACACACACACACACACACAACCACACAACCACAAAGCCATGACACTTATTTACTCCAAGACTTTTGGTGAGGTGAATAAGGCGGGGTGTGATATAACATCGTGGTGGTGGCACAGGTGATTATAGTCTAATTCAGAGGTTTCCACTTTTCAGACCGCAACCCCCAGTTTTAGCTCTGCTGACGACCGACCCCCGCAACCATCGCGCTCTCTCTCTCTGTCTCTCTCTCCCTCCCCCACTTTAATAATGTGGGTGTTTTACGTTGCTGTCCTAGGCTACTGTTTTAAGGCAGTAGAGCAAAAACAAAACTGAACACAATTTTTGAGCTAGTGTATTTTTTTACCAAACTTACGAGCGAAAGCAAATAGGCAGAACCCCACCACTACTTATGTAAAATGCTGAGCATGTACGGATATATTATGAACAAGCAACAGTTATAAAGTTATGTATGCAGAAAAAAATCCAATGCGATGGATGAGAGCCGTGCGCGAAGCAAAGCAGGTCCACATATATTTAATTTTGGAGATGGCCACGTACCCGTAGTTCATCTTCCACGTTAAGCCAAGACCTGTTACTCTTAATGTAAGTCAACGTGGAGAAAGTCTTTTCGCATAAATACGTTGAGCCAAATGGCATGCTGTTGCTGCCCAATGTTGCTGCTTTTAACACACACAGAGGAATAGAGCGAAAACAAAAGTGACCACAATCTCTGATCAAGTCTGTGTATTTTATTAAAAAAACATACAAACGTCCAGATCAGGGGTGCGTTTCCCAAAAGCGTCGCTGCTAACTTCCTTAGCAACTTCGTAGGTTTGAACGATGGTCTTACCACACTACTGTTTCCCAACACCATCGTCCAGACTTAGCAATCAACGATGTTTACAACTACAGTAGTCCGATGGATCGTTCAACGACGCAAGTGTTTCCCAACAACAAAGTCTGGACGAACCATCGGAAGTTCCATCGTGAAGCTGTGCAGTTGGAACGATTAGCATGGACCTGTCGTGAAACCGTCGTGTTTGTTCACGTGACATCTTGCTCGTCACCTTTGGCCCTTTTGTGGCGGATTAGGCGGCTGTCTGTGCGTTGCTGCCACCATCTGCATAAATTATGTTACTCCCAATTCACTTAATTATCGGCATTGCATTGCCAGATCATGTAAAAAGAAGGTAGAAAACACACCCGATAACACACAAAAAGCGGTTACAAAATGTGGTTGGATAAAAGTTAATGTGCGTCAGTGATGTTAATGAGCACTTTTGTAATATTGTGATGTATGTGCACTGATTACTGACCCACAAGCACGGTTATTCCATTGCCCCGTAGATCATTTTCACTTGTTACAAATTGATTACTCTTCGGCAGGATTCGAACCCATATCTCACCGAAAAAGACAACACTTCCTTTGACAGACCGACGAGCTAACCACTCATCCACTTCACCACTTACCTACATGGAGGGAGTGGTTATATTTATAGCTGTTGCTCCATGCAGTATAAATTAAATATACAGACATATGATACAAACTGACAGTCGGTTGTTACTTTTAATGAGTAGGGCACATGGTTGTGTTTACGGAGATATCCCAGAGTTTTTACAGCTGTCATACCGGCTTTATGTCCTTATGTAGATCAATCGTTTCTGTCGTTATCCGCAACGAATGCATCCGAATACTCTCCGAGCACTTCCGAAACATCTGGGTACTTTGCAGTTTGAACCACCTAAGTCCAAACTAACAACAGTTCAGACTTCCATCGTACTTTGGTGGTTGGAGATTTTCGGGAAACAGTCGGTTGTGGGGTGCTGAGTAGTTTGAACCTACGTTGTACAACGGTGGTTTAATGCTAACCTCCGTCGTTGTTTGGGAAACGCACCCCTGGAAAATACCTACGGAAGTGATCTGAAAGGCACTGAAGGTGAACAGTAACAGACGCCTTGATGCTGTTAACACTCATGCCTCTACTAATGCCTCTACAATGTTAACACTAAATTCCTCCATATCTGAAAACATGTCAGTGCGTCCAATTTCCACTCTTTTTTTCCAATGCACCAGTTTTCTTGCAAAGGCCTGCACTTTATCATTGAGGTACACGATGTGCTCTGTGAGGAAAAGCATTGCCCCAGCGCCGTCTGTGCACACTTAAACATTAAAAATGTAAAAATGTAAAACATGTAAAACATGTTAAGGACTGCATTGATAAAATCAATGAATATATCTGGACAACACGCAAAAATCAACCGCACACATCACATTTAGTTATTTGAAAAAAAGTTTTACTCGTAACATGACTTTGTTTTTTTCCCTCAAATTATGTAACACATAACTGTTTCTTCTTTCTGACGAACTACAGGCTGTTTTTTTTTGTATATCGCCAGTTCAGCCCAACTAAGAGTTCCGTATAGTATGTTATGCTTATTAAAGGTCAACTGTCACTGCATCTGACCCATGTACATTTTCTTTTAAAACTGCAGACCATCGCCAATGCAAGACCTTAAATTAAAGGCTACTTCACACTTTCATATGCGCATGTATGGTTCTGTTGCTTCTGACTGTTGAATATAAGGATGGTATAACCACATCCAATATTACTTAAATAGTTATTTAAATTGAAATGAAACATATTAATGTCGAACATAAGGCAAAAATGAAACTGGCTTTGATCTGGTACACGGATCCGTCCAGCATCTGTAAACACGGATCTGGATCTTGAACGTGGAGATTCTTTGCTTGAATGCCGAGACTGTTCGCCTGTTTGTGTGTGTGTGAAGGGGGATGGGCTTCATCAGTACATGTACATCAGTAGTTTCACACACACAGGCATGGTGTGGATGAATGGGTGGTACTGAGATTTTGATTGCAGCAAAAATGATAAGTCTGGCTTAAACGCAGTGGTTTTGATGCGTAAGGGCTCATTCACACCAAACACTCTGCGTGTTCAGCGCGTGGCCGTATTCTGTCCGTATTCTGAGCGTATTCATTTAGAATGCACGTTAGCAGATGAGACCACTCCCACCGCAACCGTGTTCTGAGCGTATTCTGAGCGTGGACTACGCTCAGAATACGGACTGCAGCTAGAAAATAGAAACCAAGTCTATTTTTCTGCGCGTATTTTGCGCGTATTCAGCCAAAATCCCATTGAAAGCTATAGGCACAGCTATACAATTCATGTAAACTGTGCACAAATGCCTGTATTGACACAGGGAATACGTCAAAAACCTAGCGACTCTCTGCACAATATTACCACTCGCTTACTGCATGAAACAAATGCTGGAAAGCTATCGATAATGACCTTGTCATATCAGATCTGCACTGCATGTGCAGTCCTCAGCCTACGTGAACACAGAAAGTAAAATACCTGTAAAGTTGTCACGCTGTCCAGTCAAACATGTTGTAGGTATAATAGGAAGAAGCGAGATTTTGCGGAAGATTTCTTCTTTGGAGTATTCTCAATACAAGAAAAGCATCAATCGCTAGTCTGCTGTCGACCACTCGAGCTATAAAAAAAAATAGTAAACTCGTTCTTGTCATTCAGTGTTTCCTACTTGGTTTGATAAATCTAGTCAACAAGCCACTAGGCAAAACTGAGGTCCACAAGTCACTACATTTAATAATTTATTTACCCGATGTAAGCAAAGTGACCGTTGGCAAAGAGGTAGAGTTTATCATAACTTTATGGGAGGGGTTAAAACGCGTTCGCTTTTCTTGTGCCGAGAGTGGAATAAAGGCTTTGACAATGATCAGCCTACATGATTTAGAACGATGTCAAATATTCCACTGGCCTTATCAAAGTGTCAAGTTGCACTATAAGTGCAGTGCTGCTTTCTAAACAACGTTTAAAATAAGGAAATAAAACCAGAGAAACACATAGAAAGACGGGGCTTCCCGCTCCCGCGCTGAGTACGCTGACATGTCCGGTGTGAATGGTCATGCGCTCAGAATGCGCCTAAGGGCTCATTTCCACCGCCTTGACCGTGTTCAGCGCGTAGCCGTATTCTGAGCGTATGACCATTTCCACCGGTCATCTCTGCGTATTCAGCACGGGAGCGGGAATTCAGCTGCCAGCCCCCTCTTTAAATGCACTTGGCCAATGTCTTTAAGTGCACATAGCCATGTTTCCCTATCTCTCACTTTAGTAAACACAATATGTGTTTCTCTGGTTTTATTTCCTTATGTTAAACGTTGTTCAGAAAGCATAACTGCACAAATAGTAGCCTACAACTTGGCACTTCGATAAGGCGAAGGGAATATTTGACATTGTTCTCATGTAGGCTGATTGTTGTCAAAGCCTTTATTCACTCCCGGTACAAAAAAGCGAACTTATTTTTAACCCCTTCCATAAAGTTATGATAAAGTCTGCCTCTTTGGCAACAGCCACTTTTTCCTACCTCGGATAAATAAATGTATTTATTAAATGTAGTGACGTATGGACCTAAACTTTGCTCAAGTGGCTTACTGACGTTAGATTTATTTCACCAAATAGGAAACACGGAATGACAAGAACGAGGTCACTATTTTTATAGCTCGAGTCGTCGACAGAAGACCGATTGAGGCTCTTCTTACATTGAGAATACTCCGAAGAAAATCGTGCTTCTTCCTATTAACAACATAAAAGCTCCACTATTATACCTACAACATGTTTAACTGGACAGCGTGACAACTTAACAGGTATTTCAGTTTCTGTGTTTATGTAGGCTAGTCAATGCCCTTGTAGTGCAGATCTGATATTGATAGCTTTCCAGCGTTTGTTTCATGCAGTTGTAATCGAGTGGTAATATTTTGCAGACAGTCGCTAGGTCTTTGAGGTATTCCCTGTGTCAATACATGCATTGATAGCACAGTTGACATGAATTGCATTGGCTTCAATGGGATTTTGGCTGAATACGCGCAGAATACGCGGGTTCGGACTCGGTTTCTATTCTCTAGCTGCAGTAGTCTACGCTCAGAATACGTCAGAACACGGTGGCGGTGGGAATGGTCTCATCCGCTAACGTGCATTCTAAATGAATACGGACAGAATACGGCCACGCGCTGAATACGCAGAGAGTGCGGTGGAAATGGGCCCTAAGATGCCACGCAAGTGAGAGTCACTTAGGGCTCATTTCCACCGCACTCTCTGTATTTTCTCTCTCTACTTTCACGATCATATGCGCATTGTCTAAAGTCTGTCGCGCAAGTTGCTTTGGGGGCGTTCCCGAGACAATATGCTATTTTGACGACAGGAAAAGTGAACATTGCGCCTGGCGCATGGTTCAAAATGGTTGGCCCTAAGTTACCTAATTAATCATAGGTGTGTTCGGGGCATAACATGCAATAAACCAATCAGAGTTTATACTCCCATTCCCTTTAAAAGCCAGCTGCGCTTTGTCCATGGCTTGTTGCTATTACGATGGCGTGTTTCCCATCAGGAGCGTTTTTCTTTGAAGACCGATCTGCTCGTGCATGAGCAGTTAATCTTCCGGGATGGATATTTAAGTCTGTTTTTTACACTTACTGTTTCCCGTTTGGTTATGAACAATGTGTGTATGTTTATTAAAAAAAATGATTGCTCAATAAATGTGCATTATTGCAAAATATATATCAGTGTTTTTGTCGTTGCACTTAGTAAATAATCAGGGGTGCGTTTCCCAAAAGCGTCGTTGCTAACTTCCTTAGCAACTTCGTAGGTTTGAACGATGGTCTTACCACACTGCTGTTTCCCAACACCATCGTCCAGACTTAGCAACCAACGATGTTTACAACTACAGTAGTCCGATGGATCGTTCAACGATGCAAGTGTTTCCCAACAACAAAGTCTGGACGAACCATCGGAAGTTCCATCGTGAAGCTGTGCAGTTGGAACGATTAGCATGGACCTGTCGTGAGACCATCGTGTTTGTTCACATGAGGTCTTGCTCGTCACCTTTGGCCCTTTTGTGGCGAATTAGGCAGCTGTCTGTGCGTTACTGCCACCATCTGCATAAATGATGTTACTCCCAATTCACTTAATTTTCGGTATTGCATTGCCAGATCATGTAAGAAGAATGTAGAAAACACACCCGATAACACACAAAAAGCTGTTGCAAAATGTGGTTGGATAAAAATTAATGTACGTCAGTGATGTTAATGAGCACTTTTGTAATATTGTGATGTATGTGCACTGATTACTGACCCACAAGCACGGTTATTCCATTGCCCCGTAGATCATTTTCACCTGTTACAAATTGATTACTCTTCGACAGGATTCGAACCCATATCTCACCGAAAAACACAACACTTCCTTTGACAGACCGACAAGCTAACCACTCATCCACCTCACCACTTACCTACATGGAGGGAGTGGTTATATTTATAGCTGTTGCTCCATGCAGTATAAATTAAATACACAGACATGATACAAACTGACAGTCAGTTGTTACTTTCAATGAGTAGGGCACATAGTTGTGTTTACAGAGATATCCCAGAGTTTCTACAGCTGTCATACCGGCTTAAATGAAATGAGACTACGTTTATGTCCTTATGTAGCCTAGATCAATCATTTCTGTCGTTATCCGCAACGAATGCACCCGAATACTCTCCGAGCACTTCCGAAACATCTGGGTACTTTGCAGTTTGAACAACCTAAGTCCAAACTAACAACAGTTCAGACTTCCATCGTACTTTGGTGGTTGGAGATTTTCGGGAAACAGTCGGTTGTGGGGTGCTGAGTAGTTTGAACCTACGTTGTACAATGGTGGTTTAATGCTAACCTCCGTCGTTGTTTGGGAAACGCACCCCAGATTCGTAGTCGTATGCAATTGGACATCTTTTTGGAGCTTGAAGACGTTTTAAGCCCTGTTGTTGGCATGATGTGTTAATAACCATGCCTTTAGTGGATAGCTATCGTCCCCTAACAGCGACTCATCAAGAGGGGGATCCCTCTCGTTATATCCCAAAGTGTTGTGCGCCCATAAAATAGCTTTCCAGCAACTGACGACAGACCAGGGTTTTGTTGGCCACTGGCGGATTTAATTTTTCCGTCCTTATAATAGCATTTGGCATGCTTTGCGCCAGACCACACTTCTTCTTTTCGCTGACACGCCCGTGATGGCGCAGTGTCATCTACTATCTAGACAACGTGATTTTATGCCTGAAAAAATGAATGGTGCGCTGGCACAGAATAGTAATGACACCATGCGCACGTCGCGAATGCACACAATCTCTTGGATATTATGCAGAAATCTGCAGTAATTGCAAAACTGTATGATACATGTGTTGACAGAGAAATGCACGATAGCAGTATGTTTTAACATGATAGATTCCCCGAACTAAAGATCATCTCCTTAGCCACGAGACCACGTCTGAATAGGCTCTCACCGATATCAGTCTTGTGTGTGTCACAAACCAAACATTCCCGGTGTTATCGTGGTAAATGTTCCAGTTCATGGCCAACTTGCAAATATATTACAGTTGTGCTGTCCAAACTCAGGGAAAACTCAATCGGTTTGTAGAAATTACGATAATACTGCTGTTTAAATTGTTGAACTTTGAAGTCATGGCATACGGTTTTAACAAGGAAAACAAGATGACGTGACTTTGCTTTTTAAACGTTTTGACAGCTGTATTGTCACTATTTCTGCACATCGATTTAATTTCACTGCAACTGAACCGCAGGATTACGAGATAATGGCACTTTTACAGTCAACTAAATACTGCAAGTCTTGCTGTGGGTGGGTCAACCTCGGAAGTGAGATCTTTACTTCAGCGTAAACCTTTGTGGTCCTATGCTGTCCCTAGCGGCGGCAGTGGTAAACACCTCTCGCGACTGCAGGAATCTCGACTTGTGAGAATGAAATGAGCATCGGGAAAGCTGGCCATCTGTACATCTTTTGAGTACTTAAGTGCACTCATTAAGAGTTCTTCTGGTATGTTATTATTGACTATTTACAGACCACCAAGGCTTTCAGCAACAGTTTTTCTTGAAGAGTTTGGTGAACTGTTATCTAACACTTGTTTGAAATTTGACAGTGTTCTTATATCAGGGGATTTCAACTTGCATGTCAATAATCTAGAAAGCACCTATGCCAATGAATTTCTCACATTCATTGATACCTTCAGCCTAACACAACATGTTCAGGGGCCAACACAGTTTAATGGCCATACCCTTGACCTTGTTATCACAAACTTAATGTCTTTACAGCTGTTATGGACTTGGCTGTATCTGATCATTTTTGTGTCTTCTTTGATGTTTGTATGTCCCCTCACATTCAAAACAAGTCTTTGTCCGTAAGAAGTTGAGTCATAAATTATGACACAGGTCTTCTTTTTGAGCAGGCACTCTAACAGACCCCAAGTCAACCATTAGACTGTGCAGATGATTTAATGATACATTTTATTTCTAGGATGGCACATATTATGGATGAAATTGCCCCTTTAAAAAACAAAAGAGTCACTGACAATCAAAAACCACCCTGGAAACCGAATCCAATGGTTAAACTGCTAAAGATAGAGAGTAGAAAGACTGAAAGAAAATAGCTTAAATCTAAACTTCAGATTCATTATCAAATCCATAAACAGATGCTTGGTATATACAAAATATCTAAAGCAAGACGGTTTTTCTTCTCTAATATCATAAATAGAAATATCAACAATCCCCGTGTGCTGTTTTCTACTGTTAAGAAGTTAACAAATCCCTCATCACAGTTGCCTCCTTATCTTTTCACAGTTAATAAATGCAATGACTTTGCATCTTTTTTTCAAAGGAAAAATTGATAAAATACGACTGAATATAGCTTCTCAGTTGCAAATAGCTCAAAATCTGGAACCATTGGCTATAGAGAGAGGGGACCTCAGCTTAAAGCCAACATTTAGCTTAAAATTAGATTATAAAAAAAGATTATAAATACATCCATACAGACTGGCATATTTCATTCCTCTTTGAAAAATTAGTAAAACCCTTACTCAAAAAGAATCATCTTGATGGTTCAGTGCTTAACAACTACAGGCCCATATCAAATTTACCATTTAGCAAAAAAATAGTCTTTAATCAATTAACTGCCTTTCTGACATGAAATAGCTGTTTTGAAGTTTCAGTCAGGTTTTCATGTCAATCACAGCACTGAAACAGCTGTTATGAAAATCATAAATGATATATGTTTTACAACCCCAATTCCGATGAAGTCGGGACGTTGTGTGAAATGTAAATAAAAAATAAATGCTATAATTCTCAAATCATACAAGCAATATATGTGTTTGAGAATAGTCCAAGGACAACATGTAAGTTATTGAAACTGGAATTGTATGGGATATTTATGGTCATTTTAAATTTTATGGCCAGCAACGTGTCTCAAAAAAGTTGGGATAGGGTCAATAAAAGGCAGGAAATGTTGAGTAAAAACAACAGAGGACACTTCACAGTTAATTATGTTAACTGACAAGATGATTTTGTATAAAAAAGGGCTTTCTTTCTTGTCCTTGACGTGATTTCAGCAGTCCAACTGGTAGGTGCCTTCTTCATCATGTTTTCCTTTTTATTATGCTTAAAATGCAACAGATCTGGACAGCACGCTTGGAGCACAAGATGTCACTCACATTATATTTTTAAGGGGAATACCTTAAATGTTACAAGTTAATGAGGTCAAACTACACTCTATACAAAATTCCAACAGTGTGGCTCCATCATAAGGGCAACCAGATGATAAAATGGCCGGTGTGCTGGCGAGCATAGTAAAAAGAAAACATGATGAAGACACCTACCAGTTGGGCTGCTGAAATCATGTCAAGGACAAGAAATAAAGCCCTTTTTAAACAAAATCATCTTGTCAGTTAAGATACTTAACTGTGGAGAGTCCTCCATTGCTTTTTTTTAGTCTTACTCAACTTTTCCTGCCTTTTATTGACACCGTCCAAACGTTTTTGAGACATGTTGCTTGCCTAATATTTTAAATGACCATAAATGTCCCATACAACAACAACAAAATCCAGTTTCAATAACTGATATGTTGTCCTTGGGCTATTCTCAAACACATATATTGCTTGTATGATTTGAGAATTATAGCATTTATTTTTTATTTACATTTCACACAACGTCCCAACTTAATCAGAATTAGGGTTGTAATTCTGATGCTGACAAAACATCAGTCTTGATGTTATTGGATCTTAGTGCAGATTTTGACACTGTTGATCACTGCATACTACTACATTAATTAACACTTGGATGTCACACAATTTTCTTCAGCTGAACACAGATAAAACTGAAGTAATTGTATTTGGGGAAAAGGCAAGGCAAGGCAAGGCAAGTTTATTTGTATAGCGCATTTCATACACAACGGCAATCCAATGTGCTTCACAAAAAAAATAAAAGCAAAGGACAATATATAAAGGCATAAAAGATAAAGTAAGTGTAAAAGCATAAAAGATATAAAAGCATAAAAAACACACAAAATAAAAAATAGATGTAGTAAAAATCATTAACAGAAAGCATCTGAAAACAGTTTGGTCTTAAGTCTAGACTTGAAACTGCCAACAGTAGGAGCATTTTTAATGTCTTCTGGAAGTCGGTTCCAGAGCTTTACAGCATAGCAGCTGAAAGCTGCTTCACCACATTTTGTTCTAACAGCAGGTTCTACCAACAAATTTTTATGACGTGATCTCAGAGACCGAGTTGGTGCGTATAACTGAAACATATCCAATAGGTAATTGGGTCCCATCCCATTTAATGACTTAAACACAAGAAGCAATGCCTTGAAGTCAATTCTATAACTTACTGGGAGCCAGTGCAGGGACCTTAAAACTGGAGTAATGTGGTCAGATCTTTTTGTTCTTGTAAGAACCCTTGCTGCTGCATTTTGGATCAGTTGAAGCTGTTTGATGGTCTTTTTAGGAAGGCCTGTGAAAAGGCCATTACAGTAATCAACCCTACTGGAAATAAAGGCATGTACAAGTTTTTCTAGATCTTGTTTTGACATAAGACCTCTGAGTTTAGCAATGTTTTTTAGGTGATAGAATGCAGATTTAGTGATTGCTTTCATGTGACTGTTGAATGTTAGTTCACTGTCAATAAAGACACCAAGATTTTTAACAGTATCTTTTGCTTTAAGCCCCTTAGTCTCAAGAGCAGTGGTGATCCTACGTCTGTCTTCCTTTTTCCCAAATACAATTACTTCAGTTTTATCTGCGTTCAGCTGAAGAAAATTGTGTGACATCCAGTTGTTGATTTGATCGATACACCCACAGAGAGACTCAAGGGGGGTATAGTCATTGGGTGACAGAGCTAAGTAGACTTGGGTGTCGTCAGCATAACTATGGTAATTGACTGAGTTGTTTTTGATGATTTGCCCAAGTGGAAGCATATAGAGGTTGAATAGTAATGGTCCAAGGATTGACCCCTGTGGGACACCGCAGGTCAAGGACATAGATGCTGAAGTACAGTTTCCAATAGCAACAAAAAAGCTCCTTTGTTGTAAGTATGATTTTAACCAATTGATAACTGTACCAGTGAATCCAACCCAATGTTCCAGTCGATGTAGTAATATGCAGTGATCAACAGTGTCAAAAGCTGCACTAAGGTCCAGTAACACCAAGACTGATGTTTTACCAACATCAGAATTAAGTCGTATATCATTTATGACCTTAATAGGAGCTGTTTCAGTGCTATGATTGGCACGGAAACCTGACTGAAACTTATCAAAACAGCTATTTGATGTAAGAAAGGCAGTTAATTGATTAAAAACTATTTTTTCGATTATTTTTCCAATAAATGGTAAATTGGATATGGGCCTGTAGTTATTAAGCACTGAACTATCAAGGTTATTCTTTTTCAGTAAGGGTTTTACAACTGCATTTTTTAAAGAGGAAGGAAATATGCCAGTCTGTAGTGATGTATTTATAATCTGAAGTACATCGGCTGATATAAGATGAAGAACAGATTTGAAAAAATTTGTGGGCAAAATATCCAGTTCAGATGTGGAAGAACTGAGATTTTGTACGGTTTTTTCAAGGGTTTCATAGTCAACTAAGTCAAATGTTGGCATTAGGTTGAGGTCCCCTCTCTCTACAGCCAGTGGTTCCAGATTTTGAGCTATTTGCAATTGGGAAGCTATATTCAGTCGTATTTTATCAATTTTTCCTTTGAAAAAAGATGCAAAGTCATTGCATTTATTAACCGAAGAAAGCTCAGGAGGCAGCTGTGATGAGGGATTTGTTAACTTCTCAACAGTAGAAAATAGCACACGGGCATTGTTGATATTCCTATTTATGATGTTAGAGAAGAAGGACTGTCTTGCTTTAGAGATTTCCAAATTGTATTTACCCAGCATCTCTTTATGAATTTGATAATGAATCTGAAGTTTAGATTTACGCCACATTCTTTCAGACTTTCTACACTCTCTCTTTAGCAGTTTAACGACTGGATTCAGTTTCCAGGGTGCTTTTTGATTGTCAGTAACTCTTTTGGTTTTTAAAGGGGCAATGTTATCCATAATATGCGTCATCCTAGAATTAAAATGTATCATTAAATCGTCTGCGCAGTCTGATGGTTGACTTGGAGTATGTGAGAGTGCCTGCTCAAAAAGAAGACCTGTGCCATTATTTATGACTCTCCTTCTTACAGACATAGACCTGTTTTGAATGTGAGGGGACATACAAACATCAAAGAAAACACAAAAATGATCTGATATGGCCAAGTCCATAACAGTTGTAGAGACATTAAGACCCTTTGTGATAACAAGGTCAAGGGTATGGCCATGAGAGTGTGTTGGCCCCTGAACATGTTGTGTTAGGCTGAAGGTATCAATCAGTGTGAGAAATTCTTTGGCATAGGTGTTTTCTGGATTATCGACATGCAAGTTGAAATCCCCTGATATAATAAGACTGTCAAACCTCAAACAAATGTTCGACAACAGTTCACCAAACTCTTCAAGAAAAACTGGTGTTGAAAGTCTTGGTGGTCTGTAGATAGTCAATAATAACATACTAGAGGAACACTTAACGAGTGTACTTAAGTACTCAAAAGATGTAAAGTTGCCAAATGTTGTCTGTTTGCACTGAAAAGATGTTTTGAATATGTTTGCTATTCCGCCTCCCCGTTTATTAGTTCTTGTGGCACTCATGAAGTCAAAATTTGGGGGAGCTGATTCAATAAGGGTAGTGACACTGTTTGCTTGTTCCAGCCAGGTTTCAGTAAGAAGCACAAAATCAAGTTTGTGTGTGTAAATAAGATCATTAATTAAAAATGACTTGTTAGAGAGTGATCTGATGTTCAGAAGAGCTAGTTTTACATTGAGCGTGGGTGCCATATCCACTGAGGCATTCTGAGGTTGTTTCAGAACTGGCAGGAGATTAGACTGATTTACCCCACTGACAGGATGAACACGAATTCTTCTTTTTCTTGCGAGCACAGGAATAGAAAATGGCCTGGGCGTCCTGGGTCCCAGCTTGTTTTCAAAACTACCCTTAATGCAGGGACCCACGGCATATCAGATGGCATGACAACCATGGAGGTCATCCCCGCTGCCACTGTTTGTATGCTGCAGCTGTGATCCTGCTGCGGGTGGAGGGGGTGGTGGAGCCCTGCGTTTATTGGGAGCTGTAGTGGATGCGTATGCAGTTGAAGGCCGTGGGCTGGCAAAGGCCTGTCCATTGTGATAGTCTGTGTGCACTGCTTGTTTAGAGTGTTTTGGGCTAGAAAAAGACAGTCTAGCAATCGGCAGCAGTCTCTGCATACTTGCAGGGAATTGCAGGCGGGGTGGTGATGGAGATGGTAAAGACAGATCGGGGGTTTTTAGTGAAACAGTTGTGGTTCGATTCTCTGTGTATACATCGACACATTGTTGCTCCTTTGATGTATTCTCGGATTCTTGCTCATTTGAGTCCTGAGTGACTCCAGTAGTGTCCTTATCATCAACTATATCCGATACAGACATGTTGGCAGCCTTGGTTGGCGTCATGGACCTCTGCAGAACTCCATTATTATCAGCTCTGCTCATTTTCGAAGAGCCCGGGAGGTTCTGTGCTGATGTTTGGCTTTGAGTCATTCTAGCAGTGTCCTTCTTATCATGCTTTTGTACATAACAATCCTTCAGGCTCCGCACGTCAGTGCAAGCATTGTACGCAGCTGCCAGAGGCATATCCAGGGTCGCAACGGAGGTAGTGATTGGGCGTTTCTCCCTTCCAGATTGTGAGGGCCGTTGTTTTGTTTCAGAGTGTTTGTTGATGTACATGTCTGTTTCAGTTTGTACCCCAACAGAGTCTTTATCCACCATGATTGGTTCTGTCTGCACTGTTACAGAGCGCTTATCAGCAGGTGGACCCAAGGTTGGCAGAGAAAAGGTTGCATGATAGAGAGAGAGGCGATAGTGGTCAGCCAAGACTTTGGCCCCGGTCCAGCTGAGTTCTGTGCTATGTGGCCTGAAGAATGCTCTGCGATTCCAAAAAAGATTGAAATTGTCTATAAAGTTCACCCCAAGGGAAAAACATGTGTTTGCTAGCCAGGTGTTAAGACTGAATAGTCGAGAGAATACAAAGCTTCCCTGTGCTGGAAGTGGGCCACTCAGGAAGGTTTGTACTCCAAGCTCATTTAAGGCAGAGAAAAGTTCTTTAAAATCTTCTTTGACACTGAGCTGTTCTCTAAAAATGTCATTTGCTCCAACATGCACAATGATGCGTTTAACAGTTTTATGCTTTGACACTATCTCTGAAATACTGTTTTTAGTGTCAGAGATGGATGCACTAGGTAGGCAGCATACGGTCATCCAATCTCCTTTTAAATTTCTTACAGTAGCATCACCTATAACAAGTGTTGTAGGATAAGCAGGTGTTGATGGCTGCTTTCCATGTTTGCCCACTCCTTTATTCTTGTGGATCAGTCTCTGTCTATCTTGAGTTGTCTCTCTGGAAACCACTGGTTCCAGATGTCTGAGGCACTCAAATCGATTCTGAAAGGGTATGGGCTGTTGGGTTTGCAGAGGACCAGAAATGTTGTAGTTTTCTGTCCTAGCTGTGCATCTGGATTGATGCCCAGAGTGTATGGGTGTAGTGGCAGCAGAACGCACTGGTGTTGAGGTCACTACCCTTTTCCTTTTGGGTTTAGCACCTTGTGTAAGCCAGCGTTCAGTACTCACATTTTGCCCTGTGAAGTCGATGCAGTCAACCGACCCATCCACAGTCGCACCAGCCAGCCGTGGTGCATTCTCAGCACTCCTACCAGCAGCATCAGTTGCTGAAAACCCTTCCTCGGATGTCCCACGTACATCGTCAGTCCGTGATGGACGGGCATCAATTTTCGATTCGAGGATAGAAATCCTCCGTTCCAGCTCTGTGCACTTTCCACAAGAATTCCTAGATCTTCGCATGGTGTTATGGTCCCAAGTCAAGGTGAACTGCCGTTCCAGCTGTATTGTCTGGTTTTCTAGTTATCTTGTTTAAAACACTAAAAAGTCTCAAAACACTAAAAAGTGTCCTTCTTTCTTATACTCGCTAAACTTGTGAAAGTAAAAACACAGGTAAAAATAGTGAAAATAGTAAAAAAGAGAAGCGAGAAAGCGAGAGCAAGGCAAAAAGCGTCCTACTCGCTTGAGTAGGAGGAGTCAGGAAAGACAGAAAAAGAAAGACAGACTTAGGATCACCACTGCTCTTGAGACTAAGGGGCTTAAAGCAAAAGATACTGTTAAAACCCTTGGTGTCTTTATTGACAGTGAACCAACTTTCAACAGTCACGTGACAGCAATCTTTAAAATCTGCATTCTATCACCTAAAAACATTGCTAAACTTAGAGGTCTTATGTCAAAACAAGATCTAGAAAAACTTGTACATGCCTTTATTTGCAGCAAGGTTGATTACTGCAATGGCCTTTTCATTGGCCTTCCTAAAAAGACTATGAAAGAGCTTCAACTGAAAT
This sequence comes from Coilia nasus, assembly GCA_027475355.1. Taxonomy (NCBI): domain Eukaryota; kingdom Metazoa; phylum Chordata; class Actinopteri; order Clupeiformes; family Engraulidae; genus Coilia; species Coilia nasus. Next base: position 1,103,607 of record CM050198.1, read on the forward strand.
TCCAAAATGCAGCAGCAAGAGTTCTTACGAGAACAAAAAGATCTGACCACATTGCTCCAATTTTAAGGTCCATGCACCTGTGAGGTAGGGCACAAGGAACACGGCCCAGTCCTCCCTAGACCAGTGGTATGCCGTGGCCAGCCGCTCAAAGGTGGTAAGATATTGCTCGATGTCGTCACCGTCTTCCAGTTTGGGGATGGCGCTTCTGGACCACGCCATCGGTGCTGTCGGGGCCACTGGAAGGACGGGCGCTGGAGCCGCTGGAGCTGGAGCTGCTGGAGCTGGTGCTGGTAATGGAGCTACAGGTGCTGGTGCTGGTAATGGAGCTACAGGTGCTGGTGCTGGTAATGGAGCTACAGGTGCTGGAGCTGGTAATGGAGCTACAGGTGCTGGAGCTGGTAATGGAGCTACAGGTGCTGGTGCTGGTAATGGAGCTACAGGTGCTGGAGCTGGAACTGGAACCACAGGCGCTGGAGCTGGTAATGGAGCTACAGGTGCTGGTGCTGGTAATGGAGCTACAGGTGCTGGTGCTGGTAATGGAGCTACAGGTGCTGGAGCTGGTAATGGAGCTACAGGTGCTGGAGCTGGTAATGGAGCTACAGGTGCTGGTGCTGGTAATGGAGCTACAGGTGCTGGTGCTGGTAATGGAGCTACAGGTGCTGGAGCTGGTAATGGAGCTACAGGTGCTGGAGCTGGTAATGGAGCTACAGGTGCTGGTGCTGGTAATGGAGCTACAGGTGCTGGAGCTGGAACTGGAACCACAGGTGCTGGAGCTGGAACTGGAACCACAGGCGCTGGAGCTGGTAATGGAGCTACAGGTGCTGGAGCTGGTAATGGAGCTACAGGTGCTGGAGCTGGAACTGGAACCACAGGCGCTGGAGCTGGTAATGGAGCTACAGGTGCTGGAGCTGGAACTGGAACCACAGGCGCTGGAGCTGGTAATGGAGCTACAGGTGCTGGAGCTGGTAATGGAGCTACAGGTGCTGGAGCTGGAACTGGAACCACAGGCGCTGGAGCTGGTAATGGAGCTACAGGTGCTGGAGCTGGTAATGGAGCTACAGGTGCTGGAGCTGGAACTGGAACCACAGGCGCTGGAGCTGGTAATGGAGCTACAGGTGCTGGAGCTGGTAATGGAGCTACAGGTGCTGGAGCTGGTAATGGAGCTACAGGTGCTGGTGCTGGTAATGGAGCTACAGGTGCTGGAGCTGGTAATGGAGCTACAGGTGCTGGTGCTGGTAATGGAGCTACAGGCGCTGGAGCTGGTAATGGAGCTACAGGTGCTGGTGCTGGTAATGGAGCTACAGGCGCTGGAGCTGGTAATGGAGCTACAGGTGCTGGAGCTGGTAATGGAGCTACAGGTGCTGGAGCTGGTAATGGAGCTACAGGTGCTGGAGCTGGTAATGGAGCTACAGGTGCTGGAGCTGGAACTGGAACCACAGGCGCTGGAGCTGGTAATGGAGCTACAGGTGCTGGAGCTGGTAATGGAGCTACAGGTGCTGGAGCTGGAACTGGAACCACAGGCGCTGGAGCTGGTAATGGAGCTACAGGTGCTGGTGCTGGTAATGGTCTGCGCTCAGCCTCCACGTCCTCCCTCAGCCTCCACGTCCTCCCTCAGCCTCCACGTCCTCCCTCAGCTGGTTCAGCTGCAGCTGGACACTCTTCCAGCGCAGCTCCTGCTTGTAGGACTCTTGTTCGTGCGTCTTCAGAGTCCTTTCCAGGAGATGCCATAGCGCAGCCATCTCTGACTCTGGCTGGGCTGTGGCGCCAACTGGGGTATGCTGCTCCTCATCCAGCAACTCCTCCGCCTCCTCCGTGTCGCCCAGGTCCTCTCGGGTCAGCCTCTGCCCCTCCATCCTTAGCCAGGTGCGGTTATGGCTTTCACTGCCTCCACGATAAGCAACCCGTCTTCCCACTCTCTTGTCCAGTTTCCTCAAAAAGGCGTAACACCCAATACTTCTGACACCAAATGTGAGAGGGCGAGCGGTCACCCCGGGTACAGGTGAGAGGGCGAGCGGTCACCCCGGGTACAGGTGAGAGGGCGAGCGGTCACCCCGGGTACAGGTGAGGCGGTCACCCCGGGTACAGGTGAGAGGGCGAGCGGTCACCCCGGGTACAGATGAGGGTACAGGTGAGGGTACAGGTGAGGGTACAGGTGAGGCGAAACTGGACAGGTGAGGGATGAAGGACGGCAGGTAGGCAGCAAAATGTCCCACAAAGTTGGTTATTTATTAAAACCAAGCAGCACTTGCAAACGCAACAAAATAACCAGGGCAAACTAGATAAAGGCCCAGCACAAAAAAAAGGCTATTAGCACTGGTGAGCAATGGCAGTAGCAAGTAACAATAGCCATAGCGATAGCAAGTAGCAAACAGCAGACAAACAAAGCACTAGCAACAAAGTCTCACAGCAAACTCTGTGCACCTACCCTCACGCTCCCCAAAGGCAGAATGAGGGCCCTCTTTATAGGGCTACCGTTCCCTCCAATTGGACCCTACCATTTCCCAAAATAGGTGAAATCTTTAAACAAAGTATTTACAACACCAATAGCCCAAAATATAAAATCAAAAATATTGCAAACAAAATCATAATAACCCACCACCAACATAATGTCATACTACCACCACCAAAATGAAATAAACACTCATATTAAAAAATACCACACACATTACCCCCCACCATGCACAATGCCCGCTACCACAGCTCCGAAGCAAGGTGTAAAACCACTGCTCCCACAGCGGGCGCGCTTCCGCAAACGACAGTGAAACTACAGCAGATCGGTATGGAGATTTGTATCTTGAACTTGTGTTTGTGTTTGAGGCTAGGCAGGGATTTAACGGAGGAAAAGGGTGTAAATGTTAGACACAGTAGTTGGTACCTCACTACATGTCCGTGTTGGTGTAAATGGAGTTTATGGCAGGAGAGAGAAGTGTGTAATGAGTGTGTTTGTGACTGTCGGGGGAACGCTGAAGCGCGTTGTCAATGGCGTCGGCCAAACACCAAACATTTCCCCAACATCACCCACACAGTTAATAAAGTAGTCCTCCACTCCCAATGCTTTTGCCACCTTTCACACAAACATACAGACACAAATCCCAACTCATCCCAATGTCCAAAAAACCCCGGTGCAATTTGTGCATGTGTGTGCGTGTGTGTGTGAGTAAGCTGCGAGTCTCTCTCTCTCGCTCGCTCTCCAACTCTGACTAGAGGCCTGACCTGACAGTAGATGACCAATACAACAAAATAATATGTTTGTAAAATAAGAAGCATATAGTATAAGGTGCCAAGTCATAAAAAGATTTTAGGGTAATAAATAACTAAGAAAACAATGCATAAAAACAAATAATGTGAGTTAAAAACAAATGCATAAACTAAAAGACCCATACATACATACACCCAAGACATACGTTAACTAAAAACTTTTTTTATACAGAGTTGAACACCAAGGTATAAAAGTGTTTTGAGATGGGTTTTAAAAACAGTTAAGGAAGGGGCCAAGCGTATGTGGAGTGGAATCTCATTCCAGAGTTTAGGGCCAATAACTGTGAAGGCCCGGTCCCCTCTGCTTTTCAGCCTGGAAGGGGGCACCACTAGGCGGAGTTGGTCCGCTAACCTGAGAGCCCTGGAGGGGGTGTGAATTTTTAAAAGGCCAGATAAGTAGGAGGGTGCCAGACCATGAAGAGATTTAAAAACAAATAAAAGAATCTTGAAGTGTATCCTGTAGCGTATGTGGAGCCAGTGAAGGGCTAGAGTTAAAAAGAAGTTATCCATTACATATTAGCTTTAACCTGCAGTCTCTTCCTGTCCGCCCCTGAGCAGCTGGAGTGCCACACTGACATCGCGTTGTAGGTACAATTGGCCTTAACTAATCAGTCTCATTAAAATCAGTCTCATTAATATTACCATTAATTTCGGTGTTTAATAATAAATTATCAAACACTAAATCTATGGTATATTCCGGATTGTTATGTTTACACTACTAGTGTAGTAATAATGTACAGTGTTGGAGTCGTTACTCAAAAAAAGTAATGCATTACACATTACTCGCTACTGTTAAAAAAAGTAATGCATTACACATTACTCGCTACTGTTAAAAAATGTAATGCATTACTTTACTTCTTTACTGCTCATGGAAAGTAACTCCTTACATTACTTTACGTTACTCATCAACAACCTTGAGCAAAACACATAAATTCCTATTGCAGCGAGCATGATGTAAGAAAAGTCGTTTTTTCATGCCATTTAACGAAAACAGGCTACACCACAAAGCTGCTGAAACTCTATAGAGCACTCAGGGTCACAGTATTGCACTACTGGCAGGCTTATGTCATAAAAAACAAACAAACAAACAAGCAAAGTCTAAAACAAGTTAACTTGATAACAGCACTCACTAAAAATAGAATGAATAAAATAGCAGGCAGAGACTGGCATATAGGCTACTACAGAATAAATCCCTTAACAAACTAGACCATTTAAATAAAACATGTTACTAAATAAAATAACTCTAACCACATTAGATGATATCAGGGTAAACATCTTTCACCGGACAACCGATTTCTATTAGGCTTCAGCACGAGACCGTCTAGTCTGAATAGCCTCTTGACTGGCGCGCTAGATGGGGTAGCTGTGTTAAGTTTCATATATTTTTTACATGAGGGAAATGGTTAAGGATTTTCGATGTGTGACTGCGACTTCACATACTCTGTTGCTTTTGTGTCAAAGTTGAAAGAAGCTGTATCTCTCTCATTTTCATCAAAAGCAAACATCTCCTCAGCGATAGTGCTGTAGGAGGCAGGTTTCTGATTCTGTTGCGCAACCAGCCCCACATCATGGTGCAAAACACGACACAATTCCTCACTGCTTCTCAATTCTCCTCTTCCCTAAGCCATTGCACTTTAACGTCGGCAATGTCTCTTAACATATTAAAAACAATGAGCATATCTCCACCCCCCGAACGTTATGGTAGACAGCTTAGCCTTTTTCCTGAATTTAACAATCACCGACAGTTGCGTGTGGACACGTCTCACCACTATTGTGCAAGCGTGCACCTGAGGGTTTTGGGGGAGGGTCAGGGAATCCGTCTCATATCTGTGGTCAGACTGTCAGTGTCCACTGGGGAAGTTCAGTAATCAGCATATGCACTATTAGTAACTGTAGTGTGATTAATGCATTTATAACAGTAACGCGTTACACTACTACGTTACCGACAAATGTAATGTGAGTACAGTAACGCATTACTTTGTAACGCGTTACACCCATCTCTGATAATGTATCACTTACCGTTTTACACTTGCACTACTAGCATTCACATACAACCGTAAGGGTTGAAGGTAATTGGAGTTTCTCAGATTGGGTGGCTTCAATGAATACAGCAGCAACACAGACAAAACACAGTTTCACAATAATCGAATTTATTGTAACAATGCTAATAAATGGGTAATAGCAATTGAGTACATTCAATGTCGATTAGCAGCAATAAATAGCCAATGTAAACAGTAAGGTAGTATGAATGTGCGTATAGGTCGCTAAAAGCAACGGATGTGTGTGCGTGTGTGTGTGTGCGTGTGGGTGTGTGTGTGTGTGTGTGGGCTGTAAGAGAGAGAGAGAGAGAGGGAGAGAGAGAGTAGAAAGTTGCCTCTTCGCTGTCCAGCGAGTGGCTGAGCCCTCTGGCTGTGTGCATGGGCGCGGCTGCACAGTGGAACCGGAGAGGAGTGTGAGGCAGAGAGGAGGAGCAACAGAGTTTGAGAAGGCGCGTGAGAGACGCACGGGGAGATTGTATATGTGGAGATGCTCCTGAGGTGTGTCATGTCTGTAGGGACGCGCAAGATAAATAAATCACAGCGTGGTTTGCGCGAGAACAAAGGACTTTCGTCAAAGTTAACCTTACCCACTACCTTATGTAGGGACGTCCCCAGTTCCCGCCAGAACTACAATTCCCAGTAAACCTCCACTTCCGGGACCGTCATGACATCGACGTCACATCGGTCATCTCCTATAATTACAGGTTACAGTACGCCTGCCCTCTCTCTCTGACCCGGACCTCGGACTAAAAAGATACCTCTACACTCACCTGGTGAAAGTTCAACGCCTTGTAACAAAGAAGATTCAACGTGCTTTTGTATTTTACCATTGGCCACGGTAATCAGTACTTGAGTTCGCTACTTCTTTATTGCTAAGTTACAACCGGTTAACTACAGTTCCGTTTACAGTAACGTTACGACTGCAGCCCAAGCAGTTAGTTGAAAGTTAGAAGCGACAGGATTCCTTCTTCCTTTATTATTCGCGCCGCGCACAAACAACCAGAGACTTTTCCCTCGTCAAAGAAGCTTCGGACGAAAAGGGACTCTGCAAACTTCGGAATCGTCAGGAACATTCCGGAACCTCCGCTGACCCGACGGGTCGGACCGCTCTGCTTCGAAGGACGATCAGACGGACAATTGAAAGTAAGGGCTGGCATTTGGGCACCTTAGTCCTGTAGGAGTAGGTTATTATGCAGTAGTGCTGTAAACTTAGGAACGGTTTAAATGTGCACACTGAAGACACGTAGCGTGTCGTTTTGATCACTGTTTGTTTATGTGTTTATCTTTTGTTGCTCTGCTAGATAGGTTATTGCATGCTCTATCCTCTTCCTCTTCTTTCTAACACTTTTATTTGATACCACACACACCTTTTTACACCATCAAGATTTCAGTGGAACTGGTAATAATATAAGGTAGTGGGCTAAGGTTAACTTGGGTGAAAGTCCTTTGTTCTCGTATAGACCACGCGGTGATCTCCCTTCCCCCAACACCTTAGATAACATTCCATTCACTGATTTGTTTATCTTGCGCGTCTCTGAATACACAACACACATCACGAGCATCTCCACAGACAATCTCTCCATGCGTCTCTCGCGCGCATTCTCAAACTCTGTTGCTCCTCCTCTCTGCCTCACACTCCTCTCCGGTTCCACTGCGCAGCCGCGCTCGTGCACACAGCCAGAGGGCTCAGTCACTCGCTGGACAGCGAAGAGGCAACTTCCTACTCTCTCTCTCTCTCTCTCTCTCTCTCTCTCCCTCTCTCTCTCGCTCTCACGCACCCACTCACACACACACACACACACACATACACCCGTAGCTTTTAGCGACCTATATGCACATTCATACTACCTCACTGTTTACATTGACTGTTTATTGCTGCTAATCGACATTGAATGTACTCAATTGCTATTACTCAGTTATTAGCGTTGTAACAATAAATTTGATTATTGTGAACTGTGCTTTGTCTGTGCTGCTGCTGTATTCATTGAAGCTACCCAATCTGAGAAACTCCAAATACCTTCAACCCTTCCGGTTGTATGTGAATGCTATTGACTGTAGTATAAGTGTAAAACGGTAAGTGATACATCATTACTGCACTAGTAGTGTAAGCATAGTAATCCGGAATATACCATAAATTTAGTGTCTGATAATTTATTGTTAAACACCGAAATTAATGGTAATATTAATGAGACTGATTTTAATGAGACTGATTTAATGAGACTGATTAGTTAAGGCCAATTGTACCTACACTTATATCATTACCAGTTCTACTGAAATCTTGATGATGTAAAAAGGTGTGTGTGATATCAAATAAAGTTGTTAGAAACAAGAGGGAGAGGATAGAGCATGCAATAACCTAAACACATAAACAACAGTGATCAAAACGACACGCTACGTGTCTTCAGTGTGCACATTTAAACCGTTCCTGAGTTTACAGCACTACTGCATAATAATCTACTCCTACAGGACTAAGGTGCCCAAATGCCAGCCCTTACTTCCAATTGTCCGTCTGCTCGTCCTTCGAAGCAGAGGGGTCCGACCCGTCGGGTCAGCGGAGGTCCCGGAATGTTCCTGACGATTCCGTTGAAGTTTGCAGAGTCCCTTTTCGTCCGAAGCTTCTTTGACGAGGGAAAAGTCTGGTTGCTTGCGCACAGCGTGAATGATAAAGAAAGAAAGAATCCTGTCGCTTCTAACTTTCAACTAACTGCTTGGGCTGCAGTCGTAACGTTACTGTTAACGGAACTGTAATTAACCGGTTGTATCTTAGCAATAAAGAAGTAGCGAACTTAGGTACTGATTACCATGGCCAATGGTAAATACAAAAGCACGTTGATTCTTCTTTGTTGCAAGGCGTTGAACTTTCACCAGGTGAGTGTAGAGGGGTATCTCTTTAGTCCAGTGTCCAGACAGAGAGAGGGGGCAGAGGGCAATGCCGACTGCCGACCTATGTTCACATAAGAGCCCACTTTAACAGGGCGTTGCATAGCTCTAGCGCCACTGGACTACTAAGATTGCTGACTAGGGCCTACAAGGACTGCCTACCTGTGTTCTGCTACTGTATTTATCTGCTCCGACACCACTAAACCGCAAGAAATGTTGTCTTGTAACAACCCTGCTAAACTGTAAAGCACTTTGAGTTGCATATTGCATGTATGAACTGTGCTATACAAGTAAAGCTTTATTATTATTATTATTATTAATGCAACCTCTAATTATAGGAGATGACCGATGTGACGTTGATGTCATGACGGTCCCGGAAGTGTCGGTTTACTGGGAGCTGTAGGCCTAGCGGGGACTATGGACGTCCCTACAGCATAGGTCAGCAGGCTCTCGATGGTGGAACGGTAGAGCTCTGTTACGCTGGAAGTCCAGGATGAGTTCCTCTGTCTTAGAGATGTTCAGTGCCAGGATGAGTTCCTCTGTCTTAGAGATGTTCAGTGCCAGGATGAATTCCTCTGTCTTAGAGATGTTTAGTGCCAGAGATGTTCCACTCCCCAAGTTTCAGGACCTAGGGTTAGAGATGTTCAGTGCCAGAGATGTTCCACTCCCCAAGTTTTAGGACCGCATCTCTGCAGGCCTCCTCATTTCCCCGTTATCTCTTATTCGTGTTATGAGAATATAGGAGGTCGTCCTCCATGATGCTGTTGCCTTAGATCTAGGGGCAGGAGGATATTGAAATAGCCTGAGTCAGCAGCTAGAGGCAGGTAATTTACAATCTCTAGAAATTTCCAAAAAAAACCGAAAAGGAGTATGTTCTGTATGAAGTCAAGGCTGTACTGCCCTGTGATCATTCATATAGTGTAGTGCAGTGAAATGGACACTTGGAGCTATAATAGTATACATGTATTTTACAGCTTTGCAGAAATGGCTATTACATGTACATTTATAGGCCTGTGCCAGGCACTGATTGGTTTGTGTTCAGTGTTGTGTTCAATGTAAATATTGTTTGTACATATGAGGACAGAGTCTGAGACACTGATGAATAAGTGTGGCAATTTGATTAGTTGTGTTTAAAGTACAAATTCAAGTTACTTCCTGTTAGATTTTTGTGACGTTTGAGTGAAATTGTTTCGAAATTGTGGGATATATAATGGTGTTGTGTGTAAGCAGTTGAAAAACCTACAAAAGCCCCTGAATTCCAGTGTGGTGGGTCTATCAATAAAACTGTTTTTTTGTATGTTGTGGTATTCAAGTAAAACTAAGAATTTGGGAGATCCAGTCTTTCGTTATAGTCTGGATCTTTTCTGTAGTACGTAAAGTTGGACAAGCAGGCTTAATTAAGGACAAGCAGGCTTAATTAAGGACAAGCAGGCTTAATTAAGGACAAGCAGGTTTAATTAAGGACAAGCAGGCTTAATTAAGGACAAGCAGGCTTAATTAAGGACAAGCAGGTTTAATTAAAGACAAGCAGGCTTAATTAAGGACAAGCAGGTTTAATTAAAGACAAGCAGGCTTAATTAAGGACAAGCAGGTTTAATTAAAGACAAGCAGGCTTAATTAAGGACAAGCAGGTTTAATTAAGCCAGACAATTTAAGATGCATGTCCAGAGCAGAGTGCTACTCTCCATCCCCCACTCTTCCCAAACCTACCCCAGAACACACACACACACACACACACACACACACACACACACACACACAAACACCTGCACATACCACTGCACCACTCTCCTTCCCCCTAACCACTCTTCCCAAACCTACCCCAGAACACACACACACACTTGCACATACCACTGCATACACACACATACACACACACACACACTTGCACATACCACTGCATACACACATACACAGACTTACTATGCAATGAAAAAGACAATCAGACAGATATGTAGAACATTATAGTTTTTATTTTCTATTTATTGTCTTTCAGAGAATTGAATCAACAACTAGTAATGCATACACAAACACACACACACACACACACACATTAGCACTTATGGGGTAAAGATTAGAGGGTGCTCGCACTGAGACACACACACACACCTACTATATTACCATGACAACTCGCATCCTACGCTGGCAGAAAAACAGTGAGTAGGACAAAGAGCCAACACACACAGACAAACACACTCACACACACACACAGACTCAAACACACACACACACACACACCCTTCAGACACACACATACACACACACACACTTTAAATTTGAAGAAGATAAAGCTGAAAGGCAGACAACTAATAGGGATTCAACACCAAAGGATTTCAACGCACACACACACACACATTTTAGATTTGAAGATAAAGCTGACAGGCACAGAACTAATAGGGTTTCAACATCAAAGGATTTAAACACACACACACACACACACACACACACACACACACACACACGCACACACACACTGACCCCCTACCTGTAGGAGAGTATAGCTGAGCATAGCTATTACATGCCTTACAAGACTTTAATGGGAGATGTGTGTGTGTGTGCATACCTAGTGTGTGTGTGTGCATGTCTAGTACTTTCAGTGTGTGTTTGTATGTGTGTGTGTTTGTGTGTGTGTGTGTTTGTGTTTGTATGTACATGTCTTGTACTTTCAGTGAGTGTGTGTGTGTGTGTGTGTAGTACCGTGTATTAACTTATCTGAGCTGTAGCGTGAGAATGTTAACCCTAAGCTCTAAGCCCTATAAAATTAGCCCTGGAACCCACATAATTAGACCCAATTTTTTGGGGGTTAAGCCTAGAACCAAGATCATTACGGGTTAAGCCTAGAACACAGATCATTAGGGGTTACGCCTAGAACCAAGATTATTAGGGTTAAGCCTAGGCCCTATTTTATTAGGGGTTAAGCCTAGGCCCTGTTTTATTAGGGGTTAAGCCTAGGCCCTATTTTATTAGGGGTTACGCCTAGAACACAGATTATTAGGGGTTAAGCCTAGGCCCTATTTTATTAGGGTTAAGCCTAGGCATTAGGGGTTAAGCCTAGGCCCTAGCACATACCCACACAGACACTAAATACTACCATGATTATTGCACATGATCATACACGTACTTACACACACATATTTTCTGTTTTTCTGTCACACAAACACACCCGATCACCAGACAGCCATACACAGACTAACACACACACACGCACATGCACACACACATTTACACATTAAAATGGTCACATTGACTCCAAACAGGTCTGGTGACTGGGGACCCTGGAGTAACCCAGGAGAGCATTGGAGTGAGGGCTTAGGGGTGGGGCTTATGGGTTAGGTGTGGGACTTAGGGTTAGGGTGGGGTTTATGGTTTAGGGGTGGGGCTTAGGTATGCCGAGGCTTTGTGCTTTCACTCATCTAAGCAGCATAATTACGCCAGTCCAGTGGTGCCAGTCTGCATATCGTGGAGTAGTCTGCGTTAATACCTGGACACATTTATATTCATATACTGGTCTACACTCATTAGGGGCTTTTCTGCCATCTGCTGTTTGAAGGAGGAACAGCAGGTGTGGGGCTATTTGGGCTCAGTAAGCAGGACTCAGTATAACTGTAGATGAGAAAGGGCCCCAGGCTGCCACCTACAGGGAAGAGGAGGAACTGCTGGTCAGGACAGAAGCCGATTATCTCAACAGAATAAAGCAGCTAATATTGACACTAACTGGATGGGTTAGGGTTAGATTATCAGCAGCTAATATTGACACTAACTGGATGGAGTATAATGGTTAGACTGATCGTTTTGGATGGTGAAAGAGCGAGCTTAACACTTGATGGATCAGGTGTAAAGATATCCTATTGTACAGGTCAAACTATCCATATGCTTTACACTTAAGTGGTCAGATTTATAGTCATCCCACTGAAGACGTCAGATTCACCATGCGATTCACACCTTATAGGTCTGATTAAAGCGATCTTATTCTTATAGCAACCTTATATCGACCCTGTAGGTCTGATTAAAAGATTAACAGGCAGGCTACATCACTTAGGAGGCCATGTCTTCTATGTACTAAATGGGTTAGGGCTAGGGGTCTTCTATGTACTAAATGGGTTAGGGCTAGGGGTTATGGGGTAGGAGGCCATGTCTTCTATGTACTAAATGGGTTAGGGCTAGGGGTTATGGGTTAGGGCTAGGGGTTATGGGTTAGGGCTAGGGGTTATGGGTTAGGGCTAGGGGTTATGGGTTAGGAGGCCATGTCTTCTATGTACTAAATGGGTTAGGGCTAGGGGTTATGGGGTAGGGCTAGGGGTTATGGGGTAGGGCTAGGGGTTATGGGGTAGGGTTAGGGGTTATGGGGTAGGAGGCCATGTCTTCTATGTTCTCTGTTTAGTTGTGTTGTTTCTAGGTTGTTACTTGTGTATTTATCCAAAGCCTCAGCTTTGGGCTTTGTGTGTGGGATTTAGGGTGTGGGGTGGGGTGGAGTGTGTAATGTGTGTGTGTGTGTGTGTGGGATGGGTTTAGGGTGTGGTGTTATGTTTGTAATGTGTGTGTGTGTGTGGGATGGGTTTAGGGTGTGGGGTGGGGTGGGTTGTGTAATGTGTGTGTGTGTGGGATGGGTTTAGGGTGTGGTGTAGGGTTTGTAATGTGTGTGTGTGTGTGTGTGAGATGGATTTAGGGTTTGGTGTGGTGTGCAATGTGTGTGTGTCTGGTTGGGGTGGTGAGGGGATGGGGTTTGTATTGTGGGTGTGTGGGTGTAGTATGGGGGGTGTGGTGTGGAGTAGTGTAGTGTGGTGTGGTGTGGTGTGGGGTAGTGTGGTGTGGTGTAGTGGGGTGTGGTGTTGTACGGTGTGGTGTGGTGTTGTACGGTGTGGTGTGAAGGGTGTGGTGTGGTGTAGTGTGGTGTGGTGTTGTACGGTGTGGAGGGTGTGGTGTAGTGTGGTGTAGTAAGGTGTAGTTTGGTGTGGTGTGGAGGGTGTAGTGTGGTGTAGTCAGGTGTGGTGTGGAGGGTGTAGTGTGGTGTAGTGTGGTGTGGTGTGGAGGGTGTAGTGTGGTGTGGTGTGGTGTGGTGTGGAGGGTGTGGTGTAGTGTGGTGTGGAGGGTGTGGTGTGGTGTGGTGTAGTGTGGTGTAGTCAGGTGTGGTGTGGAGGGTGTAGTGTGGTGTAGTGTGGTGTGGTGTGGAGGGTGTGGTGTAGTGTGGTGTGGAGGGTGTGGTGTATTGTGGTGTAGTGTGGTGTGGTGTAGTGTGGTGTAGTGTGGTGTAGTCAGGTGTGGTGTGGAGGGTGTAGTGTGGTGTGGTGTGGAGGGTGTAGTGTGGTGTAGTGTGGTGTAGTCAGGTGTGGTGTGGAGGGTGTAGTGTGGTGTAGTGTGGTGTGGTGTGGAGGGTGTGGTGTAGTGTGGTGTAGTGTGGTGTGGTGTGGAGGGTGTAGTGTGGTGTAGTGTGGTGTAGTGTGGTGTGGTGTGGAGGGTGTAGTGTGGTGTGGTGTGGTGTAGTCAGGTGTGGTGTGGAGGGTGTAGTGTGGTGTAGTGTGGTGTGGTGTGGAGGGTGTGGTGTAGTGTGGTGTAGTGTGGTGTGGTGTGGAGGGTGTAGTGTGGTGTGGTGTGGTGTGGAGGGTGTAGTGTGGTGTGGAGGGTGTGTTGTAGTGTGGTGTGGAGGGTGTGGTGTAGTGTAGTGTGGTGTGGTGTGGTATAGTGTGGTGAGGTGTAGTGTGGTGTGGTGTGGTATAGTGTGGTGTGGGGTAGTGTGGTGTGGAGGGTGTGGTGTGGTGTGGTGTGGTGTAGTCTGGTGTGGAGGGTGTGGTGTGGTGTAGTGTGGTGTGGAGGGTGTGGTGTAGTGTGGTGTAGTGTGGTGAGGTGAGGTGTAGTGTGGTGTGGTGTAGTGTGGTGTGGTGTGGTATAGTGTGGTGTGGGGTAGTGTGGTGTGGTGTGGTATAGTGTGGTGTGGGGTAGTGTGGTGTGGAGGGTGTGGTGTGGTGTGGTGTAGTGTGGTGTGGAGGGTGTGGTGTGGTGTAGTGTGGTGTGGAGGGTGTGGTGTAGTGTGGTGTAGTGTGGTGAGGTGAGGTGTAGTGTGGTGTGGTGTAGTGTGGTGTAGTGTGGTGAGGTGAGGTGTAGTGTGGTGTGGTGTAGTGTGGTGTGGTGTGGTGTGGTGTAGTGTGGTGTGGAGGGTGTGGTGTGGTGTGGTGTGGTGTGGTGTAGTGTGGTGTGGAGGGTGTGGTGTGTTGTAGTGTGGTGGGGTGTGGTGGGGTGTGGAGGGGTGTAGTGTGGTGTGTTGGGTTGTGGGTGTGTGGGGTGGTGTGGTGTAGTGTGGTGGGGTGGTGTGTGGTCAGATCTGAGCTTGTGGGGTTGTGGGTGTGTTGACTGGGCTACTGGCATGTGGGAATGGTGGGTGAGTGTCTGCTGAGTGTAGTGTAGTGTAGTGTAGTGTAATGTAGTGTAGTGTAGTGTAGTGTAGTGTAATGTAATGTAGTGTAGTGTAATGTAATGTAGTGTAGTGTAATGTAGTATAGTGTAGTGTAGTGTAGTGTAATGTAATGTAGTGTAGTGTAATGTAGTGTAATGTAGGGTAGTGTAATGTAATGTAGTGTAGTATAGTGTAGTGTAGTGTAATGTAGTGTAGTGTACTGTAATGTAGTGTAGTGTAATGTAATGTAGTGTAATGTAATGTAGTGTAATGTAGTGTAGTATAGTGTAGTGTAATGTAGTGTAGTGTAATGTAGTGTAGTGTAGTGTAGTGTAGTGTACTGTAATGTAGTGTAGTGTAATGTAGTGTAGTGTAATGTAGTGTAGTGTACTGTAATGTAGTGTAGTGTAATGTAATGTACTGTTGTATAGTGTAGTGTAGTGTAATGTAGTGTAGTGTAGTGTAATGTACTGTAGCATAGCGTAGTGTAATGTAGTGTAGTATAGCGTAGTGTAGTGTAGTGTAGTGTAATGTAGTGTAGTGTAGTGTACTTTAATGTAATGTAGTGTAGTGTAGTGTAGTGTAATGTACTGTAGTATAGCGCAGTGTAGTGTAGTGTAGTGTAATGTAGTGTAGTGTAGTGTAGTGTAATGTAATGTAGTGTAATGTAATGTAGTGTAATGTAATGGATGAGCCCTCACCCTAACCGCAACAGTGGCATCTAGTTAAATCTTAATGCAGGTTAACAGAAGTAGCAGAAGGTAACAGAACATCAAGTCAAGTTATAGCAAGTCCAGTAAAGATGCAGGAACTCCATTTAGGTGAAAATGCTTTAAAATGAATCCAGCATGGCATCAGAATGACAATGATCGGTGCATTTAGTCCAATGTGGCATCAGAGTGAAGATGATTGGTCGATTTAGTCCAACATGGCATCTAGTTGGTCAGCTAGGTCATCAAACATGCTGCCAATGTCATCCAGAATGCTGGACGAGGGCTTCTTTTCTGCAGAACTACAGAAGTGGGGGGAAGAACAAGACTCATTTAGTAACACATCATTATTATCATACAGTTTGCTGCTAATGAGACATACACTAACCCTAACCATACTAATACACTATTAATACACTACTAATACACTACTAATACACTACTAATACATACCCTACTAATGAGACATACACTACTTATACACTACTAATACACTACTAATACACTACTAATACACTACTAATACACTACTAATACATACCCTACTAATGGCTGAGTGGTGATAAGATGTTGTGAAGTTATTTGTCTAAGTGGTGGGCGAATGATGACAGGTGATTGGCTACTTGTCTGAGTGACAGGCGAATGATGACAGGTGATTGGCTATTTGTCTAAGAGACAGGGGAATGATGACAGGTGATTGGCTACTTGTCTGAGTGACTCACTTGTCGGCATCATGTGTGATCTTGTTCTCCACAGCCTGCAGGACAACAGCTAGGCTGGTGCTTGTGTCGTCCAGCCTCTGGGAGATGACAGGGGGAGCCCCTTCCACAGGCTGCCCCACAGGCTGCTCTCCTGCTGGGCCAGAGCGACTAGGACAGGTCCCGGCTGCAGGCGCGGCCTGCTGGCTCGCCCCACTCAGTCTCCTCTGCGCAGCCACGGGCCGCATGCTACTCTCCATGGCAACAGGCTCCTCCTTTTTAGCTGCTTGCATGGAAACAGGCTCCTCCTTCGTGGCCATTTCCATGGCAACAGGCCCCACCCCCTCTAATTCTCCCTGCACCTGTTCCTGTCTGGCCACGCCCACTCTCCGCCTCCTAACCACACCCACTCTGCCCTCCA
>CM050198.1:1125000-1132500 GCA_027475355.1 Coilia nasus
CAGCATAGCGGCAATGTCACGCACGCTTCCCCCTGCGGCGGACAAGGCCACGCCCCCTTCCCTGCTGACCAATCCGCAGTCGCTGCGCCGCCGCTCCCTGTAGCTCACGCTAAGAAGCCCCACCCCCGGCCCCGCCTCCTCGGCTAGGTTGCTATGGGAGACGGAGGAGCAGGAGCGCTTGGGAGGGGTGGGAGGGCGTGTCTTCCTGCGTGGCCGCGTAGCAAAAGCCTGTGATTGGCTGCAGCTGACGCTGGCCTGGGATTGGTCGAGAGCCGCACTGCTGCTGCGCGTTACCCTATGGCCACCAGGGGGAGCTGTGTCTGCTTCCTCCGGCAGACACAGCTGGGGCACAGCAGGAGGGTGTGTGTGTGTTTGAAGGAGGGTGTGTGTGTGAGAGAGGGTGTGTGTGGTGGTAGGGGAGTCCGGTTGGGATTCAGGTGGAGTGTGTGTGTGTGAGTTTGTGTGTATGTCAGGTGGAGTGTGTGTGTAGGAATGTGTGTGAGTGTGAGGTGCAGTGAGGGGAGGGCTTCCGTGAGGGGGGAGGGGCTTTGTGAGGGGGGGAGGGGCATTTGTCCTGCGTAACCGTGGAGACGGCGAGTTGCTGAGCTTGTCCACCGGTGGAGGGGATCTTATTGGCTGATCAGGACTTGCAGCTGATTGGCTTAGATGAAGCTCCTTACTTGGCTCCACCAATCGTCTCACACCAAGCAGGATCTTCTTCTGGTGTCCTGCAAGTCAGGAAGTCAAGGGTTACTTACATGCCAGTGTGTGTGTGTGTGTGTGTGTGTCTGTGTACCTAGTTTGGTGATGCGGACCTCCTGAATGTTCTCTGTGTGATGTCCATGTTTTGTGTGTGTGTGTGTGTGTGTGTGCATGTGTGTGTATGCATATGTGTGTGTGTGCATGTGTGTGTGTATGCATTTGTGTGTGTGTCCATGTGTGTGTGTGTGTGTGTATGTGTGTGTGTGTGTGTATGCGTATTTGTGTGTGCATGTGTGTGTGTGTGTGTGCGCGTGTGCCTATGTGTGTATGCGTATGTGTGTGTGTCTGTGTGCGTGTGTGTGTGTATGCATATGTGTGTGTGTCCGTGTGTGTGTGTGTGCGTGTGTGTACCTAGTTTGGTGATGCCGATCTCCTGCATGTCGCCTGCCGTGATGTCTCGGATGAAGTCCATGTTGTCATAGCCGTTCTGCACCAGAGTCTGGTAGTGCTGTCCCAGGCCAATCACAGACAGCCACTCCGACAGGCTGGCCTATAGGAACACAGCACTGTTCTGACTGACCAATCAGAACACTGATAACCTGATCACCTGACATATGAGAACACACCGCTGCAATTACTGACCAATTAGAACACTCCTCACCTCTCCTAAAGACATACAACAAAAGTGTGTGTGTGCTAAGTGTAATGTACTGTAAACTAACAAGGTAACAAACTAGCTGATTGAAGTAAATATAATACAGTTTTTTATGTTTGCTTACACACTAAAATGTAAAGTTTCCCACAATTAATGACACTCAAGTAAAAAAACACCAGCTCAGGTTGGCACCACTCTAAGCACATTTTCAGCTTCACACATTTTGCTAAATACTACACACAGTGATTTGCTAAACATTAAACACACTTATTGTTGAGAGACTCTGTTTGAAACATGCAGCTTAAGACAAGATTCTGTAATTCTACCTATGCATGAGACATAAACTTATAAGATTTTGTATTCTGATAAGATTTTGTACTCCATGTAACCGGACCTTTTCTACATATTCTCTGCTTGCTTAATAAGATAATTAGTATGATTCACATAAGATTTAATACTCTATGTATTCTCTGCTTGCTTATTAAGAAGATATTTAGTAAGAAATGATATATGTGCCAGAACCAGCGTATAGGGATATCTATCTGTATGAGTAACATGTATGATTGAAAATGCCTTGCTATGAAATGTGTACACCCTGCTGTAAGACTTTGCCAAAAGCAGAAGTAGTGATGTCAACTGAGGTGACGTGTACGGCTACTCACTTGTATTACCATTAAAGGGGTATAAAGTTAAGGTTAAATAATTAAATAAACAAGTTCAGTACGGCAGGAGAGTATAAAAGCAACAGGGCGCGGCAGCCCAAGTGATCTTTTTCGGCGCATTGTGCGCATCGTAGGACTTAGACTTTTTGACCTCGCTTTTTGGGGACTTTTGCTGGAAACAGCGTCGGGCTCACTTGAGCGCGATCTAGAGTAGGATAGAAAACTTTTGCACAAAGTGTGCGTTTTTGCTGGCTCTCAGCATTAAACCTTGCACCGAGTGTGCGTTTTGCTGGTCTCCAGCATACTGAATTAGATATATTACTACAGTGTTTGCTGTGCTCTTTCTGAGCATACCATACATTCTTTTTAGATAAGATAAGGTTAAGGCTTATTGCTCTTGCTTGAGCAAGAGAGCTCTTTTTGAGCGGCATATACATTTTCTTTACATCTGCTTTTGATTAGACTGACCCATAGCGAATAGCTGTAACAGGGTGAAACTTTAATTTTGCTTGTAATAAATTTCACGGAGAGAATCTCCTTGGACATACACTTGGAAGAGAGAGCTTCTTTTTTTCACTTTGTCTGTCCCCTTTACCGCTAAGAGTGCCTAAACCACAGGTAAGAATTTGATTTTCTTATTATAAGAAAATTGTGGTCGTTAGTTTTAAGGAAGAAATAGCCTAAAACTTGAATCCATTTCTCCATAATTGTGTTGAGTAGGATGTCTGGTTGGACCAGTAATCCTGCATTAGATGACCGCAGTGAACGTGAGGGTGAATAGCTCTGCAACAGGTCCTTAACATATGATGGGGCAAGATTGTGATTACCATTGTGTGTAACTCACTCAAACACAAACAAATCATATGAATCATGTGGCCTTCCTGCTTGTGCAATCAAACCATTGCAAATGGTTCAGAATGCAGCAGCACGACTGGTTTTCAATCAACTCAAAAGGTCGCATGTCACTCCTCTCTTCATTGACCTGCATTGGCTCCCGGTGGCTGCCAGAATTCAACACAAAGCTTTGACGCTAGCCTACAAAGTCACTTCTGGATCTGCCCCCACCTATCTCAACGTCATACTGAATGCTTACATCCCGTCCAGAATGCTGCGATCCTCCAATGCGAACCGCCTGGCCGTACCCTCTACCAAGACAAAGCGAGGTCACTCCAAACTTTTCTCGGTTGTTGTCCCTCAGTTGTGGAACAACCTACCAGTCCCTACAAGAGCAGCAACTTCCCTCCTGACCTTCAAAAAGCTTGTGAAGACCCTTCTTTTCCGAGACTGCTTAACAAAACCAAATTCTACTAACCATCTCTTTACATAGGTACCTTCGATGTTCTCTACACATGTGTTTGCTATTATGTCCTCCTTTTTGTAAGTCGCTTTGGATAAAAGCGTCTGCTAAGTGTAATGTAATGTAATGTGTGTGCGATTTGGCAACAAAATAGCATTTTTACAAATAAGAGTTTAGTTTTAAAAGAAGAATAACATTTTGCAATAGATCTGGGGTGTTCTGTTCATTTGGTGTATGGTTGTCCTAACTGTGTGTAGTGTTTTGACAAAATAGGCCTAGTTTTTAAAATTGAGTTTAAGCAATCGTAAAAAACTGTAACTGGCAACATACCTGTGATATTTAGCATAGCTATCTGATATATAGCTATGTGATATATAGCATTGTGATATATACCTATGTCATATATGTGATCGGCCACAGCAAAACCAGTCACATGTCGGCCAGAGCGAAATGGAGAAAATCACGTTGGAAGTTTTTTTTTTCCAAAATTTGTGATTTTTGTTTTTTTGCAAAATGTGAGAGTTGAGATCATGAAGAAGCTATTCTACGTTTCAGATAACAGTATGGGTTGCTTTAAAAACATGCATTTTGCCTTTGAAATTGGCAAGTTTTCAGGAAAGAATCTCGTCTTCCTTGGGGCGTGGGTATATTACCATACTGGCGATACTGGCCATTCATGTGACGATTACAGTGCTCTTTTGTTTGTGTTTACGCCAATCAGCTGTGTGCTAGAAGCAAACCTCGTGGCTACTTAAGCTGTGTAACTTCGACTGTAAATGCTACATAAGAAGAAGGGAGAACTCTCTCCTTGGGATGTTCACATAGTCAAAAACTTTCTCCAGAGTGTACAGAATGCAATCGGATCATCTATCTGCTGAAAGAGAGTAAAGTACTAAGAGAGTGTTGACGGAGGGGAGGGGGAAGTCCCCCTTTATGCACAGCAGAGTCAAGACTTGTTTCATTGAAATTCGAATGGGACGCGTGTGGAGTTTAACTAATAAATTGGTCCATACGTTTTTTTGAAGTTGTTGATGATTTTTGGAACCATGTGTCATAATCCGCAACTGTTTGTGATTATTTCAAGCCTAATAGTCTAAGTTGTTACTGTTTGGATTTTGAGAAATGTAGCTTTACTTCAGGTCAGGCAGTAACACTAACTATGTTGTTGTTAGCGCGCTAACGCCAGCGAACTACGCTAACGTAATGGTTTAAATTGAAAGCTGTCACTTTACTCACCAACATCCACCTAGATACTGTTACTGATATTAGCTCAAATGGAAAAATTAATATAAAGGTATAAGGTTACAGCAATGTGTTAAATTCAAGGTGAGCGAAGTTAGCGTTTAGCACATTGGTGTTGTCATAGTTAATACTATTGACTTAAATGAGCTAGGTCGTTAGCTTGCTAGCTCGCTGTACAGACAGACTAGGAGTTTGTTGGCATCAGTTTCGATTTGCGATGGGCGATTAATTTGAATAATGCCCGAAATGACTGGTGGTAATGACTAAATATTTACTGCAGTATACAACAGTAATACTGTTGTAAAAACTGCAGCTTTGATACTGCAATACAGATAGCTACTGCAGCGCTAGTTGCTAAATCATTAGCATCTCAGTCATAATACCACACGTCAGTAACAGTCTGTGGGGGGGGGGCTTATCTTAATGTCATGCTAATGGCCAATATTCGGCGAGAGTGAGGCAAACTTTAAGAGGAGTTTTCTCAGTTTTGTGTTTTAAGGTGTGCATGCTTTCAAATGGCCACCAATTCTTCAAATATTATCAGATTTCCATGTGAAAGACATCATTGGAAAGCTTAGAGATTACAGAGATTACACTTTCAGAATCTGTGAATAACTCAAAATGCCTCTCGGATGAGTTGTGGCCGGTTTTGCTGTGGCCGGTCACATATAGCATTGTGATATATACCTATGTCATATACAGCATTGTGATATATACCTATGTCATATATAGCTTAGCTATGTGATATATAGCTGTCATTGATAGCTATGTGATATTTAGCTATGTCATATATAGTTACGTGATATATAGCTATGTCATATATACCTATGTCATATATATCTACAGTATGTGCAAAAGTCTTAGGCAGGTGTGAAAAAAATGCTGTCAACTAGGAATGCCTTCAAAAATGGAAGTGTTAATCATTTATGTTCATCAATTAACAAAATGCAGTGACTGAACAAAAAAGAAACCTAAATCAAATCAATACTTGGTGTGACCACCCTTTGCCTTTAAAAGAGCATCAATTCTTCTAAGTCTATTGCATAGAGTTTTTGAAGGAACTTGGCTGAAGAACTACCACAGATCTTTGTGTCTTCTTCTGTGTCATTCCTAGTTGACAGCTTTTCACACCTGCCTAAGTGATATATAGCTATATGATATTTAGCATAGCTATGTGATATATACCTATGTGATACATAGCTATGTGCTATATAGCTATGTGATATATACCTATGTGATATATAGCTATGTGATATATACCTATGTGATATATAGCTATATGATATATACCTATGTGACATATAGCTTAGCTATGTGATATATACCTATGTGAGTGGTCCCTTGTTATTCACGGGAGTTGCGTTCTAAAAATAACCTGGGATAGGCGAAATCCGCGAAGTAGTCAGCTTTATTTTCTACAATTATTATAGATGTTTTAAGGCTGTAAAACCCCTCACTACACTTATATACTTTTCTCAGACAGGCAAAGTTTACACTAGCAAACATATAGCACTTGAGAGTCACACAGCTAGCGGTGGAAGATTTATGTAAATTTTACAAGCTGTACTGTACAGGAGATTGCATGCACTAAAAAAATCCGCGAAACAGCGAGGCCGCGAAAGGTAAACCGCATTATAGCGAGGGACCACTGTATATCTATCTGACATATACAACGTTACGAGGCACAAGGCAAGTTAAGGAGAGACACTGGAAAGTTTTAATTTTATGTCGGTAGCTGCACACTTCAGTACTGCGAAGCTGCATAAAAAGTAGCCTAAAATGACACAATGACACATTGTTCCAATTAATTTGACAAGGAGTCATTTAATCCACAGCATCACTGTGGGCAATTTAAATGTTACCAGCCAAATACGAGACATACAGAGAATATAAAATTAAGCTTGCTTGAGTAAAAGCAATCCAGATTTATTTTATGTGGGGAAGGGGGATTGGTTTGTCAAACCATGACTTTTTTGAGCCATAGTTTTTTACGCTTCTCACGAATTGGCTGAGTTGTTCACTGAATGTCCAACTTGCTGTGTCGCTTCATGACTTCCTCGTTTCTGCAAACCCCGTCGTTTGTTTTGTTTTTTTTGCTTCACATCATCTTCTGCCCGGACCACGGGGACAGCACGGATATCTTCAGCTGACCAGAACTGGCGATCCATCTTTTTCATATTCTTCAGTAAGGACGGTAATACAGGTGCAGATAATACTCTGCCATCTTCCCTTTATTTTGCATCCAAATGTTGACGCCGCCCCGACCTTGACACTGCCTCTAGACCCACTGTAGCCCCTGTAGGACCATCGTTTAGATTGGGCCAGACATCGCGGGCCATTAGCCCCAGGACAGCCCCTGTAGGCCCGTGTTAGCACCTGGCCCTGAAAGTGTGAAGCCCCTGTAGGCCCGTGTTAGCACCTGGCCCTGAAAGTGTGAAGCCCCTGTAGGCCCGTGTTAGCACCTGGCCCTGAAAGTGTGAAGCCCCTGTAGGCCCGTGTTAGCACCTGGCCCTGAAAGTGTGAAGCCCCTGTAGGCAGGTTTTAGCACCTGGCCCTGAAAGTGTGAAGTCACTTAACCCCGACACGCCCCTGTTGGCTCGGCTTTGGCCCCGCAATGTAAACCCTGCTAATGTTAGGGTTAGGGCTAACCGCTATTGTTAGGGTTAGGGCTAACCCTATTGTCTGAATCAGATGACCACAACACCTCTTACTCGAATTCACACCTTGATGGGTGAGTCATTTGACCCTTTGTGATGGAATGAGGGGTGTGGTCTACACCTTGATGGGTGAGTCATGTGACCCTTTGTGATGGAATGAGGGGTGTGGTCTACACCTTGATGGGTGAGTCATGTGACCCTTTGTGATGGAATGAGGGGTGCGGTCTCATGGAATGAGGGGTGCGGTCTCATGGAATGAGGGGTGCGGTCTCATGGAATGATGGG
>CM050198.1:1150000-1167500 GCA_027475355.1 Coilia nasus
CTCTCTACTATACACACACACACACACACACACACACACACACACAAACACACACAAACACACACATACTCTACTCTACTCTCTGTCCCCCTGTACCCAATCAGCTCATCAAATGGCTTTATCCAATCGCATCTCTCTGTTCCCCTTTATCCAATCAGCTCATCAAATGGCTTTATCCAATCGCATCTCTCTGTGCCCCTGTACCCAACCGGCTCATCAACTGGCTTTATCCAATCGCATCTCTCTGTGCCCCTGTACCCAACCGGCTCATCAAATGGCTTTATCCAATCGCATCTCTCTGTTCCCCTTTATCCAATCAGCTCATCAAATGGCTTTATCCAATCGCAATGTTTGTCGCCATCATTCTGCAAACGGACCCACCTGTCATCATCATTTGCACCTGCAAGTGGAGCAGGCATCATGCAACGTCTGCCTCTCCCTCTCCTAGTGTGTGTGTGTGTGTGTGTTATATTTGCAACTGCAAGTGGAGGAGACACCACGCAACGTCTGCCTCTCCCTCTCCTACGGATGCTGCCAGCTCTCCCCACTGTAAGAACTGGGTTAGGGGTACTGTCACTCTCATCCCTGACATGACTAGCTCCTCGAGTCACATGTCACTCTCATCCCTGACATGACTAGCTCCTCGAGTCACACTTCCACCCCGTTTACCTCTTCCACCCTCCCCGATATTTCCTTCACAGGTCACACCGTCACCTCTACACGAGGCTTCCCCATGCACAGGCACCCCGTCAGGGATCACTCAGGGACACTGCCACGGAGGGACACTGCCACTCAGGGACACTGCCACGGAGGGACACTGCCACTCAGGGACACTGCCACGGCCCCCAATCCTCCTATGAACAATGCCACCGTGTTTATTTTGTCACCTGCACCTGTTTTAGGTGAAAGAGTTGGAAGTGTCTGCTTGTGCACATATTCGCCTTCAGAATCAGATTCTGCCAACAGTAGACCTAAAACATCATCGCAAACCCTAGCTCAACAATAGCCCTCTATCACACTGGCTCTGCTAAATTCCACAAAGTTTCAATGAAACTTTCTTGAAAAAAGTGCATTGAAGTTGTCATTCTGAGTTAGGAATTGAGTACGACATGTCTACCATCTACTGGACAGGGGTTTGAACAACATTAAATTCTCTACTTGACACAACAGGCTGTTTTATTCAGTGTTGCATCTTGTCGCAACTTTGCGAGCGTGGCAGTGAAAGGGTTAATGGCAGTTGGTGGATTTGGACCTGTGATCCTGTGGTCACAGGGCTGCTACCTTACCTGGGTGATTTGAACCTGCGACAGGTCTGTTACCTTACCTGGGGGATTTGAACCTGCGACAGGTCTGTTTCCTTACCTGGGGGATTTGAACCTGCGACAGGTCTGTTACCTTACCTGGGGGATTTGAACCTGCGACAGGTCTGTTACCTTACCTGGGTGATTTTATCCTGCGACAGGTCTGTTACCTTACCTGGGGAATTTGAACCTGCGACAGGTCTGTTACCTTACCTGGGGGATTTGAACCTGCGAAAGGTCTGTTACCTTACCTGGGAGATTTGAACCTGCGACAGGTCTGTTACCTTAATCGCCACGTCACCACTGCCCCAGACTGAGTCTGGTTCTGTGAAGAATGGGCCTATCCACCCCAGACTGGGTCTGGTTCTGTGAAGAATGGGCCTATCCACCCCAGACTGGGTCTGGTTCTGTGATGGGTTCTGCAATGTGTTCTGTAATAGGTCAGGTCAGGTCATGTTAGCGAACCTCACATGACTGGAGGAAGTGATGTCACACCTGCCCTTTTGATGACCTCCACCATGTTGGAAGGGAAGTAGCCCACACGGTCATTTCCTGTCCGGTTGTCATGGATACAGCCTTTCCAACGCCCATCAGAATGCTGTTCCAAAACCTGAAAAAAAACATATACACACAAACACAGACACACATTAACGTACACACAAACACACATACACACGCAAACACACATTGAGGGTATGTGTGTGTGTCTGTGTGTGTGTAACAATGGTGTTCCTGCGCAGTTCAACCCCTGGCTCAAACCAACAACCTCAGCAACTCAGTTTTAAGAGACAGGCATGCTACCAAGGGAGCTAAATGCTATTAGCATATTAGCTTAATCAGTAGTGTATCCTCTAAAAGCTATTAGGCTATTAGCTAAGTGAATAGCATATCCTCTAAATGCTATTAGGTTATTAGCGCAGTGAGTAGCTTATCCTCTAAAAGCTATTAGGCTTTTAGCTAAGTCAATAGCGCATCCTCTCAAAGCTATTAGGCTATTAGCTAACTCAGTAGCACATCCTCTAAAACAGGGGTGCCCACTATGTGCTGGTAGATCGCATGTTGTCTAAAACTTTTTGTTATGTTACCATAACAACTAGAACGGCTACTGGAAAACCCATAGACAGTAGAAGAGAATGAACCGTGGGATGGCGCTGTTTTCAAATACAGTACGATACGAATACGATAAATTGAGCAATCAGAAATCAGACCGCGTACGATAATTTTCTTAATAAGTATTTTTCTACCGTTATCGCTGCAATCACTTACTAGAGTGGGAAGCTAATATTGTATGTGGGGACTTGATTCTTCGTCAACTAACTTTGGTTAGCTTAGCTTAGCCATCTTTCTCAATTCACTTACATCGAATAGTAAAATCCATAGATAGCGATTCTGCTTACAAACAAATACCAAGTAAGTTCTAAGCTTATTTTTTGAGAAATACTGATGTAAATGTTTCCCCAACATGAATAGAAAAATAAAGGGGCATGACTATGACTATGGCTAGTTATCCAAACAGTACGGTACATTTTCTCCTGTGCGACAGAAACTCACTAGCCGTCGCATGATTTGTGACGCCATTTTTAGCACAATTTCAGATAAACATTTCTTACAAGGCAATAACATGACAGATTTCCAAACGAAGCAAATATGTTGTGCTGTGTCCTCTCCGGTTTAGAACAATGCCAATATCAAGACACAGAGTCCTTCTCATGTAAAGTTTTTTGATTTCAAAGTGACGCTAAAATGAATGGAAGTCAACGGAATGCTAAAGGCTATTGGGCCCTTTCGGGATTGGGATTTCCCCATGGGTGCTTCAACTTCCGCCTATGCTCCTACCCCCTTGGGAAAACGGCAGCAAAGAAGGAGTCCTAGCTAACTTGTATCTACTGTTCATAAAAACTATGACAGTGACTTCCCTCTGAAAAGCGAACTGGGAAATGTGGTGGAAATAAAACTGCAGTTAACAGGGTGGCAGTCACTTCATTACGTAGAAAATGCATGAAAAGAGATCATTGCTGTCGCAACCAAAATAGCCTGTTGTATTCGAGATAGGTCTCTTCAAAGACATCTGTTCCGTGCACAGTTGGAAGAGGCTTACTAACTATTCTGACCTCTTGCTACACACCGACGTGAGATGGCTTAGTAGGGGGAAATTCTTGCAGAGATTTCGACAACGCTATCCGTTGATTAAGGAGTTTCTTCTTGTCACTAAACATGCGGAACACAAGCAACTTAATGACAATCAGTAGCTGCTAGACTTGGCGTTTGTAACTGATCTTACTAACATGTTGAACGAACTTAATTTGGAGCTGCAAGGAAAAGACAAAAGTGTGGTCGACATGAGACATGATCAGCTCAGCTAATGCATTCAAAAGAAAAATGAAATTGCTGTCCTCAAAGTTGCAACGCTATGATTTGGGAAACTTCCAAAACCTCGCATCGGGGATGGAAAAACAAGGGAGGGCGTGTGTGCAAATTGAGTGCACTACACACAGCAGCTCCGGACGGTGTATGCGTGTGTGAGTGAATGTGTGTGTGTGTGTGTGTGTGTGTATGTGTGTGTATGTGTGTGTGTGTGAATGTGTGTGTGTGTGTGTGTGTATGTGTGTATGTGTGTGTATGTGTGTGTGTGTGAATGTGTGTGTGCTCCGGACTATGCAACCCTGTCTGACTTCCTCCAGTGCAGGTCATCATCAGGTTAATTAAGTCCTGGCAATAGATAATTACAAATGTATTAGAGTTGTGCTCTAAAGGTCCATTCAAAAGTAATACAAATTGTACTGTAAACGTTCATTATATAATAATACAATTCTATTAAAGTTGTGCTGTGAAGCATGGACGCATGTATTTTACTATGCTGCATGTGTAATACAACATGTATATCAATAAACAAACTGCATAAAGGTACATATAACGCATACTGAGTGATTTATCATCATCATCTTCATCATCACCATCGCCATCTTCATCATTATCCTCCTCAGTAGATTGCGGTGACATGGTCGTTTTAAAAGTAGCTCATTAGCCAAAAAATAGTGGGCACCCCTGCGCTAAATGCTATTAGCCTATTAACTAAATCAGTAGCACATCCTCTAAATGCTATTGGGCTAATAGCTAAGTCAGTAGCGTATCCTCTAAATGCTATTAGACTATTAGCTAAGTCAGTAGTGTATCCTCTAAAAGATATTAGGCTATTAGCGCAGTCAGTCCTCTGAAAACCATTTGGCTGTTTTCTTAGTCAGTAGCGTATCCTCTAAATGCTATTTGGCTATTAGGTCAGTTAGTAGCTTATTCGCTAAATTCCATTAGGGTATGTATGTAATCCATTACAGGTGTGTGTGTGTGAGTGTGTGTAATCCATTACAGATGTGTGTGTGTGTGTGTGTGTGTGTCTGTGTGTGTGTGTGCATGTGTGTGTGTGCTCACTGTGATGATGTCTCCGGCTTTGATGTTGAGGCTGGTGTGTGTGCGCATGTGTGTGTGTGTGTGTGTGTGTATGTGTGTTTGTGCTTACTGTTATAATGTCTCCGGCCTTGATGTTGAGGCTGGTAAGGTCGTAGTTATTGCAGTAATCCTTCAGTGCGCGCACTTGCATAGCAGCAGATGCCTCTGAACACACACACACACAGACATACAGACATACATGCACACACACGCACACACACACATACACACACACAAACACAAATAAATATACACACCCACAAACACACACACACATAAACACTAAATATATATATATACCCACAAACAAATATGATCACATCACAAACATATAAATACACACACACCTGTAAATGCATGCTAAAATACAGACGCATACCTACACCTGTAAACACACACTAAAATACACTCACACACACACACACACACACAAACACACAGGGGCTGTCCCTGCAGTTAGTTCCCTTAGGACAGTGGTTCCCAAAGTGGGGGTTGCGGGTGCGGTGGTGGGGGGTCGCAGGTGCAGTGGTGGGGGGTCGCGGGTGCGGTGGCGGGGGGTTGCGAGATGATTTCCAGAAATAATGCTTTTGCCTCTTTGCTAACCAGAGGACCGTCACCCTCCATTAGCGGGCATCAAATGTGTGACCTGTTGTCATTCTATAGCCCTGCCCGATTAGCATAGCTATCAGTAGAGCTCCTCTGGCAATCACATACTGTTTAAGTCTGCATACCAATGTCGGGTTCTCAGAGCATGTGGATTATTATAAATAAGGTACAACAACACCCTCAGTGTGTTGTGTGCTTTTAAGTCCTTGCACATGAGAGTCTAAACCGGCAAAATGATTAAGGCATATGAACACCAAACATCCCAGATTCACAGATAAACAGTGACTTATTTCACAGAAAAGAGAGTGTTACAGGGGCAGAAGTAAGCCCTCACTAAGCAAACCGCGGAAGGCTTCATGTGAGGTGGCATATTTAATTGCACAGACAAAAAAGCCACACACAAGTGGGGAAACTTTAATAAAACCAGCAGCAACAGCAAGGATTCAGATTATGCAGGGGGATAAACTGGCCACGGAGCTGGAACAAGTGCCGCTCTCTGGGACTGTCTCCCGTCGCATCCCCCACTATCTCCAAAATGTAACCTAAGTAAACAGCACCATCTATCACATTGGGTTTTTTTCTGCATACGTAACTTTATAACTGTTCCGTGTTACTTGCTTGTTCATAATATTCGTAATATGTCCGTACACGCTCAGCATTTTGTATACGTTATGATGGGATGTTGCCTATTTCAAGTCAAGTCAGTCAAATAGGTTTTTATTGTCATTTCAGCCATATACAGCAAACATAGAGAGATGAAACGTTTCACCGGGAACAATTGGTGATACATGCAACTGTTAAAACACAGATACGTAATAGTGCCTACATACACTACTGTGGGACTACAGAGATTCACTCACACACTCTCACACACACTCACACCCCCAACTACACATGCACACTTACACTTGTACACATATGTACATACAGTACAACACAGTTGTAAACAAGTCAGGTCAGAGTTACAGGTGACCTAAAACAAACACGCTAGACAGGGCATGGCTTTTAGCAGACCACTGTGGCTAGTGGTGTGATTTGTAAACAAATGACTGTTCTACAAAAATATAAATAATAGCAGAAAGTCTAGTGGTATGATTTGTAACCAAAAACTATTCTACATAAATATAAGTAATAGCAGCAAGAAAGTGCGGGGGGCATAAAGGTGCAGTGTGCTGTGACGCGCTGGTTTGCATCCTGAGTTACCAGGAATTTACAGTCCAATTGCACTACAGGCTGTTCAGCAGTCTAACTGCCTGCGGGAAGAAGCTCTTCCCCATTCTGGAGGTGCGGGCAGTGATGCTGCGGAACCTTCTACCAGATGGTAGTAAGGTGAATAGTCCATGGGAGGGATGAGTAGAGTCTTTGACAATGTTCTTGGCTTTCCGTAGACAGCGGGTGCTGTGAATGTCTGAGAGGGGGGGCAGAGAGACTCCAGTGATCTTTTCGGCTGTCCTCACAAAATCCGCTGCAGGGCCTTACAGTCTGCAGCGGTGCAGTTGCCGAACCACGCTGTGATGGCGCCGCTGAGGATGCTCTCAATCGTCCCTCTGTAGAAGGTTGTGAGGATGGAGGTTGGGAGATTTGCTTTACACAGTCTTCTTAGAAAGCACAGATGCTGCTGGGCTTTCTTTGTGATGTGTGTGGTGTTGAGAGTCCATGAGAGGTAGTAAGTTATGTGTATGCCCAGAAACTTTGTGCTTTGGACAATCTGTACTGGAAGGTTGTTGATGCAGAGTGGGATGTGTTTGTGCAAAGTCCGTCTGAAGTCGATGACCAGGGGCCTCATGTACTAACACTTGCGTGGATTTCCTACTGAATCTGTGCGTACGCGAAAAATCTGGAAAGATGCGTAAGCACAAAAAAATTCAGATGTATCAATCCGTGCGTAAGCAGGTTTCCACGCACATTCTCTTTGTACATGTGAAATCCAGCGCACATGCACGAGCCCGACTCTCCGCCTTGTCTCCTCCCTCAAGTACCCCACATTGAATATGCTAATTAGTATAAATAGGTCTGTAGTAGTGCTCCCGTTGAGAGAATGGATATGGAGAAAGGAAGGAAAAAAACTTTTCGGCATGCGAGGTGAATGTGCTGATTTCGGAGGTGGAGGCCAGAGACGAAATCTTGTTTGGTTCACTCTCCACCGGAATCAGCACCAAAACAAAACAACTTGCCTGGACAAATATGGCAAAGGCAGTAAGTGCGATAAGGTCAGAAACACGGGCCGTGCTGATGTAAAAAAAAAATGGTCCGACATAAAAGTGGACGTGAAAAAGAAAGTCGCTGTCTCCTATGAGTGATCAGAATAATTACAGCATAAACTATACATCATGTGTATATTTTCCAGTACATTCACTTTAGGTGTTAAATTTCTTACCAAGTAGCCACCCATTACGCACTCTGCCAGCTTCCAGCCTATTCCCAACCACGCTGTTAGTCCGGATGAAGGAGTCATGGGTTACCCCAGGCCACCTTGCTACAATATTTGTAAGGCGCATTTGGGCATCACATATTATTTGTACGTTTATTGAATGGAAATGTTTCCTGTTCACATACGCATATTTCCCCTCAGATGGCGTCTTTATACCAATATGTGTGCAGTCGATCGCTCCGATTACATTTGGAAAACCGGCTATCGCTGCAAATTCCGCTTTAATGTTTGATTGATTGATTTCAAGTAAATATGGCTTATGGTTACTCCACGCAACTCCAACAACTCTAGTGTCATTATACTACTGTCAAGAATTGAGCGACAAACATCTCATGGGAGATCTATTAGCATGAATGACATCCACAGTCCTGTAGCTAAATATGCAATGTTTAATAAGCAGTCATCCCTGAATATATTTTTAACGCGGCTTCCGATTTCCTTGATTCCAGTATAGCTATTATAGTTTTATGTATCTGTTAAAGTTAACCCAACAGTGTCACATTATGCGTGTAAACAATAACCCATGAATGAAGTCATGCAAATCATGCATCCTGACGTTTAAAGCCACCTTTATCTAGCCGCAAATTGCAATATTATGTCATGACTCGTGAGTGAGTACACCTGAAGTTATTGCGCTGCATTGCCTCTATGTGCCACCAACTGACCAAATGCACTAGAAACGTGCCTACGCCAGCCATGAAGTTTGCGTGGAGGCCCGCACTTTTTCACGTCAAGTCAGTCTTTGTACATCCGAACTCTGGCGTGAGAAGTGGCGTATGGAGTTTTTTTGTGCGTACGCAAGCTTTGTACATGAGGCCCCAGTTCTTTTGTTTTGTTCCTGTTGAGGAACAGGTTGTTGTCCGTGCACCAGTTGCTGAGCTGAGCCACCTTCTCTCTGTACAGGGCCTCATTGCCTCCACTGATCAGACTCACCACGGTAGTGTCATCAGCAAACTTGATGATGTGGTTTGAGCTGCGCGTTGCTGCACAGTCATGGGTGAGGAGTGTGAACAGCAGCGGACTGAGCACGCAGCCTTGAGGTGCTCCTGTGTTCAACATGGTGGTGCTGCAAGTCTTGCTCCCGATCTGACTGCTTGGGGTCTGCCCACCAGGATCCAGTTGCAGAGGGCTGTGTGTTCAGGCCGAGCAGCTAATTTCATTTTCAGCTGCTGAGGGATGATGGTGTTCAATGCTGAGCTGAAGTCATTGAACAGCATCCTGACATATGTGTCCTTTTGGTCCAGATGACAGAGAGCCAGGTGGATGGCAGTGTTGATGGCATCGTCTGTGGAGCGATTGGGGTGGTAGGCAAACTGCATTGGGTCCAGTGTGGCTGGTAGTTGTGATTCCATATGTCTCATTACCAGCCTTTCGAAGCACTTCATGATAGGGGATGTCAGTGCAACTGAGCGGTAGTTGTTGAGACAAGTCACTGTGGGTTTCTTCAGAACAGGGATGGTGGTGGTGATCTTGAAGCAGGTGGGAACGACGGTGGTGGCAGGGAAATGTTGAAGACATCTGTGAGGACGTTGGTCAGTTGGTCTGCACACTCCCTCAGCACACAGCCTGGTATGCCGTCAGGCCCAGCAGCTTTCCATGGGTTGACTCTGAGTAGTGTCTTCCTCAATTCAGAAGTGGACAGGCACAGCACTAGGTCGTTAGGGGGAGGGGTCTTCCTCACCTCAGAAGTGGACAGGCACAGCACTAGGTCGTTAGGGGGAGGGGTCTTCCTCACCTCAGAAGTGGACAGGCACAGCACTAGGTCGTTAGGGGCAGGGGAGGAGTCTGTCTCTCAGCACTAGGTCGTTAGGGGGAGGGGTGTCCTTTCTCACCACTGAGTCTTTTTGTTCCTCAAACCTTGAGCAGAACTGGTTTAGCGCCTCAGGCAGGGAGTCATTACCACCACAGGAGAGGCGGCAGACCTGTAGTTGGTAATGGCTTGAATGCCCTGCCATAGACACTGTGTGTCGTTTGTGTCTGCAAAGTGGTTGTGGATTCTCTAAACATGAGAGCGCTTTGCTGTTTTAATGGCCCAGGACAGCTCAGCTCTTGCTTTCCTCAGGGCCGTTGTAGGTGGCTGCCTGCTTAAAATTGTCCCAGTCAGTGAGTCCAAAACAGTCCTGGAAGGCCACCATTGCTTCCGTAGGCCAGGTCTTTGTTTCCCTCCGACTTGGTCTGATGCGTTTGACCAGGGGCTGATATGCAGGAATTAGCATAACTGTGGAGTGGTCTGAGTGTCCTAGGTGGGGGAGGGGCTCAGCTCGGTAAGCACCCTTGATGTTGGTGTAAACACAGTCCAGGATGTTTTTCCCTCTTGTAGGAAAATCCACACTGATAGAATTTTGGTAAGACCTTCTTTATATTGGCATGATTAAAGTCGCCGGCAACAATAAACAGTGCATCTGGGTGTTCATTTTGTAGTTTACCGATGGCTTCGTACAGATCTGTTAGCGCATTGTTGCTAGCGCTAGTGCTTGGTGGAAAGTAAACAACAGTTATGGACACAGAACATGTAGAAGGGTAGGCATCTGACAGTCATGCACTCCACTAGCGCTAAAACAAAAGAATGAGGCGCACACAAGACTTTAGAACCAAAAAGGTGTATTGTAGCCGAAAATTCACAAAACAGTTTGAGGATCTAAAACTGGAGCGACAGACATTTCGGATCTAGTCCATCCTCAGTGTCTCCAGTAGGAAGCGCGTCGCCAGCTTTCCGGCCCTATATAGGGTGACGTGTCAGTTCAGGAGCCCCCCAGCTTGCCCCCTGGTGGAACCCATCCAGGTATCTAGAAACAAACCCCCCACAAAATTCTAGACAAATGTAGCATAATAAATGAATAGACATATATCTAGAAATCAAAGTATGAATGTCCATTCAAGAATTGACATATAAATGTTTATTAAGCGTATACAAGATAACCGATTAGAAGTTATTAAAAAAAACAAGATAGAGCAAGTTCTTCATTCATGCCTAAAGGATGGACAGTTTTCAATGTAAAAATCCAAAAACACTCTCTCTGGAGGAGTCTTTTTTCCATGTCCCTCCCCTACGTGCAGGTGTGACCTGCTCAATGACGGTGTAAGCAAGAGATGACACAGGGTGGCCCGCTTCATTGAAATGCCGTGCCACTGGTGTGACGACCCCCTGTGCCCCCTTCAGGTCTTCTCTGCCAGTGCACGGGCAGAGCTGGGCCTGGTTGTCTAATGCAATCATTGAGTGCACCTGTCTTTGGGGTGGGGCTATAAAAGGGGTTCCCTTCTCCCTCTCAGGGGGCACTTCTCTTTATCTGTTTAGGCACCCTTTTGTTGGTTCTCCTCTCTTTGTCTTTACTCTCTCTTCCTCTCTCTCTCTAACATACTGACGCTTAACATTGCACCCATACATTCACTATCCCCTAGACTTTGGTTAACTATTCTTAATAAACTGCAGCTTGGGTTTAAACCTACAACCTTGTTGTTGTGTCCCTCTTTATGTTGCGGTGTGGAGCGAGCTGGCCGTAACATAAATTGGGGTTCTCGTCCGAGATTCTGAGTCTGAAACAGGTGTTTAATACGGGATTACAGATTTGTCTTCATCCAGGTGAGAATGTTTGGTTGTGTAGCTAATTAGTCAATCAGTCTCTGGTCAGGAAGAGTGCTCCTGCTTGGCTTTGCCTTTCCATCGGAGAACTGTTTGTTATTTTGCTTTGTTGTTTTAGTTTATTGTTTTGAGGGGTAATCCTGGCCCGGAGTTCTGAACTCCTGTCGGGGGCACGCTTTGTGCAGCTCAGTTAATTGGCTGTATCGAGTTCAGCGTTAACCAGTCGCCCCGAGGTCGGCAGGCCCTGGAAGACTAGCTAGGCGCCAGTTAGTTGTTTGGGGATATTAGTCAGAACACCAGAGAGCTCTTGTTCAGATCAGTGGTGACCCTGCAGTTTCACCTGGATGTATGCAGAGTATGTTGGCCCGTGCCTGTGGATCTGGTAAGGGAATGCATGTTTGTCAGTGATGTTAATTTGTTGTTTGCGTTAGCGTGCTATCTGTAGCGGCATTCCGCTCTTGTTTCTTGAACGTTCTATTTCTATTTTTAGAACTGTTTGACGTTCACTGTTGATTAGCTTTACTGTTTGATTTGTGCACGCAAACGCTTAGGCTACTGTGTAAGTTACTTTGTTGTGGAGGTTAAAGCCTCTTTTGCCCTTGATTTTGAAAGTTATGTAGCCTCTGTTGAATGAGGATTTCAAACGGGAATTTCTGGGCATATGTTAAATGTTTGCAGAGAGTCTGAAGTTTGAGACACGTTGCTTGCTCTCACTGGGTGCAACCTGTAAATTATATAGTCTGTTTGTTG
Source organism: Coilia nasus (assembly GCA_027475355.1). Classification (NCBI taxonomy): domain Eukaryota; kingdom Metazoa; phylum Chordata; class Actinopteri; order Clupeiformes; family Engraulidae; genus Coilia; species Coilia nasus. Next base: position 1,162,113 of record CM050198.1, read on the forward strand.
TGTGGAGAGTTGAGAATATTAGGAACCTGTATTTTGTGCCTCATTGTTTTTTTTTCTGTGCCCTTTGTTTAGTCCCGTTTTAATTGTGTAAAGTCAAATTAAAAGTAAGCCTGTGCAGTTGCATCTGTGTCTGAGGGCATAGATAGCTCAACACCTAGCTACTGAGTTGGATTTGGTGTTGATCGGTGTGCTGATTGGCTTGTTGTGTGAGCATTTTGAGAATGGTCTCTCCTGAAGACTTTATTGCAAAGCCCTCTGAAGAGTTGCTTGCAGCTTTAACCAAAAAACAGCTATGGACAGTTGCTTAGCATTTTGAGTTGCTGATTACAGCTCAGGAGAAGAAATTAAAAGAAACATTGTTCCTGGCAATTAAAAACCAGCTGTGTGTGAAGGGTGTGTTGCAGAAAGTTGAGCCGTCAGATCAGAATGAGGTGGAGAAACTCAGGGGTGAGAAGGAGGCAAGGCTTTTGAAGGAGAAGGAAATGGATTTTGAGCTTCGTAAACTTGAGTATCAGGTACAACTGCAGCGTATGGAGCGTGAGGAGCGCGACCGTGAGCGTGATCATGCCCTGGCTATTAAAAAGCTTGAGTTAGAGTTGAAGCACTGTGAATCTCCACAGTCTGCCTCCCCTCTTGTTTCCCAGCAGCCTTATTTTGATGTCTGTAAGAACATTCGTCTGGTCCCACCATTTTCTGAGAAGGATGTGGACAAGTATTTTGTTCACTTTGAGAGAGTAGCAACTTCCCTTAAGTGGCCAAAGGAAGTATGGCCTTTATTGTTACAATCAGTACTCAGTGGGAAGGCCCAGGATGTGTTTTCTGCCCTAGATATTGACCGTGCTAACCAGTATGATGTGGTGAAAACCACCATCTTGCATGCTTACGAACTGGTCCCTGAGGCCTACCGTCAGAGGTTCAGGTATGCTAGAAAGCCTGAAGAGCAGACATTTGTGGAGTTTGCCTGTGAAAAAGAGCGCCTGTTTGACAGGTGGTGCTGTGCACAGAAGGTAGAGTCCAAGCAGGCCCTAAGAAGGTTGGTTCTTTTAGAGGACTTCATGAATGGTCTCCCTGAGGTGGTTGCAGTCTACCTAAATGAGCACCAGGTGAAAACCTTAGATGCAGCAGCTGTTTTGGCAGACCAGTATGTGTTAGTACACAAGCGAGTTTTTGATGATCATTGGGTTAGCCATCAGGGTAGGACTAGAGTTCCATCTAGGAGTAAGCAACATTGTGGTGGGGATAAAGCTAGGTGTATACTCGCCGCATGCAGAAGTGCGCGCGCAAACGTGACGTCACAGCGCCGCACGCCCATACATACTTCATTCGACACACACGGCAATCTTCTCCTCGTCAGAGGTGTCAAATGCCTCAGTAGTTCGGGAGCCTTGCGTGTCAGAGGAGTGAAACATGACTGAATTGCAGGTTTACATCATGATTTGGGAATTAAACTGGATAAATCCGAAAAGGTTTGAGTCAGTGTGTATATTTACAGTGTTTTCAGCTTTATACGACCTTATGAATGATGATAGGATAAGGCAAAAAGTTAGCTTAATAAACGAACTGCAGGTTTGCACCTAAGTTGGTTTGTGGATAAAACTGAACAAAATCCTAAAAGTTTTTAGTCAGTGTTTGTATTTCTTGTGAGTTTCCAGTAATATTAGCTGATTTGTAGCAATGGAAAATACATGTTTAGGCTGGGAGTTACTAGGCTAAAGTTAGCTGAAACCAGACCAGCCATTGCCTATGGTTTTCAATGGGGCTGCCGCGCGCAGGTTACAAAAAATCGGAGGTGCGCGCACGGCAAACCTGCGCTTGAGAACGCCGTGCCAGATGTGCACTGACGTCATTTTGACGTCACTTTTGCGCGCGCACCACTGCGCGCGGCGAGTATATCCAGGCCTTAACTCTTCACATTGCTCTCCCTCTGCTTCTAGTTATTTTTCTTCTGGTAAAACAGAGGTCAGATGCTTTTATTGCAAAAAGGTAGGCCATAAAGTTTCTGACTGTCTTGCTCTTAGTAAACGGGACAAGAAAACATCTTAGATCAAAGTTTGAGCTACTGAGTTCTCCAGAGGTTTTTTTTTTTTTTTCCTCCTATGCTTATATTTAAGTGTGGTTTGTCTTGTCTTTCCTTAGTCCTAGGGCCCAGGATTTTGGAAGGAACACAGGTGGTCTTTGTCTTTGTTTTGTTTGTGTTGAGGTTTCCTATAGCAAACCTCTTTTTAGGTAGGGAGGTGTGACGACCCCCTGTGCCCCCTTCAGGTCTTCTCTGCCAGTGCACGGGCAGAGCTGGGCCTGGTTGTCTAATGCAATCATTGAGTGCACCTGTCTTTGGGGTGGGGCTATAAAAGGGGTTCCCTTCTCCCTCTCATTAGGCACTTCTCTTTATCTGTTTAGGCACCCTTTTGTTGGTTCTCCTCTCTTTGTCTTTACTCTCTCTTCCTCTCTCTCTCTAACATACTGACGCTTAACATTGCACCCATACATTCACTATCCCCTAGACTTTGGTTAACCATTCTTAATAAACTGCAGCTTGGGTTTAAACCTACAACCTTGTTGTTGTGTCCCTCTTTATGTTGCGGTGTGGAGCGAGCTGGCCGTAACACTGGTGATTTGACATCTTTTCGTCTAATGGCGCTGTTATGTTCAATGATACGCGTCTTAACCTGCCTGTTCCTTTTCCCTACATACTGTTTCTTGCACGGGCATGTTATTAGATACACAACATTTCGGGTGGAACAGGTTGTAAATTGGGTCAGTCTGTGTGTCTTGGTAGTGGTAGAACAGATGAAGGTGTTGTTCTTTACGGTATTATTCTGACAGGCAGCACATGTGCGGCAAGGATAAAACCCTGTTGCTCTGCTTAGGCACTCGACGCCGCTGCGTGCATGAAAGTTGTCAGCTCTGACCAAGAAGTCTCTGACATTTCTTGCCCTATAGTGGAAAAAAAATTGGTGGGTCTGGGAAGAGACTCCTCCGCCCAGACCAAAGGCCCTTCAAACAGTCACAGACTTCCCGTTACCAGCCCCGGCAGATGGGCTACCCTGGGAGACGTGGTTCTGCCTGAGGTTTCTTCCTAGAAAAACAGGGAGTTTTACTCACTGATTCCTGAGGTTTCTTCCTGAATTCACGCAAATCAAACAAACAGAGTTTTTCCTCACCCCTGTTGCTCCCTGGTGACACAAACAACCGACTGTGCCTAAATGAACTTTCCTCGTCTAGTGCCACTGGTCTGCAAAGACTGCCGACCTATGTTCACATAAGAGCCCACATTAACAGGGCGTTGCATAGCTCTAGCGCCACTGGACTACAAAGATTGCTGACTAGGGCCTACAAGGACTGCCTACCTGTGTTCATGCAAGAGTCAGTCTGCTACTGTATTTATCTGCTCCGACACCACTGAACCGCAAGAAATGTTGTCTTGTAACAACCCTGCCAAATTGTAAAGCACTTTGAGTTGCATATTGCATGTATGAACTGTGCTATACAAGTAAAGTTTTATTATTATTATTGTTATTATTAAGAGGACACTGCACGTGTCGTCACTGCTCAGGACATGCCAGTGTTTTTTGACGGCTGCTTTGATCTGCGCGCTGTGTTTACTGTATGTAGTGGTGCAAACTACGGATGAGCGCTTATTTCTCTTCGAACAGGTCGAGGTGCTGTATACTTTTTCTAAAGCTTCGTTTAACACTGCACTGTGGTAACCTCTTAGGCTGAACTGTTTGTACATTCTGGTTACCTCCACATCAAAATCCGACTCGTTCGTGCATATGCGCTTAGCTCTGAGGAACTGTGTGTATGGAAGTCCACGTTTTAAGGCTGGTGGATGCGCACTGGTAGCATGCAAAATGCTGTTCTTGTCCGTCGGTTTGGTGTATAGAGTCGTCCATAGATGTGCCCCTTCCAGATGTACCATTGTGTCCAAAAATGCCACAGATTTTTAGTCAATAACCACATTGAATTTGATGGAATGCACCCTATTATTCAGATAGGTCACGAAGTCCTTAAAGGTGTCGACAGTGCCCCTAAACAGGCAAAATACATCATCAACATATCTTTTAAAGAGCACCATGTTCTCGTAGAAAGGATTATTCCAGATGTATCTCTTTTCCAAATAGCCCATAAAAAGGCATGCGTAATCTGGGGAAAATCTCGAACCCATAGCTGCCCCTTGTGTTTGTAAATAAAACTGACTCTCAAACAGAAAGAAGTTCTTGTGCAAAAGCAAACCAATCATCTCAGTTAAAAACTGCGTAGGGGGGTGTGTGTCCGTTCGTTGATTAAGGAAGTGTTCAATGGCCACCGTGCCCTCATCGTGTGGAATGTTTGTATAGAGCGACACCACATCCAAAGTGGTCAGGAACAAGTTCTGAGTTGCGCCATCAATTTGAGTGTTGGAGAGCTGTTCAATAAAGTCATTGGTGTCACGTAAGTATGAGGGGAGTTTTACCACCAGTGGCCTTAAAATGCGGTCAATGTACAAGGACAATGGCTCCAAGAGGCTGTCGTTGCACGCAACTATAGGGCGACCTGGGGCTTTTCTAATGTTTTATGTACCTCAGGCAAGATGTATATCACAGGTGTAACAGGGTGATTAGTGGTGAGAAATCTCAGTTCCGTTTGACTGACGTATCCTTTGTCGAAGGAGTCGTTAAGGAATGCATTGATGTCTCTTTTAAAGTTAGGGGTTGGATTTTTGGCCAGTTTCACGTAGCATCTGTCATTGGATAGCTGTGATAACATTTCAGCTCTGTACTCATCCCTGTTCATTAATACAACGCCACCACCCTTATCGGCCGGTTTCCATACGACTTCTTGTCTCTTCCCCAATTGGGTGAGGATTTGTCTTTCCTGATTCCCATAGCTGTTAAAGTTGGTATCGAGAAGGATGTTGTCAATGTCTCTGTCCACCAGATTACAAAAAGTGGTGATGGCTGCATTGTTGACTGGCGGACAGAACTGACTCTTTGGTCTTAAAGGCTGTGCCTGGTGCTCACGTTCTAACAGCACTGCTTGTTCGGATCGAGTGATGTTAGCTGTCTCTGTCTGAGGGCTGTCTTTACTGTAAAAATAGTTTCAGAGATCTATAAAATCGGAACATCTCCACTTTGAGTTTAAATGGGTCCGTGGGTGTAGGGGGGACATATGACAAGCCTTTATTAAGGATCTGCTGTTCAGGAGGGTTTAATTGCGTTTTGGAGAGATTGAAGACAAGTCGTTGGCGGTCTGTGTTTTCCATACCATCATCTGCTGTTATGTTGCTTTCTCTTAAAATCTCCCTTGTCTCTTGCTTCTGCCTCTTCCCCTTCCCACGTTGCCCCCTCCTCGTTCTCCTTCGGCCATGGTGTTGCGGGCACGCAATGTGTTCCTATTGTAACCTCTCTG
>CM050198.1:1172500-1175000 GCA_027475355.1 Coilia nasus
ACACACAAACACAGTCTCTCTTTCTCTCTCTCTCTCAGGGCTCATTCACACCAAACACTCTGCGTATTCAGCGTGTGCCCGTTTTCTGTCCATATTCGTTTAGAATGCATGCTAACAAATTAGACTATTCCCGTCGCAAGCATGATCTGCGCGTATTCTGTCCCTATACAAACACATTGTATATGGATACGCGCTGTACACACTCAACTCGGTGTGAATGAGCCCTCACACACACACAACCCTATGTGCCCCAGGCTAGTTTAGTATTTAACCCAATGTGCCCCAGGCTAGTTTAGTATTTAACCCTATGTGCCCCAGGCTAGTTTAGTATTTAACCCTATGGGCCCCAGGCTAGTTTAGTATTTAACCTATTTGCCCCAGGCTAGTTTAGTTTTTAACCCTATGTGCCCCAGGCTAGTTTAGTATTTAACCCTATAGGCCCCAGGCTAGTTTAGTATTTAACCTATTTGCCCCAGGCTAGTTTAGTATTTAACCCTGTGGGCCCCAGGCTGTTAGCCACTAGTATTTAAGCCTGTGGGCCCCAGGCTGTTAGCCACTAGTATTTAACCCTATGTGCCCCAGGCTAGTTTAGTATTTAACCCTATGGGACCCAGTCTAGTTTAGTATTTAACCCTATGTGCCCCAGGCTAGTTTAGTATTTAACCCTATGGTCTCCAGGCTAGTTTAGTATTTAACCCTATGGGCCCCAGGCTAGTTTAGTATTTAACCGTATGTGCCCCAGTCTATTTTAGTATTTAACCCTTTGGGCCCCAGGCTAGTTAAGTATTTAACCCTGTGGGCCCCAGTCTGTTAGCCACTAGTATTTAAGCCTAGGAGCCCAGGGTTAGGGTTTTAGTCTATTTTAGTATTGTAGCCCTGTGCTTTGTAGTTGTTCTATATGTCTTAATTTGGAACAAAACACATGCACTTCCCTCTATCTGCTCTTGAGCTGGTTCAACCCCCGCCCAGGTGGAGAACTATCAGCTGCTCTCACTGCTTCCCTTCCTTTCGAAAGCCATCGAGAGGGCGGTCTCTAAACGGGTCGTAAATTTCCTCACCCAGAACGACCTACTTGACCCGAAGCAGTCTGGCTTTAGAAGCGGCCACTCCACTGAAACAGCACTGCTATCTGTCACAGAAGCCCTAAGAGTAGCCAGAACTGAAGGATAATCTTCAGTATTTATCCTACTCGACTTATCGGCGGCCTTCGATACAGTCAACCACAACATACTGCTAACTGCACTCTTAAACATGGGTGTCACAGGCATAGCACACTCCTGGTTTAAATCCTACCTCACTGGACGCTCCTGTAAAGTCTCATGGCAAGGGCAACTGTCATCAACTCACACCCTCTCCACAGGGGTGCCCCAAGAGTCGGTGCTGGGCCACCTTCTCTTCGCCATCTACACCACCTCGCTGGGCCGCTTCATCCGCTCACACAGCTTCTCCTATCACTGCTATGCTGATGATACACAGCTGTACCTGTCGTTTCGACCAGATGACACCACGGTCTCTGCACGCATCTCTGCCTGTCTCTCCGCACTCTCCGCATGGATGAAGGAACACCACCTCCAGCTTAATCTGTCTAAGACTGGTGATCCCAGCCCAGAAGTCAATCCACCATGATATCAACCTGAATCTGGGCACTGTTATGGTTGCTCCGAACAAGGTAGCTAAAAACTTGGGCATCATGATTGATGACCGGCTATCTTTTTCTGACCACATTGCCTCTGTAGCGCGGTTGTGCCATACAACATTAGAAAAATCAGACCGTACCTGGCCCAATATGCTGCTCAACCGTACCTGACCCAATATGCTGCTCAACTCCTTGTACAAGCTATGGTCATCTCTTGCCTTGACTATTGCAACGCCCTCCTGGTTGGCCTTCCTGCTTGTGCAATCAAACCATTGCAAATGGTCCAGAATGCAGTAGCACGACTGATTTTCACTCAACCCAAAAGGGCACATGTCACTCCGCTCTTCATCAACCTGCATTGGCTTACGGTGGCTGCCATAATTCAACACAAAGCTTTGACTCTAGCCTACAAAGTCACTTCCGGATCTGCCCTGTCATAATAAATGCTTACATCCCATCCAGAGCGCTGCGATCCTCTAATACGAACCGTCTGGCCGTACCCTCTCCTAAGACAAAGCAAGGTCACTCCAAACTTTTCTCAGTTGTTGTCCCTCAATGGTGGAACAACCTACCAGTCACTACAAGAGCAGCAATATCCCTCTCAACCTTTAAAAAGCTTGTGAAAACCCTTCTCTTCCGAGACTGCTTTCCTTCCTAACAAAACTAATCTATACTAACCATCTCTTTATATAGGTGCCTTCGATGTTCTCTACACATCTGTTAGCTATTATGTCCTCCTTTTGTAAGTCACTTTGGATAAAAGCATCTGCTAAGTGTAATGTAATAATGTAATGTATTACTGTAGGCTGATGAATTTAGACCTGGATTTTAGACCCAAGCATAAGACCTGGGTTCTAGACCCGA
>CM050198.1:1192500-1215000 GCA_027475355.1 Coilia nasus
TGCTAGTGTTTGCCATATGTAGATGTTATGGTGTATGTTAGCGCTAGTGTTTGCCATATGTAGATGTTATGGTGTATGTTAGCGCTAGTGTTTGCCATATGTAGATGTTATGGTGTATGTTAGCGCTAGTGTTTGCCATATGTAGATGTTATGGTGTATGTTAGCGCTAGTGTTTGCCATATGTAGATGTTATGGTGTATGCGCTAGTGTTTGCCATATGTAGATGTTATGGTGTATGATAGCACTAGTGTTTGCCATATGTAGATGTTATGGTGTATGTTAGCGCTAGTGTTTGCCATATGTAGATGTTATGGTGTATGATAGCGCTAGTGTTTGCCATATGTAGATGTTATGGTGTATGTTAGCGCTAGTGTTTGCCATATGTAGATGTTATGGTGTATGCGCTAGTGTTTGCCATATGTAGATGTTATGGTGTATGATAGCACTAGTGTTTGCCATATGTAGATGTTATGGTGTATGCGCTAGTGTTTGCCATATGTAGATGTTATGGTGTAGGATAGCGCTAGTGTTTGCCATATGTAGATGTTATGGTGTATGTTAGCGCTAGTGTTTGCCATATGTAGATGTTATGGTGTATGATAGCACTAGTGTTTGCCATATGTAGATGTTATGGTGTATGCGCTAGTGTTTGCCATATGTAGATGTTATGGTGTATGATAGCGCTAGTGTTTGCCATATGTAGATGTTATGGTGTATGCGCTAGTGTTTGCCATATGTAGATGTTATGGTGTATGTTAGCGCTAGTGTTTGCCATATGTAGATGTTATGGTTTATGCGCTAGTGTTTGCCATATGTAGATGTTATGGTGTATGTTAGCGCTAGTGTTTGCCATATGTAGATGTTATGGTGTATGCGCTAGTGTTTGCCATATGTAGATGTTATGGTGTATGTTAGCGCTAGTGTTTGCCAAATGTAGATGTTATGGTGTATGTTAGCGCTAGTGTTTGCCATATGTAGATGTTATGGTGTATGATAGCGCTAGTGTTTGCCATATGTAGATGTTATGGTGTATGCGCTAGTGTTTGCCATATGTAGATGTTATGGTTTATGTTAGCGCTAGTGTTTGCCATATGTAGATGTTATGGTGTATGTTAGCGTTAGTGTTTGCCATATGTAGATGTTATGGTGTATGCGCTAGTGTTTGCCATATGTAGATGTTATGGTGTATGTGCTAGTGTTTGCCATATGTAGATGTTATGGTGTATGTTAGCGCTAGTGTTTGCCATATGTAGATGTTATGGTGTATGCGCTAGTGGTTGCCATATGTAGATGTTATGGTGTATGTGCTAGTGTTTGCCATATGTAGATGTTATGGTGTATGTTAGCGCTAGTGTTTGCCATATGTAGATGTTATGGTGTATGCGCTAGTGTTTGCCATATGTAGATGTTATGGTGTATGTTAGCGCTAGTGTTTGCCATATGTAGATGTTATGGTGTATGCGCTAGTGTTTGCCATATGTAGATGTTATGGTGTATGATAGCACTAGTGTTTGCCATATGTAGATGTTATGGTGTATGTTAGCGCTAGTGTTTGCCATATGTAGATGTTATGGTGTATGATAGCGCTAGTGTTTGCCATATGTAGATGTTATGGTGTATGTTAGCGCTAGTGTTTGCCATATGTAGATGTTATGGTGTATGATAGCGCTAGTGTTTGCCATATGTAGATGTTATGGTGTATGTTAGCGCTAGTGTTTGCCATATGTAGATGTTATGGTGTATGTTAGCGCTAGTGTTTGCCATATGTAGATGTTATGGTGTATGCGCTAGTGTTTGCCATATGTAGATGTTATGGTGTATGATAGCGCTAGTGTTTGCCATATGTAGATGTTATGGTGTATGTTAGCGCTAGTGTTTGCCATATGTAGATGTTATGGTGTATGATAGCGCTAGTGTTTGCCATATGTAGATGTTATGGTGTATGCGCTAGTGTTTGCCATATGTAGATGTTATGGTGTATGATAGCGCTAGTGTTTGCCATATGTAGATGTTATGGTGTATGTTAGCGCTAGTGTTTGCCATATGTAGATGTTATGGTGTATGATAGCGCTAGTGTTTGCCATATGTAGATGTTATGGTGTATGCGCTAGTGTTTGCCATATGTAGGTAGATGTTATGGTGTATGTTAGCGCTAGTGTTTGCCATATGTAGATGTTATGGTGTATGCGCTAGTGTTTGCCATATGTAGATGTTATGGTGTATGCGCTAGTGTTTGCCATATGTAGATGTTATGGTGTATGTTAGCGCTAGTGTTTGCCATATGTAGATGTTATGGTGTATGTTAGCGCTAGTGTTTGCCATATGTAGATGTTATGGTGTATGTTAGCGCTAGTGTTTCCCATATGTAGATGTTATGGTGTATGCGCTAGTGTTTGCCATATGTAGATGTTATGGTGTATGCGCTAGTGTTTGCCATATGTAGATGTTATGGTGTATGCGCTAGTGTTTGCCATATGTAGATGTTATGGTGTATGCGCTAGTGTTTGCCATATGTAGATGTTATGGTGTATGCGCTAGTGTTTGCTATATGTAGATGTTATGGTGTATGCGCTAGTGTTTGCCATATGTAGATGTTATGGTGTATGTTAGCGTTAGTGTTTGCCATATGTAGATGTTATGGTGTATGATAGCGCTAGTGTTTGCCATATGTAGATGTTATGGTGTATGTGCTAGTGTTTGCCATATGTAGATGTTATGGTGTATGTTAGCGCTAGTGTTTGCCATATGTAGATGTTATGGTGTATGCGCTAGTGTTTGCCATATGTAGATGTTATGGTGTATGTTAGCGCTAGTGTTTGCCATATGTAGATGTTATGGTGTATGCGCTAGTGTTTGCCATATGTAGATGTTATGGTGTATGCGCTAGTGTTTGCCATATGTAGATATTATGGTGTATGATAGCGCTAGTGTTTGCCATATGTAGATGTTATGGTGTATGCGCTAGTGTTTGCCATATGTAGATGTTATGGTGTATGCGCTAGTGTTTGCCATATGTAGATGTTATGGTGTATGATAGCGCTAGTGTTTGCCATATGTAGATGTTATGGTGTATGATAGCGCTAGTGTTTGCCATATGTAGATGTTATGGTGTATCTTAGCGCTAGTGTTTGCCATATGTAGATGTTATGGTGTATGCGCTAGTGTTTGCCATATGTAGATGTTATGGTGTATGATAGCACTAGTGTTTGCCATATGTAGATGTTATGGTGTATGCGCTAGTGTTTGCCATATGTTGATGTTATGGTGTATGCACTAGTGTTTGCAATATGTAGATGTTATGGTGTATGTGCTAGTGTTTGCCATATGTAGATGTTATGGTGTATGTGCTAGTGTTTGCCATATGTAGATGTTATGGTGTATGATAGCGCTAGTGTTTGCCATATGTAGATGTTATGGTTTATGTTAGCGCTAGTGTTTGCCATATGTAGATGTTATGGTGTATGATAGCGCTAGTGTTTGCCATATGTAGATGTTATGGTGTATCTTAGCGCTAGTGTTTGCCATATGTAGATGTTATGGTGTATGTGCTAGTGTTTGCCATATGTAGATGTTATGGTGTATGCGCTAGTGTTTGCCATATGTAGATGTTATGGTGTATGCGCTAGTGTTTGCCATATGTAGATGTTATGGTGTATGCACTAGTGTTTGCAATATGTAGATGTTATGGTGTATGTTAGCGCTAGTGTTTGCCATATGTAGATGTTATGGTGTATGCGCTAGTGTTTGCCATATGTAGATGTTATGGTGTATGTTAGCGCTAGTGTTTGCCATATGTAGATGTTATGGTGTATGCGCTAGTGTTTGCCATATGTAGATGTTATGGTGTATGATAGCGCTAGTGTTTGCCATATGTAGATGTTATGGTGTATGATAGCGCTAGTGTTTGCCATATGTAGATGTTATGGTGTATGATAGCGCTAGTGTTTGCCATATGTAGATGTTATGGTGTATGTTAGCGCTAGTGTTTGCCATATGTAGATGTTATGGTTTATGTTAGCGCTAGTGTTTGCCATATGTAGATGTTACGGTGTATGATAGCGCTAGTGTTTGCCATATGTAGATGTTATGGTGTATGTTAGCGCTAGTGTTTGCCATATGTAGATGTTATGGTGTATGATAGCGCTAGTATTTGCCATATGTAGATGTTATGGTGTATGTTAGCGCTAGTGTTTGCAATATGTAGATGTTATGGTGTATGTTAGCGCTAGTGTTTGCCATATGTAGATGTTATGGTGTATGCGCTAGTGTTTGCCATATGTAGATGTTATGGTGTATGCGCTAGTGTTTGCCATATGTAGATGTTATGGTGTATGTTAGCGCTAGTGTTTGCCATATGTAGATGTTATGGTTTATGTTAGCGCTAGTGTTTGCCATATGTAGATGTTATGGTGTATGATAGCGCTAGTGTTTGCCATATGTAGATGTTATGGTGTATGTTAGCGCTAGTTTTTGCCATATGTAGATGTTATGGTGTATGTTAGCGCTAGTGTTTGCCATATGTAGATGTTATGGTGTATGCGCTAGTGTTTGCCATATGTAGATGTTATGGTGTATGCGCTAGTGTTTGCCATATGTAGATGTTATGGTGTATGCGCTAGTGTTTGCCATATGTAGATGTTATGGTGTATGTTAGCGCTAGTGTTTGCCATATGTAGATGTTATGGTGTATGTTAGCGCTAGTGTTTGCCATATGTAGATGTTATGGTGTATGTTAGCGCTAGTGTTTCCCATATGTAGATGTTATGGTGTATGCGCTAGTGTTTGCCATATGTAGATGTTATGGTGTATGCGCTAGTGTTTGCCATATGTAGATGTTATGGTGTATGCGCTAGTGTTTGCCATATGTAGATGTTATGGTGTATGCGCTAGTGTTTGCCATATGTAGATGTTATGGTGTATGCGCTAGTGTTTGCTATATGTAGATGTTATGGTGTATGCGCTAGTGTTTGCCATATGTAGATGTTATGGTGTATGTTAGCGTTAGTGTTTGCCATATGTAGATGTTATGGTGTATGATAGCGCTAGTGTTTGCCATATGTAGATGTTATGGTGTATGTGCTAGTGTTTGCCATATGTAGATGTTATGGTGTATGTTAGCGCTAGTGTTTGCCATATGTAGATGTTATGGTGTATGCGCTAGTGTTTGCCATATGTAGATGTTATGGTGTATGTTAGCGCTAGTGTTTGCCATATGTAGATGTTATGGTGTATGCGCTAGTGTTTGCCATATGTAGATGTTATGGTGTATGCGCTAGTGTTTGCCATATGTAGATATTATGGTGTATGATAGCGCTAGTGTTTGCCATATGTAGATGTTATGGTGTATGCGCTAGTGTTTCCCATATGTAGATGTTATGGTGTATGCGCTAGTGTTTGCCATATGTAGATGTTATGGTGTATGCGCTAGTGTTTGCCATATGTAGATGTTATGGTGTATGCGCTAGTGTTTGCCATATGTAGATGTTATGGTGTATGCGCTAGTGTTTGCCATATGTAGATGTTATGGTGTATGCGCTAGTGTTTGCTATATGTAGATGTTATGGTGTATGCGCTAGTGTTTGCCATATGTAGATGTTATGGTGTATGTTAGCGTTAGTGTTTGCCATATGTAGATGTTATGGTGTATGATAGCGCTAGTGTTTGCCATATGTAGATGTTATGGTGTATGTGCTAGTGTTTGCCATATGTAGATGTTATGGTGTATGTTAGCGCTAGTGTTTGCCATATGTAGATGTTATGGTGTATGCGCTAGTGTTTGCCATATGTAGATGTTATGGTGTATGTTAGCGCTAGTGTTTGCCATATGTAGATGTTATGGTGTATGCGCTAGTGTTTGCCATATGTAGATGTTATGGTGTATGCGCTAGTGTTTGCCATATGTAGATATTATGGTGTATGATAGCGCTAGTGTTTGCCATATGTAGATGTTATGGTGTATGCGCTAGTGTTTGCCATATGTAGATGTTATGGTGTATGCGCTAGTGTTTGCCATATGTAGATGTTATGGTGTATGATAGCGCTAGTGTTTGCCATATGTAGATGTTATGGTGTATGATAGCGCTAGTGTTTGCCATATGTAGATGTTATGGTGTATCTTAGCGCTAGTGTTTGCCATATGTAGATGTTATGGTGTATGCGCTAGTGTTTGCCATATGTAGATGTTATGGTGTATGATAGCACTAGTGTTTGCCATATGTAGATGTTATGGTGTATGCGCTAGTGTTTGCCATATGTTGATGTTATGGTGTATGCACTAGTGTTTGCAATATGTAGATGTTATGGTGTATGTGCTAGTGTTTGCCATATGTAGATGTTATGGTGTATGTGCTAGTGTTTGCCATATGTAGATGTTATGGTGTATGATAGCGCTAGTGTTTGCCATATGTAGATGTTATGGTTTATGTTAGCGCTAGTGTTTGCCATATGTAGATGTTATGGTGTATGATAGCGCTAGTGTTTGCCATATGTAGATGTTATGGTGTATCTTAGCGCTAGTGTTTGCCATATGTAGATGTTATGGTGTATGTGCTAGTGTTTGCCATATGTAGATGTTATGGTGTATGCGCTAGTGTTTGCCATATGTAGATGTTATGGTGTATGCGCTAGTGTTTGCCATATGTAGATGTTATGGTGTATGCACTAGTGTTTGCAATATGTAGATGTTATGGTGTATGTTAGCGCTAGTGTTTGCCATATGTAGATGTTATGGTGTATGCGCTAGTGTTTGCCATATGTAGATGTTATGGTGTATGTTAGCGCTAGTGTTTGCCATATGTAGATGTTATGGTGTATGCGCTAGTGTTTGCCATATGTAGATGTTATGGTGTATGATAGCGCTAGTGTTTGCCATATGTAGATGTTATGGTGTATGATAGCGCTACTGTTTGCCATATGTAGATGTTATGGTGTATGATAGCGCTAGTGTTTGCCATATGTAGATGTTATGGTGTATGTTAGCGCTAGTGTTTGCCATATGTAGATGTTATGGTTTATGTTAGCGCTAGTGTTTGCCATATGTAGATGTTACGGTGTATGATAGCGCTAGTGTTTGCCATATGTAGATGTTATGGTGTATGTTAGCGCTAGTGTTTGCCATATGTAGATGTTATGGTGTATGATAGCGCTAGTATTTGCCATATGTAGATGTTATGGTGTATGTTAGCGCTAGTGTTTGCAATATGTAGATGTTATGGTGTATGTTAGCGCTAGTGTTTGCCATATGTAGATGTTATGGTGTATGCGCTAGTGTTTGCCATATGTAGATGTTATGGTGTATGCGCTAGTGTTTGCCATATGTAGATGTTATGGTGTATGTTAGCGCTAGTGTTTGCCATATGTAGATGTTATGGTTTATGTTAGCGCTAGTGTTTGCCATATGTAGATGTTATGGTGTATGATAGCGCTAGTGTTTGCCATATGTAGATGTTATGGTGTATGTTAGCGCTAGTTTTTGCCATATGTAGATGTTATGGTGTATGTTAGCGCTAGTGTTTGCCATATGTAGATGTTATGGTGTATGCGCTAGTGTTTGCCATATGTAGATGTTATGGTGTATGCGCTAGTGTTTGCCATATGTAGATGTTATGGTGTATGCGCTAGTGTTTGCCATATGTAGATGTTATGGTGTATGTTAGCGCTAGTGTTTGCCATATGTAGATGTTATGGTGTATGTTAGCGCTAGTGTTTGCCATATGTAGATGTTATGGTGTATGTTAGCGCTAGTGTTTCCCATATGTAGATGTTATGGTGTATGCGCTAGTGTTTGCCATATGTAGATGTTATGGTGTATGCGCTAGTGTTTGCCATATGTAGATGTTATGGTGTATGCGCTAGTGTTTGCCATATGTAGATGTTATGGTGTATGCGCTAGTGTTTGCCATATGTAGATGTTATGGTGTATGCGCTAGTGTTTGCTATATGTAGATGTTATGGTGTATGCGCTAGTGTTTGCCATATGTAGATGTTATAGTGTATGTTAGCGTTAGTGTTTGCCATATGTAGATGTTATGGTGTATGATAGCGCTAGTGTTTGCCATATGTAGATGTTATGGTGTATGTGCTAGTGTTTGCCATATGTAGATGTTATGGTGTATGTTAGCGCTAGTGTTTGCCATATGTAGATGTTATGGTGTATGCGCTAGTGTTTGCCATATGTAGATGTTATGGTGTATGTTAGCGCTAGTGTTTGCCATATGTAGATGTTATGGTGTATGCGCTAGTGTTTGCCATATGTAGATGTTATGGTGTATGCGCTAGTGTTTGCCATATGTAGATATTATGGTGTATGATAGCGCTAGTGTTTGCCATATGTAGATGTTATGGTGTATGCGCTAGTGTTTGCCATATGTAGATGTTATGGTGTATGCGCTAGTGTTTGCCATATGTAGATGTTATGGTGTATGATAGCGCTAGTGTTTGCCATATGTAGATGTTATGGTGTATGATAGCGCTAGTGTTTGCCATATGTAGATGTTATGGTGTATCTTAGCGCTAGTGTTTGCCATATGTAGATGTTATGGTGTATGCGCTAGTGTTTGCCATATGTAGATGTTATGGTGTATGATAGCACTAGTGTTTGCCATATGTAGATGTTATGGTGTATGCGCTAGTGTTTGCCATATGTTGATGTTATGGTGTATGCACTAGTGTTTGCAATATGTAGATGTTATGGTGTATGTGCTAGTGTTTGCCATATGTAGATGTTATGGTGTATGTGCTAGTGTTTGCCATATGTAGATGTTATGGTGTATGATAGCGCTAGTGTTTGCCATATGTAGATGTTATGGTTTATGTTAGCGCTAGTGTTTGCCATATGTAGATGTTATGGTGTATGATAGCGCTAGTGTTTGCCATATGTAGATGTTATGGTGTATGTTAGCGCTAGTTTTTGCCATATGTAGATGTTATGGTGTATGTTAGCGCTAGTGTTTGCCATATGTAGATGTTATGGTGTATGCGCTAGTGTTTGCCATATGTAGATGTTATGGTGTATGCGCTAGTGTTTGCCATATGTAGATGTTATGGTGTATGCGCTAGTGTTTGCCATATGTAGATGTTATGGTGTATGTTAGCGCTAGTGTTTGCCATATGTAGATGTTATGGTGTATGTTAGCGCTAGTGTTTGCCATATGTAGATGTTATGGTGTATGTTAGCGCTAGTGTTTCCCATATGTAGATGTTATGGTGTATGCGCTAGTGTTTGCCATATGTAGATGTTATGGTGTATGCGCTAGTGTTTGCCATATGTAGATGTTATGGTGTATGCGCTAGTGTTTGCCATATGTAGATGTTATGGTGTATGCGCTAGTGTTTGCCATATGTAGATGTTATGGTGTATGCGCTAGTGTTTGCTATATGTAGATGTTATGGTGTATGCGCTAGTGTTTGCCATATGTAGATGTTATGGTGTATGTTAGCGTTAGTGTTTGCCATATGTAGATGTTATGGTGTATGATAGCGCTAGTGTTTGCCATATGTAGATGTTATGGTGTATGTGCTAGTGTTTGCCATATGTAGATGTTATGGTGTATGTTAGCGCTAGTGTTTGCCATATGTAGATGTTATGGTGTATGCGCTAGTGTTTGCCATATGTAGATGTTATGGTGTATGTTAGCGCTAGTGTTTGCCATATGTAGATGTTATGGTGTATGCGCTAGTGTTTGCCATATGTAGATGTTATGGTGTATGCGCTAGTGTTTGCCATATGTAGATATTATGGTGTATGATAGCGCTAGTGTTTGCCATATGTAGATGTTATGGTGTATGCGCTAGTGTTTCCCATATGTAGATGTTATGGTGTATGCGCTAGTGTTTGCCATATGTAGATGTTATGGTGTATGCGCTAGTGTTTGCCATATGTAGATGTTATGGTGTATGCGCTAGTGTTTGCCATATGTAGATGTTATGGTGTATGCGCTAGTGTTTGCCATATGTAGATGTTATGGTGTATGCGCTAGTGTTTGCTATATGTAGATGTTATGGTGTATGCGCTAGTGTTTGCCATATGTAGATGTTATGGTGTATGTTAGCGTTAGTGTTTGCCATATGTAGATGTTATGGTGTATGATAGCGCTAGTGTTTGCCATATGTAGATGTTATGGTGTATGTGCTAGTGTTTGCCATATGTAGATGTTATGGTGTATGTTAGCGCTAGTGTTTGCCATATGTAGATGTTATGGTGTATGCGCTAGTGTTTGCCATATGTAGATGTTATGGTGTATGTTAGCGCTAGTGTTTGCCATATGTAGATGTTATGGTGTATGCGCTAGTGTTTGCCATATGTAGATGTTATGGTGTATGCGCTAGTGTTTGCCATATGTAGATATTATGGTGTATGATAGCGCTAGTGTTTGCCATATGTAGATGTTATGGTGTATGCGCTAGTGTTTGCCATATGTAGATGTTATGGTGTATGCGCTAGTGTTTGCCATATGTAGATGTTATGGTGTATGATAGCGCTAGTGTTTGCCATATGTAGATGTTATGGTGTATGATAGCGCTAGTGTTTGCCATATGTAGATGTTATGGTGTATCTTAGCGCTAGTGTTTGCCATATGTAGATGTTATGGTGTATGCGCTAGTGTTTGCCATATGTAGATGTTATGGTGTATGATAGCACTAGTGTTTGCCATATGTAGATGTTATGGTGTATGCGCTAGTGTTTGCCATATGTTGATGTTATGGTGTATGCACTAGTGTTTGCAATATGTAGATGTTATGGTGTATGTGCTAGTGTTTGCCATATGTAGATGTTATGGTGTATGTGCTAGTGTTTGCCATATGTAGATGTTATGGTGTATGATAGCGCTAGTGTTTGCCATATGTAGATGTTATGGTTTATGTTAGCGCTAGTGTTTGCCATATGTAGATGTTATGGTGTATGATAGCGCTAGTGTTTGCCATATGTAGATGTTATGGTGTATGTTAGCGCTAGTTTTTGCCATATGTAGATGTTATGGTGTATGTTAGCGCTAGTGTTTGCCATATGTAGATGTTATGGTGTATGCGCTAGTGTTTGCCATATGTAGATGTTATGGTGTATGCGCTAGTGTTTGCCATATGTAGATGTTATGGTGTATGCGCTAGTGTTTGCCATATGTAGATGTTATGGTGTATGTTAGCGCTAGTGTTTGCCATATGTAGATGTTATGGTGTATGTTAGCGCTAGTGTTTGCCATATGTAGATGTTATGGTGTATGTTAGCGCTAGTGTTTCCCATATGTAGATGTTATGGTGTATGCGCTAGTGTTTGCCATATGTAGATGTTATGGTGTATGCGCTAGTGTTTGCCATATGTAGATGTTATGGTGTATGCGCTAGTGTTTGCCATATGTAGATGTTATGGTGTATGCGCTAGTGTTTGCCATATGTAGATGTTATGGTGTATGCGCTAGTGTTTGCTATATGTAGATGTTATGGTGTATGCGCTAGTGTTTGCCATATGTAGATGTTATGGTGTATGTTAGCGTTAGTGTTTGCCATATGTAGATGTTATGGTGTATGATAGCGCTAGTGTTTGCCATATGTAGATGTTATGGTGTATGTGCTAGTGTTTGCCATATGTAGATGTTATGGTGTATGTTAGCGCTAGTGTTTGCCATATGTAGATGTTATGGTGTATGCGCTAGTGTTTGCCATATGTAGATGTTATGGTGTATGTTAGCGCTAGTGTTTGCCATATGTAGATGTTATGGTGTATGCGCTAGTGTTTGCCATATGTAGATGTTATGGTGTATGCGCTAGTGTTTGCCATATGTAGATATTATGGTGTATGATAGCGCTAGTGTTTGCCATATGTAGATGTTATGGTGTATGCGCTAGTGTTTCCCATATGTAGATGTTATGGTGTATGCGCTAGTGTTTGCCATATGTAGATGTTATGGTGTATGCGCTAGTGTTTGCCATATGTAGATGTTATGGTGTATGCGCTAGTGTTTGCCATATGTAGATGTTATGGTGTATGCGCTAGTGTTTGCCATATGTAGATGTTATGGTGTATGCGCTAGTGTTTGCTATATGTAGATGTTATGGTGTATGCGCTAGTGTTTGCCATATGTAGATGTTATGGTGTATGTTAGCGTTAGTGTTTGCCATATGTAGATGTTATGGTGTATGATAGCGCTAGTGTTTGCCATATGTAGATGTTATGGTGTATGTGCTAGTGTTTGCCATATGTAGATGTTATGGTGTATGTTAGCGCTAGTGTTTGCCATATGTAGATGTTATGGTGTATGCGCTAGTGTTTGCCATATGTAGATGTTATGGTGTATGTTAGCGCTAGTGTTTGCCATATGTAGATGTTATGGTGTATGCGCTAGTGTTTGCCATATGTAGATGTTATGGTGTATGCGCTAGTGTTTGCCATATGTAGATATTATGGTGTATGATAGCGCTAGTGTTTGCCATATGTAGATGTTATGGTGTATGCGCTAGTGTTTGCCATATGTAGATGTTATGGTGTATGCGCTAGTGTTTGCCATATGTAGATGTTATGGTGTATGATAGCGCTAGTGTTTGCCATATGTAGATGTTATGGTGTATGATAGCGCTAGTGTTTGCCATATGTAGATGTTATGGTGTATCTTAGCGCTAGTGTTTGCCATATGTAGATGTTATGGTGTATGCGCTAGTGTTTGCCATATGTAGATGTTATGGTGTATGATAGCACTAGTGTTTGCCATATGTAGATGTTATGGTGTATGCGCTAGTGTTTGCCATATGTTGATGTTATGGTGTATGCACTAGTGTTTGCAATATGTAGATGTTATGGTGTATGTGCTAGTGTTTGCCATATGTAGATGTTATGGTGTATGTGCTAGTGTTTGCCATATGTAGATGTTATGGTGTATGATAGCGCTAGTGTTTGCCATATGTAGATGTTATGGTTTATGTTAGCGCTAGTGTTTGCCATATGTAGATGTTATGGTGTATGATAGCGCTAGTGTTTGCCATATGTAGATGTTATGGTGTATCTTAGCGCTAGTGTTTGCCATATGTAGATGTTATGGTGTATGTGCTAGTGTTTGCCATATGTAGATGTTATGGTGTATGCGCTAGTGTTTGCCATATGTAGATGTTATGGTGTATGCGCTAGTGTTTGCCATATGTAGATGTTATGGTGTATGCACTAGTGTTTGCAATATGTAGATGTTATGGTGTATGTTAGCGCTAGTGTTTGCCATATGTAGATGTTATGGTGTATGCGCTAGTGTTTGCCATATGTAGATGTTATGGTGTATGTTAGCGCTAGTGTTTGCCATATGTAGATGTTATGGTGTATGCGCTAGTGTTTGCCATATGTAGATGTTATGGTGTATGATAGCGCTAGTGTTTGCCATATGTAGATGTTATGGTGTATGATAGCGCTACTGTTTGCCATATGTAGATGTTATGGTGTATGATAGCGCTAGTGTTTGCCATATGTAGATGTTATGGTGTATGTTAGCGCTAGTGTTTGCCATATGTAGATGTTATGGTTTATGTTAGCGCTAGTGTTTGCCATATGTAGATGTTACGGTGTATGATAGCGCTAGTGTTTGCCATATGTAGATGTTATGGTGTATGTTAGCGCTAGTGTTTGCCATATGTAGATGTTATGGTGTATGATAGCGCTAGTATTTGCCATATGTAGATGTTATGGTGTATGTTAGCGCTAGTGTTTGCAATATGTAGATGTTATGGTGTATGTTAGCGCTAGTGTTTGCCATATGTAGATGTTATGGTGTATGCGCTAGTGTTTGCCATATGTAGATGTTATGGTGTATGCGCTAGTGTTTGCCATATGTAGATGTTATGGTGTATGTTAGCGCTAGTGTTTGCCATATGTAGATGTTATGGTTTATGTTAGCGCTAGTGTTTGCCATATGTAGATGTTATGGTGTATGATAGCGCTAGTGTTTGCCATATGTAGATGTTATGGTGTATGTTAGCGCTAGTTTTTGCCATATGTAGATGTTATGGTGTATGTTAGCGCTAGTGTTTGCCATATGTAGATGTTATGGTGTATGCGCTAGTGTTTGCCATATGTAGATGTTATGGTGTATGCGCTAGTGTTTGCCATATGTAGATGTTATGGTGTATGCGCTAGTGTTTGCCATATGTAGATGTTATGGTGTATGTTAGCGCTAGTGTTTGCCATATGTAGATGTTATGGTGTATGTTAGCGCTAGTGTTTGCCATATGTAGATGTTATGGTGTATGTTAGCGCTAGTGTTTCCCATATGTAGATGTTATGGTGTATGCGCTAGTGTTTGCCATATGTAGATGTTATGGTGTATGCGCTAGTGTTTGCCATATGTAGATGTTATGGTGTATGCGCTAGTGTTTGCCATATGTAGATGTTATGGTGTATGCGCTAGTGTTTGCCATATGTAGATGTTATGGTGTATGCGCTAGTGTTTGCTATATGTAGATGTTATGGTGTATGCGCTAGTGTTTGCCATATGTAGATGTTATGGTGTATGTTAGCGTTAGTGTTTGCCATATGTAGATGTTATGGTGTATGATAGCGCTAGTGTTTGCCATATGTAGATGTTATGGTGTATGTGCTAGTGTTTGCCATATGTAGATGTTATGGTGTATGTTAGCGCTAGTGTTTGCCATATGTAGATGTTATGGTGTATGCGCTAGTGTTTGCCATATGTAGATGTTATGGTGTATGTTAGCGCTAGTGTTTGCCATATGTAGATGTTATGGTGTATGCGCTAGTGTTTGCCATATGTAGATGTTATGGTGTATGCGCTAGTGTTTGCCATATGTAGATATTATGGTGTATGATAGCGCTAGTGTTTGCCATATGTAGATGTTATGGTGTATGCGCTAGTGTTTGCCATATGTAGATGTTATGGTGTATGCGCTAGTGTTTGCCATATGTAGATGTTATGGTGTATGATAGCGCTAGTGTTTGCCATATGTAGATGTTATGGTGTATGATAGCGCTAGTGTTTGCCATATGTAGATGTTATGGTGTATCTTAGCGCTAGTGTTTGCCATATGTAGATGTTATGGTGTATGCGCTAGTGTTTGCCATATGTAGATGTTATGGTGTATGATAGCACTAGTGTTTGCCATATGTAGATGTTATGGTGTATGCGCTAGTGTTTGCCATATGTTGATGTTATGGTGTATGCACTAGTGTTTGCAATATGTAGATGTTATGGTGTATGTGCTAGTGTTTGCCATATGTAGATGTTATGGTGTATGTGCTAGTGTTTGCCATATGTAGATGTTATGGTGTATGATAGCGCTAGTGTTTGCCATATGTAGATGTTATGGTTTATGTTAGCGCTAGTGTTTGCCATATGTAGATGTTATGGTGTATGATAGCGCTAGTGTTTGCCATATGTAGATGTTATGGTGTATCTTAGCGCTAGTGTTTGCCATATGTAGATGTTATGGTGTATGTGCTAGTGTTTGCCATATGTAGATGTTATGGTGTATGCGCTAGTGTTTGCCATATGTAGATGTTATGGTGTATGCGCTAGTGTTTGCCATATGTAGATGTTATGGTGTATGCACTAGTGTTTGCAATATGTAGATGTTATGGTGTATGTTAGCGCTAGTGTTTGCCATATGTAGATGTTATGGTGTATGTTAGCGCTAGTGTTTGCCATATTTAGATGTTATGGTGTATGTTAGCGCTAGTGTTTGCCATATGTAGATGTTATGGTGTATGCGCTAGTGTTTGCCATATGTAGATGTTATGGTGTATGCGCTAGTGTTTGCCATATGTAGATGTTATGGTGTATGTTAGTGCTAGTGTTTGCCATATGTAGATGTTATGGTGTATGATAGCACTAGTGTTTGCCATATGTAGATGTTATGGTGTATGCGCTAGTGTTTGCCATATGTAGATGTTATGGTGTATGATAGCGCTAGTGTTTGCCATATGTAGATGTTATGGTGTATGATAATGCTAGTGTTTGCCATATGTAGATGTTATGGTGTATGATAGCGCTAGTGTTTGCCATATGTAGATGTTATGGTGTATGATAATGCTAGTGTTTGCCATATGTAGATGTTATGGTGTATGCGCTAGTGTTTGCCATATGTAGAAGTTATGGTGTATGATAGCACTAGTGTTTGCAATATGTAGATGTTATGGTGTATGCGCTAGTGTTTGCCATATGTAGATGTTATGGTGTATGTTAGCGCTAGTGTTTGCCATATGTAGATGTTATGGTGTATGATAGCGCTAGTGTTTGCCATATGTAGATGTTATGGTGTATGATAATGGTAGTGTTTGCCATATGTAGATGTTATGGTGTATGATAGCGCTAGTGTTTGCCATATGTAGATGTTATGGTGTATGATAATGCTAGTGTTTGCCATATGTAGATGTTATGGTGTATGTTAGCGCTAGTGTTTGCCATATGTAGATGTTATGGTGTATGTTAGCGCTAGTGTTTGCCATATGTAGATGTTATGGTGTATGTTAGCGCTAGTGTTTGCCATATGTAGATGTTATGGTGTATGTTAGCGCTAGTGTTTGCCATATGTAGATGTTATGGTGTATGCGCTAGTGTTTGCCATATGTAGATGTTATGGTGTATGATAGCACTAGTGTTTGCCATATGTAGATGTTATGGTGTATGTTAGCGCTAGTGTTTGCCATATGTAGATGTTATGGTGTATGATAGCGCTAGTGTTTGCCATATGTAGATGTTATGGTGTATGTTAGCGCTAGTGTTTGCCATATGTAGATGTTATGGTGTATGCGCTAGTGTTTGCCATATGTAGATGTTATGGTGTATGATAGCACTAGTGTTTGCCATATGTAGATGTTATGGTGTATGCGCTAGTGTTTGCCATATGTAGATGTTATGGTGTATGATAGCGCTAGTGTTTGCCATATGTAGATGTTATGGTGTATGTTAGCGCTAGTGTTTGCCATATGTAGATGTTATGGTGTATGATAGCACTAGTGTTTGCCATATGTAGATGTTATGGTGTATGCGCTAGTGTTTGCCATATGTAGATGTTATGGTGTATGATAGCGCTAGTGTTTGCCATATGTAGATGTTATGGTGTATGCGCTAGTGTTTGCCATATGTAGATGTTATGGTGTATGTTAGCGCTAGTGTTTGCCATATGTAGATGTTATGGTTTATGCGCTAGTGTTTGCCATATGTAGATGTTATGGTGTATGTTAGCGCTAGTGTTTGCCATATGTAGATGTTATGGTGTATGTTAGCGTTAGTGTTTGCCATATGTAGATGTTATGGTGTATGCGCTAGTGTTTGCCATATGTAGATGTTATGGTGTATGCGCTAGTGTTTGCCATATGTAGATGTTATGGTGTATGATAGCGCTAGTGTTTGCCATATGTAGATGTTATGGTGTATGATAGCGCTAGTGTTTGCCATATGTAGATGTTATGGTGTATGATAGCGCTAGTGTTTGCCATATGTAGATGTTATGGTTTATGTTAGCGCTAGTGTTTGCCATATGTAGATGTTACGGTGTATGATAGCGCTAGTGTTTGCCATATGTAGATGTTATGGTGTATGTTAGCGCTAGTGTTTGCCATATGTAGATGTTATGGTGTATGATAGCGCTAGTATTTGCCATATGTAGATGTTATGGTGTATGTTAGCGCTAGTGTTTGCAATATGTAGATGTTATGGTGTATGTTAGCGCTAGTGTTTGCCATATGTAGATGTTATGGTGTATGCGCTAGTGTTTGCCATATGTAGATGTTATGGTGTATGCGCTAGTGTTTGCCATATGTAGATGTTATGGTGTATGTTAGCGCTAGTGTTTGCCATATGTAGATGTTATGGTTTATGTTAGCGCTAGTGTTTGCCATATGTAGATGTTATGGTGTATGATAGCGCTAGTGTTTGCCATATGTAGATGTTATGGTGTATGTTAGCGCTAGTTTTTGCCATATGTAGATGTTATGGTGTATGTTAGCGCTAGTGTTTGCCATATGTAGATGTTATGGTGTATGCGCTAGTGTTTGCCATATGTAGATGTTATGGTGTATGCGCTAGTGTTTGCCATATGTAGATGTTATGGTGTATGCGCTAGTGTTTGCCATATGTAGATGTTATGGTGTATGTTAGCGCTAGTGTTTGCCATATGTAGATGTTATGGTGTATGTTAGCGCTAGTGTTTGCCATATGTAGATGTTATGGTGTATGTTAGCGCTAGTGTTTCCCATATGTAGATGTTATGGTGTATGCGCTAGTGTTTGCCATATGTAGATGTTATGGTGTATGCGCTAGTGTTTGCCATATGTAGATGTTATGGTGTATGCGCTAGTGTTTGCCATATGTAGATGTTATGGTGTATGCGCTAGTGTTTGCTATATGTAGATGTTATGGTGTATGCGCTAGTGTTTGCCATATGTAGATGTTATGGTGTATGTTAGCGTTAGTGTTTGCCATATGTAGATGTTATGGTGTATGATAGCGCTAGTGTTTGCCATATGTAGATGTTATGGTGTATGTGCTAGTGTTTGCCATATGTAGATGTTATGGTGTATGTTAGCGCTAGTGTTTGCCATATGTAGATGTTATGGTGTATGCGCTAGTGTTTGCCATATGTAGATGTTATGGTGTATGTTAGCGCTAGTGTTTGCCATATGTAGATGTTATGGTGTATGCGCTAGTGTTTGCCATATGTAGATGTTATGGTGTATGCGCTAGTGTTTGCCATATGTAGATATTATGGTGTATGATAGCGCTAGTGTTTGCCATATGTAGATGTTATGGTGTATGCGCTAGTGTTTGCCATATGTAGATGTTATGGTGTATGCGCTAGTGTTTGCCATATGTAGATGTTATGGTGTATGATAGCGCTAGTGTTTGCCATATGTAGATGTTATGGTGTATGATAGCGCTAGTGTTTGCCATATGTAGATGTTATGGTGTATCTTAGCGCTAGTGTTTGCCATATGTAGATGTTATGGTGTATGCGCTAGTGTTTGCCATATGTAGATGTTATGGTGTATGCGCTAGTGTTTGCCATATGTAGATGTTATGGTGTATGCGCTAGTGTTTGCCATATGTAGATGTTATGGTGTATGCACTAGTGTTTGCAATATGTAGATGTTATGGTGTATGTGCTAGTGTTTGCCATATGTAGATGTTATGGTGTATGTGCTAGTGTTTGCCATATGTAGATGTTATGGTGTATGATAGCGCTAGTGTTTGCCATATGTAGATGTTATGGTTTATGTTAGCGCTAGTGTTTGCCATATGTAGATGTTATGGTGTATGATAGCGCTAGTGTTTGCCATATGTAGATGTTATGGTGTATCTTAGCGCTAGTGTTTGCCATATGTAGATGTTATGGTGTATGTGCTAGTGTTTGCCATATGTAGATGTTATGGTGTATGCGCTAGTGTTTGCCATATGTAGATGTTATGGTGTATGCGCTAGTGTTTGCCATATGTAGATGTTATGGTGTATGCGCTAGTGTTTGCCATATGTAGATGTTATGGTGTATGCACTAGTGTTTGCAATATGTAGATGTTATGGTGTATGTTAGCGCTAGTGTTTGCCATATGTAGATGTTATGGTGTATGTTAGCGCTAGTGTTTGCCATATTTAGATGTTATGGTGTATGTTAGCGCTAGTGTTTGCCATATGTAGATGTTATGGTGTATGCGCTAGTGTTTGCCATATGTAGATGTTATGGTGTATGCGCTAGTGTTTGCCATATGTAGATGTTATGGTGTATGTTAGTGCTAGTGTTTGCCATATGTAGATGTTATGGTGTATGCGCTAGTGTTTGCCATATGTAGATGTTATGGTGTATGTTAGCGCTAGTGTTTGCCATATGTAGATGTTATGGTGTATGTTAGCGCTAGTGTTTGCCATATGTAGATGTTATGGTGTATGCGCTAGTGTTTGCCATATGTAGATGTTATGGTGTATGTTAGCGCTAGTGTTTGCCATATGTAGATGTTATGGTGTATGTGCTAGTGTTTGCCATATGTAGATGTTATGGTGTATGCGCTAGTGTTTGCCATATGTAGATGTTATGGTGTATGATAGCACTAGTGTTTGCCATATGTAGATGTTATGGTGTATGTTAGCGCTAGTGTTTGCCATATGTAGATGTTATGGTGTATGATAGCGCTAGTGTTTGCCATATGTAGATGTTATGGTGTATGTTAGCGCTAGTGTTTGCCATATGTAGATGTTATGGTGTATGATAGCGCTAGTGTTTGCCATATGTAGATGTTATGGTGTATGTTAGCGCTAGTGTTTGCCATATGTAGATGTTATGGTGTATGTTAGCGCTAGTGTTTGCCATATGTAGATGTTATGGTGTATGATAGCGCTAGTGTTTGCCATATGTAGATGTTATGGTGTATGTTAGCGCTAGTGTTTGCCATATGTAGATGTTATGGTTTATGTTAGCGCTAGTGTTTGCCATATGTAGATGTTATGGTGTATGTTAGCGCTAGTGTTTGCCATATGTAGATGTTATGGTGTATGTTAGCGCTAGTGTTTGCCATATGTAGATGTTATGGTGTATGCACTAGTGTTTGCCATATGTAGATGTTATGGTGTATGATAGCGCTAGTGTTTGCCATATGTAGATGTTATGGTGTATGTTAGCGCTAGTGTTTGCCATATGTAGATGTTATGGTGTATGCGCTAGTGTTTGCCATATGTAGATGTTATGGTATATGTTAGCGCTAGTGTTTGCCATATGTAGATGTTATGGTGTATGTTAGCGCTAGTGTTTGCCATATGTAGATGTTATGGTGTATGCGCTAGTGTTTGCCATATGTAGATGTTATGGTGTATGTTAGCGCTAGTGTTTGCCATATGTAGATGTTATGGTGTATGCGCTAGTGTTTGCCATATGTAGATGTTATGGTGTATGCGCTAGTGTTTGCCATATGTAGATGTTATGGTGTATGATAGCACTAGTGTTTGCCATATGTAGATGTTATGGTGTATGTTAGCGCTAGTGTTTGCCATATGTAGATGTTATGGTGTATGATAGCGCTAGTGTTTGCCATATGTAGATGTTATGGTGTATGTTAGCGCTAGTGTTTGCCATATGTAGATGTTATGGTGTATGATAGCGCTAGTGTTTGCCATATGTAGATGTTATGGTGTATGTTAGCGCTAGTGTTTGCCATATGTAGATGTTATGGTGTATGTTAGCGCTAGTGTTTGCCATATGTAGATGTTATGGTGTATGCGCTAGTGTTTGCCATATGTAGATGTTATGGTGTATGATAGCGCTAGTGTTTGCCATATGTAGATGTTATGGTGTATGTTAGCGCTAGTGTTTGCCATATGTAGATGTTATGGTGTATGATAGCGCTAGATTTTGCCATATGTAGATGTTATGGTGTATGCGCTAGTGTTTGCCATATGTAGATGTTATGGTGTATGATAGCGCTAGTGTTTGCCATATGTAGATGTTATGGTGTATGTTAGCGCTAGTGTTTGCCATATGTAGATGTTATGGTGTATGATAGCGCTAGTGTTTGCCATATGTAGATGTTATGGTGTATGCGCTAGTGTTTGCCATATGTAGATGTTATGGTGTATGTTAGCGCTAGTGTTTGCCATATGTAGATGTTATGGTGTATGCGCTAGTGTTTGCCATATGTAGATGTTATGGTGTATGCGCTAGTGTTTGCCATATGTAGATGTTATGGTGTATGTTAGCGCTAGTGTTTGCCATATGTAGATGTTATGGTGTATGATAGCGCTAGTGTTTGCCATATGTAGATGTTATGGTGTATGCGCTAGTGTTTGCCATATGTAGATGTTATGGTTTATGTTAGCGCTAGTGTTTGCCATATGTAGATGTTATGGTGTATGATAGCGCTAGTGTTTGCCATATGTAGATGTTATGGTGTATGTTAGCGCTAGTGTTTGCCATATGTAGATGTTATGGTGTATGCGCTAGTGTTTGCCATATGTAGATGTTATGGTTTATGTTAGCGCTAGTGTTTGCCATATGTAGATGTTATGGTGTATGCGCTAGTGTTTGCCATATGTAGATGTTATGGTTTATGTTAGCGCTAGTGTTTGCCATATGTAGATGTTATGGTGTATGTTAGCGCTAGTGTTTGCCATATGTAGATGTTATGGTTTATGTTAGCGCTAGTGTTTGCCATATGTAGATGTTATGGTGTATGCGCTAGTGTTTGCCATATGTAGATGTTATGGTTTATGTTAGCGCTAGTGTTTGCCATATGTAGATGTTATGGTGTATGCGCTAGTGTTTGCCATATGTAGATGTTATGGTGTATGTTAGCGCTAGTGTTTGCCATATGTAGATGTTATGGTGTATGTTAGCGCTAGTGTTTGCCATATGTAGATGTTATGGTTTATGTTAGCGCTAGTGTTTGCCATATGTAGATGTTATGGTGTATGCGCTAGTGTTTGCCATATGTAGATGTTATGGTTTATGTTAGCGCTAGTGTTTGCCATATGTAGATGTTAGGGTGTATGATAGCGCTAGTGTTTGCCATATGTAGATGTTATGGTGTATGTT
>CM050198.1:1232500-1250000 GCA_027475355.1 Coilia nasus
TGTAAGGGTCCTATGTCCCCCAGTGTAAGAGTCCTATGTCCCCCAGTTTAAGAGTCCTATGTCCCCCAGTGTAAGGGTCCTATGTCCCCCAGTGTAAGGGTCCTATGTCCCCTAGTTTAAGGGTCCTATATTCCTGAACAGGAAGGTGCAGCTTCTGCTTTGCCTTTAGTGTGATTCACAGGCTTACAGCACGTCCAGAGCCAACAGGCTTACAGCACGTCCAGAGCCAACCTGACAAGAGCATGAAAAAGGCACCAACACAAGCTAAAGGTGGAGGAGCACTTTGCCCACTCCGGCCCCTGGTGCATGTGACAGGGCCATCAGGTCACAAGTCCAGCAAGTCCAGCAAGTCCAGGCCTGGGGTCTTTACCCACATCCTCAATCTGGCCCAGGCAGCCGTGCTAGCATGCTTCAAGACCACCTCTACAGTAGCCGTGCTAGCATGCTTCAAGACCACCTCTACAGTAGCCGTGCTAGCATGCTTCAAGACCACCTCTACAGTAGCCGTGCTAGCATGCTTCACCTCTACAGTAGCCGTGCTAGCATGCTTCAAGACTACAGTACCCGTGCTAGCATGCTTCAAGACTACAGTAGCCGTGCTAGCATGCTTCAAGACCACCTCTGCAGTAGCTGTGCTAGCATGCTTCACCTCTACAGTACCCGTGCTAGCATGCTTCAAGACTACAGTACCCGTGCTAGCATGCTTCAAGACTACAGTAGCCATGCTAGCATGCTTCAAGACCACCTCTACAGTAGCCGTGCTAGCATGCTTCAAGACCACCTCTACAGTAGCCGTGCTAGCATGCTTCAAGACCACCTCTGCAGTGCCAGTGCCAAAACACTCCTCTCCGTCGTGCCTGAATGACTGCCACCCTGTAGCACTAACACCCATTGTTATGAAGTGCTGTAGCACACACACCCATTGTTATGAAGTGTTGTAGCACTAACACCCATTGTTAGCACACACACACACACACACACACCCATTGTTATGAAGCTTTGAGCGGCTGGTCCTGGCACACCTCAAGAACTGCCTGCCCCCCTGTGTGCTCTCCCGTGTGTGTGTGTGTGTGTGTTTGTGCTGCCTGCCCCCCTCACTGGACCCTCACCAATTTGCCTACCGGAGTGTGTGTTTGTGTGTTTATGTGTTTATATGTGTGTTTGTATGTGTGTGTTTGTATGTATGTGTGTGTGTGTGTGTGTTTGTATGTGTGTGTTTGTGTGTGTGTGTGTGTGTGTTTGTATGTGTGTGTTTGTATGTGTGTGTGTGTGTGTGTGTGTGTGTATTTGTGTGTTTGTGTGTGTGTTTGTATGTATGTGTGTGTGTGTATTTGTGTTTGTGTGTGTGTGTGTTTCTGTGTTATGTGTGTGTTTGTATATGTGTGTGTGTGTGTTTGCATGTGTGTGTTTGTGTGTTTGTATGTGTCTGTGTGTGCGTGTGTGTGTGTGTTTGTGTGTTTGTGGGTGTGTTTGTATGTTTGTTTGTTATGTGTGTGTTTGTATGTGTGTGTGTTTGTATGTGTGTGTTTGTGTGTTTGTATGTGTGTGTGTGTGTTTGTATGTGTGTGTTTGTGTGTTTGTATATGTGACCGGCCACAGCAAAACCAGACGCAACTCGTCCGAGAGGCATTTTGAGTTATTCACAGATTCTGAAAGTGTAATTTCTAAGCTTTCCAATGATGTCTTCCACATGGAAATCTGAATCTATTTGAAGAATTGGTGGCCATTTGAAAGCATGCACACCTTAAAACACAAAACTGAGAAAACCCCTCTTAAAGTTTGCCTCACTCTCGTCGAATAGTGGCCATTAGCATGACATTAAGATAAGCCCTCCCCCCACAGACTGTCACTGACGTGTGGTATTATGACTGAGATGCTAATGATTTAGCAACTAGCGCTGCAGTAGCTATCTGTATTGCAGTATCAAAGCTGCAGTTTTTACAACAGTATTACTGTTGTATACTGCAGTAAAGATTTAGTCATTACCACCAGTCATTTCGGGCATTATTCAAATGAATCGCCCATCACAAATCGAAACTGATGCCAACAAACCCCTAGTCTGTCTGTACAGCGAGCTAGCAAGCTAACGAACTAGCTCATTTATTTCAATAGTATTATGACAACACCAATGTGCTAAACGCTAACTTCACTCACCTTGAATTTAACACATTGCTGTAACCTTATATCTTTATATTAATTTGTCCATTTGAATTAATATCAGTAACAGTATCTAGGTGGGTGTTGGTGAGTAAAGTGACAGCTTTCAATTTAAACCATTACGTTAGCGTAGTTCGCTAGCGTTAGCGCGCTAACAACAACATAGTGTTACTGCCTGACCTGAAGTAAAGCTACATTTCTCAACATCCAATCAGTAACAACTTAGACTATTAGGCTTGAAATAATCACAAACAGTTGCGTATTATGACACATGGTTCCAAAAATCATCAACAACTCCAGAAAGACGTAAGGACCAATTTATTAGTTAAACTCCACACACGTCCCATTCGAATTTCAATAAAACGAGTCTTGACTCTGCTGTGCATAAGGGGGACTTCCCCCTCCCCTCCGTCAACACTCTCTCTTAGTACTTTACTCTCTTTCGGCAGCTAGATGATCCGATTGCATTCTGTACACTCTGGAGAAAGTTTTTGACTATGTGAACATCCCAAGGAGAGAGTTCTCCCTTCTTATGTAGCATTTACAGTCGAAGTTACACAGCTTAAGTAGCCACGAGGTTTGCTTCTAGCACACAGCTGATTGGCGGAAACACAAACAAAAGAGCACTGTAATCGTCACGTGAATGGCCAGTATCGCCAGTATGGTAATATACCCACGCCCCAAGGAAGACGAGATTCTTTCCTGAAAACTTGCCAACTTCAAAGACAAAATGTATGCTTTTAAAGCAACTAATACTGTTATCTGCAACATGGAATGGCTTCTTCATGATCTTAACTCTCACATTTAGCAAAAAAACGAAAATCACAAATTTTGAAAAAAAAAACTTCAAACGCGATTTTCTCCTTTTCGCTCTGGCCGACTTGTGACCGGTTTTGGTGTGGCCGGTCACATATGTGTGTGTGTTTGTATATGTGTGTGTGTGTGTTTGTATGTGTGTGTTTGTGTGTTTGTATGTGTCTGTGTGTGTGTGTGTTTGTGTGTTTGTGGGTGTGTTTGTATGTTTGTATGTGTGTGTGTGTTTGTTTGTTATGTGTGTGTTTGTATGTGTGTGTGTGTGTTTGTATGTGTGTGTTTGTATGTGTGTGTGTGGGTTTGTATGTGTGTGTTTGTGTGTTTGTATATGTGTGTGTGTGTGTGTTTGTATATGTGTGTGTGTGTTTGTATGTGTGTGTTTGTGTGTTTGTATGTGTCTGTGTGTGCATGTGTGTGTGTTTGTGTGTTTGTGAGTGTGTTTTTTTATGTTTGTATGTGTGTGTGTGTTTGTTTGTTATGTGTGTGTTTGTATGTGTGTGTGTGTGTTTGTATATGTGTGTGTGTGTTTGTATGTGTGTGTGTTTGTGTGTGTGTGTGTGTTTGTATGTGTGTGTGTGTGTGAGTCAGTGCGGTCACTCGATTATAGCTTTAATTCGACTACCCTCTGCAGGGGGACAACTGCAATTGTCAGAGTATACATGGCAGTGAGTAGTTCGAATCATTGGCCGAAAGCACCTAGTACCCCGCTACGATAGCACCTAGTACCCCGCTACGATAGCACCTAGTACCCCGGTACGATAGGCAGTTTTTTAACCCTATGGGCCCGACACCCGCAAAGTGCGGGCAAATTTACACCTATTCTTTTCTGTTGAGTTACTTTGGAACGGTAGGCTACATCATAGCGATGTGGCACTCATACCAAGCGAAACTGCAGAACCAGGGCTTTACAACGTGACCTCCCGCTTATTTTTGTGATCAAGTATCGGCGAAATATTAATATTTAAAAATTCGCCAAAATCTCTCATATTAGCGCTTTGCACAGACATTACTCTGTGATAACGGCACGCACATCAGAAAAAATTTACATAATCTCAGCTTTCCAATGACACCAAGCACATATCATCACATTAATTTATCACGTTAAAACACGTTAAATCACGTTAAAACAAACACTTGACGTAGGATGCTTTTTCTTGGAGAGTAAAGATTTTCTTCACCCGGGGAAGGAGGAAAAAAAACACCAGCGGCAACGTTTTGAAAAACGCCCAGGACCTTTTTTCAGAAACACCCTGTATTATAGGAATATAATGTAAAACATCCACCCGCATCTGAGAAAAAAAACGCCAATGTAGTTTTGCTTATTGCTGAGGAAAGGCGCTGCCGACAAATGATACAGGCGGGGGTCACAAGCATGCGCAGAACACAAAGTCCTAACCCCAATCCGGTTGACCGTATACATGCACCCCTGATTCGATTAACAATCAAGTTATCTCGGGGTGTTAACTCGACTATGGTTGTCCGATTTCTAGTTGAATTAAAGTGTTTACATGAAAACTCTTAGTCAAATTAAGCCAATGATTCAAATTATTACACTGCCATGTAAACCCACTGAGTGTTTGTGTGTTTGTGTGTGTGTGTTTGTATGTTTGTATGTATGTGTGTGTGTGTTTGTGTGTGTGTGTGTGTGTGTGTGTGTGTGTGTGTGTGTGTGTGTGTGTGTGTGTGTGTGTGTGTGTGTGTGTGTGTTTGTGTGTTTGCATGTATGCTGTTGTGTTTTAACCCACCTGTTGTGTTCCGGTCAAAATTGACCGTTTTTAATTATTTTTTATCAAAAATATTTTTCCTTTAATCAGACTGTCATGAGGCTCCATGACTTTGTTCACATAAGGTATGTGAACCCACAAAACAATTTTGGATCATTTGTATAAAATTTTGGGCGATCTATTTAACTTTTGCACACCTGTGGTGTTCCGGTCAAAAATGACCGGCTATAAGAAATGAACGGGTGAAATAAAAAAATCTATACAAGAGTATATAAAATTGATTCCAGCAAATTCCTGTTATTCAGAAATATAAATACTTCCATTTACACATACGCACCCACATCAACACTCATGTACACACTTATAGACTAAGACAATACACTCATGTACACACTTATAGACTAAGACAATACACTCATGTACACACTTATAGACTAAGACAATACACTCATGTACACACTTATAGACTAAGACAATACACTCATGTACACACTTATAGACTAAGACAATACACTCATGTACACACTTATAGACTAAGACAATACACTCATGTACACACTTATAGACTAAGACAATACACTCATGTACACACTTATAGACTAAGACAATACACTCATGTACACACTTATAGACTAAGACAATACACTCATGTACACACTTATAGACTAAGACAATACACTCATGTACACACACCCAGATAGCAAAACAGTTCGCCAGCAGCCTGCTGCTCTTTTGCCATATCGTACATGTGACGTGCACATGTGTCCATGAGTGGGCATATCTGGGCATAAGCAACCAGACAACCAGTCACAAACACATATGCATCCATTTATATGAATCCAAACCCTCAAATACAAACATACAAACATACATATACGTACACAAATACTATACATTCACACACACTAACACACATGCACACTCATATACAGCCCAAAGTTCTTAGCCCCGCCTCTTATGAAATTAGTCAAAACTGTTCATTTCTCCATGGGAATGAGCATTAACCACAACTGTTGATTGTGTATTTGTTTCCAAAATAGCAAAGACAAAATGTCCAGTAAATTTGGTTAGGACATTTTACCAATACACCGAGTTGAAACAAGAAAGGATATGTTTAAAATTATTAGCCCCTGGTCATTAATAGTGAATAGTTTACCCTTTCTGAGCCACAACTGACAACAACCTCTTAGAGAAGTTCTTCCCTAGGTTGGCACAGGTGTCCTGATGGGTTTTGGCCTATTCTTCCATTGCAAAGTGTTCCAGCTGGTTCAAATTGCATGGTTTCTGAGCATGGACATTCACTTTGAGGACCCACCACAGATTCTCAATAGAATTGTGGTCTGGGCTCTGTACTGGACACTCCAGGACCTTGGTTTTGGTCTCCATGAGGAACTGTTGGACCAATTTCGACGTATGCTTTGGGTCATTGCCTTGTTGGAAGACCCAGCAATGACTTAAGGCTAGACTATGAGCAGATTTATCCCTCAAAACTTCAACATAATTTTATTTTTTCATGATGTTATGCACCCAAACAAAGCTCCCTATGCCTGAGGCTGCAAAACACCACCACCATGTTTAACTTTGTGAACTGTGTTCTTCAGGTTACACCACCACCATGTTTAACTTTGTGTTCTTCAGGTTGACGGCCTCTCCTTTGCTTCGCCGAATGTAAACAAAATCCAACTGGACCAAACAGTTCCAGTTTAGTCACATCACATCAAAGCACAGACTTCCAAAACTCATCTTTACCTTTCAAATGTTCATGGGTAAACCTTGGTCTGTCTGTGATGTGCTGCTCTTTGAGTAAAGCCCACCACAATAAAGAGCCCTCACAACTGCCAGAAGAGGCCAGGTCAGCAGCAATCATGTTGGATGTCTGAGGCTGGATGTGGATGTCTGAGGCCTTCAACCCAGACATTTAAATGTTTTGCCATGGTAGCAATTTTTTTTAGCAATAACTGTTAGTATGTGCTATATTATTGTTATTTTTTTAAACACGTTTAGTTTTTAATATTAAAGGTAAGTCTTCTGATGTAATTCTTATGTAAGGTTTTATCTGAGTATTTGTTTGGTCAAAGTGTTATGTTTTTGTTATACTTTTTAACAAAAAAACAAGTTGCATTGGCCGGGTTTCCCAAATGCAGTTAAGAAGTACTTAGCGCTAAGTACTACTTAAGACCCTTCTTAAGGCTCCCGTAAGAAGCAACCGCGTTTCCCAAAATGCTTCTTAGCCTAAGAAGACCTGCCGTTAAGAAGGATCGCTAAGAAGTTTCTGAACCACTCTTAACACCCTTCTTAGCGACAAAACAGTGAAAACAGCACCCCCCTCAGGCAGGTAAAGCAATGTGACAGTAAGCAAGGAGATATTAATGCAGTATGTCCAGTTTTCCTGATCGTGTTTTCCCCCTTTTCCCTATCGTTCACGACAAGGGGACGCCAATTTCTCGGTTTTCACACATATTCTCCTCATGTAGCAGATTTCTATCAGAAAGATAAGAATATAGCCTACACATTAAATGAAATGACATACTGATTTCATTTTGTGTTTCCATTTTTAATTCCCTGGTCTTTGTTTCGGTATTATTATATGTGTCACTTTGTTTTTGTGTCGTGACGACAAATGTCATACTTTTAGCCGGTATTTTATTGATGAGTTCAGTCAGAGTGTTATACCACTTCAGTTTGGAGCATTTTACCATAGAGTCTAGAGTAGCGCTCTAAAATCTTGTAATTTACTATGGTAACTATGCGCTCCAATCGGCCATTCTGAGATCGATTGCTCATTGCGCTTCAGTTAAGAAGGCAGATCAGACGGTTCTTAAGACGTTGGTAAGAAGGGCGTTAAGAAGGCGTTTGGGAAACACTCTTATCTTAACGCTTCCTCTTAGCCGACCTCTTCTTAAGTGCCTTCTTAACTCGTTAAGAAGGTTCTTTATTGGGAAACCCGTCCATTGTCAGTGAGGCCTGTTGGCCTAAATAGCAAGTTAAAGATCAAATCTTTTAATATCTAAAACAATTTTAATTGTTAAATAGGTTCATCACAACATCAGATGATAATATTGTAAGATTACTTATGTAATTGTGGGCATCTACCTTATTTCTTACTAGTATGATTATTCCGGATAATAAATAATAATAAAAAATTCAATCAAATTCAATCATAAATAAATAATTTCAAAACACATCTCTGTGATATGTATAGGGCATATACTAAAGGTCACATTAGCAGCACAGTAGGTTTCATCTGAGTATTTGTATTGGTCAGAATATTCTATATATTGTGGGTTTTTTTTTTTACTAAAAGTCGTTTGTAAGACCTTAAGTCAATGAGGCTTGCAGGCCAGAAATAACAAAATAAAGATCAAAATTGATCATATTTTAAAGTTATAAAGTTGATAAATAGGTCAATCACAAAATTGGATGAGAATTAAGTATTACACTGGATTTTGTAACACCTCAATGGGGAAGCAGTCATTTTTGACCAGAACCCAAAAGTAGTAAACATGAAACGAACACAACAGGAGGGTTAAAAGGCGGGTTAACTATGGGTCAGGGTTAACTATGGGTTAGAGTTAACTATGTCTATGTCACCTGTGGGGTTTAGGGTTTAGGCTTTTATGTGCATCACAGCAGAATGTGTGTGCGCGCGCGCGTGCATGTAAGGGAGGCCATGTGTGTGTGCAAGTATGTGTGTGCTTGTGTTTTGTGTGTGTGTGTGTGTGTGTGTTTGTGTTTTGTGTGTGTGTATACGTGTGTGTATATGTGTCTGTGTGTGTGTTTGTCTGTGTGTGTGTGTGTGTGTGTGTGTGTGTGTGTGTGTGTGTTTACTCACTGGCTTTGCTGGGTCGTTGCAGGATTCTCTGCGCGGTGCTCAAGTCTTCAGTCTTCACAGCCTGGAGGAGCTCTTGTTCCTTTCCCATGGCCTCGCGCACACTCGCACACGCCGACACACTCTACTCCACTCACGCACACACCAACGCTTCGGCAGGCATCGTCACCAGGTGCGGGATGGAAGTACACATCTACATGCTCGCGAGGTGCGCCTGTTGTAAGCTGCGCGTGACAACTAGCGTTCGAGAGCTCTGTTAGGAGCGGCGCGCGGCACCGGGCATCGCTGACAGGTCGAGGGGATTCTGGTCACCCTTCTCCCTGCGTGTGTGTGTATCTTGCGTGCGCGTCTTACGAGATGACAGCAGTCATCGTCGCGAGAGCTAGAGATTAAAGAGCCAAACAGCTCGTGGCTTTCGTTGATGGGCAGCCGAGCACAGCTCTATTTTCGAGCGTCCCACTTTCTCATGATTTCAAATCTTCCTCATGCCCTCCCTCCTCAGTCTCTCGGGCGCTAGTGATGGCGCTGGACGTCCCTTGCTGACAGTGGAGTACCACGATGAAAACGCGCTATGGTCTAAAACATTTCTATTCCAGCGAATAAAAGAAATATATATATATATTCCCACCGCTGATATCTCAGAGAAATCCGCTATCCCGCGTGATGCTGGCTGCTCGTGATTACATAAACACCGGGCAGATGTGTGCGGCGGGAGGGGGGAGAATGTAATCCACTGCGAGCGCCCTCTCTCTACTAGTGTGTGTGTGTGTGTGTGTGTGTGTGTGAGAGAGAGAGAGAGAGAGAGAGAGAGAGAGAGGCGGGTCACAGACATCTACGTTTAAAGATTTAGCGCGGCATCACGAGAGGGGCGTGACATCGTCCTGCATGTGTGACTGTTTGACGTCACTTTCACGAGCAGCAGCTGGAATCTATGGGAGTGGGGCACGTGTTGGCTTCATCATACAGAGATGCATGCCCTCGCGCAGTCCGACCTCCAGGCGAGCTGACTCTTCTCTGTTCAGAAATAAATATTTTAATAAGATAAAAAAAAATCACACACTCACACATGCACACACTGTTATTCAGAACAACAAGATCTTTCAGTAAGGCCTCACCATTAGTCTGCTATAAATAAGTTAGGGTTAGCGTTAGTCACCTATATTCTTCTATGTACTGAAGTATGTGTTGTCACCTATATTAGTCTATATATTGAGGTATTGTCACCTATATTAGTCTATATATTGAAGTATTGTCACCTATATTAGTCTATTGAAGTATTGTCACCTATATTAGTCTATATATTGATGTATTGTCACCTATATTAGTCTATATATTGAGGTATGTATTGTCACCTATATTAGTCTATATATTAAAGTATTGTCACCTATATTAGTCTATATATTAAAGTATTGTCACCTATATTAGTCTATATATTGAAGTATTGTCACCTATTTTAGTCTATATATAGAAGTATGTATTGTGCTTTCAGCCATTTACATGTACGTAGTAAGAACAAACAACATTTTACTGCTAACAGCTGGTGATGCACAAACTGTTAAAAACTGTAGAGACAAGACACAGCTCCTGTAGAGTCTAATATAAGACTAATATAACACTAGTAAGACTAATATAAGACTAATATAAGACTAATATAAAACTAATATAACACTAGTAAGACTAATATAAGACTAATAACACTAGTAAGACTAATATAAGACTAATATAAGACTAATATAAGATTAATATAAGACTAATATAAAACTAATATAAGACTAATATAAGACTGATATAAGACTAATAACACTAGTAAGACTAATATAACACTAATATAACACTAATAAGAGTAATATAACACTAATAAGAGTAATATAAGACTAATATGACTAATATAAGACTAATATGACTAATATAAAAGTAATATAAGACTGATATAAGACTAATAACACTAATAAGACTGATATAAGACTAATATAAGACTAATATAAGATTAATATAAGACTACTGTAACACTAATAAGACTAATATAAGACTAATATAAGACTGATATAAACTAATAACACTAATAAGACTGATATAAGACTAATATAAGACTGATATAACTGATATAAGACTAATAACACTAGTAAGACTAATATAAGAGTAATATAACACTAGTAAGAATAATATATTAGTCTTATATTAGTCTTACTAGTGTTATATTAGTCTTATATTAATCTTACTAGTGTTATTAGTAATTAGTAAGACTAATATAAGACTAGTAAGACTAATATAAGACTAATAACACTAGTAAGACTAATATAAGACTGATATAAGATTAATATAAAACTAATATAAGACTAATATAAGACTGATATAAGACTAATAACACTAGTAAGACTAATATAACACTAATATAACACTAATAAGAGTAATATAACACTAATATAAGACTAATATAACACTAATATAAGACTGATATAAGACTAATAACACTAGTAAGACTAATATAAGACTAATATAAGATTAATATAAAACTAATATAAGACTAATATAAGACTGATATAAGACTAATAACACTAGTAAGACTAATATAACACTAATATAACACTAATAAGAGTAATATAAGACTAATATAAGACTAATATAAGACTAATAACAGTAGTAAGACTAATATAAGACTAATATAACACTAATAAGAGTAATATAACACTAATAAGACTAATATAAGACTAATATAAGACTGATATAAGACTAATAACACTAATAAGACTGATATAAGACTAATATAAGACTAACATAAGACTAATATAAGACTAATATAAGACTGATATAAGACTAATATAAGACTGATATAAGACTAATATAAGATGTATAAGACTGATATAAGACTGATATAAGACTGATATAAGACTAATATAAGACTAATATAAGACTGATATAAGACTGATATAAGACTAATATAAGACTGATATAAGACTGATATAAGACTAATATAAGACTAATATAAGACGTATAAGACTAATATAAGACTGATATAAGACTGATATAAGACTGATATAAGACTAATATAAGACTGATATAAGACTAATATAAGACTGATATAAGACTAATATAAGATGTATAAGACTGATATAAGACTGATATAAGACTGATATAAGACTAATATAAGACTAATATAAGACTGATATAAGACTGATATAAGACTAATATAAGACTGATATAAGACTAATATAAGATGTATAAGACTTAGAGTTTGCGCAAGCCCTTCGTGTGAAGGAGTTGGATATTAAGGCTCGCGAGTCTGGGGTTTTTCTTAAGTCTGATCAGTTTGATGTGACCCGACATATTCGTGTGGTGCCGCCGTTTCGTGAGGATGAAGTTGACAAGTTCTTCGCCCACTTTGAGCGTGTAGCCACTACGCTTAGATGGCCGAGGGAAGTGTGGACCATGACCTTACAGTGCGTTTTCACAGGGAAGGCGCAGGAGGCTTACTCCTCCTTAACCCTGGAGGATGCCGCAGATTACGATAAGGTCAAACAAGCGGTCTTGCGTGTTTATTCCCTGGTGCCTGAAGCGTATAGGCAGAAGTTTCGTGCTTATCAGAAACCTGACGGGCTCACTTATGTTGAGTTCGTCCGAGAAAAAGAGTTGCTCTTTGATCGATGGCTTAACTCCCAGAAAGTTAGTATCTTTCAGGGTCTTCGCGACTTGGTCATATTGGAAGATTTTTTAAACTGTCTTCCCCAATTAGTTGCAACTCATGTTGGTGAGCACAAAGATTTGACACCTGCCCGTGCTGCTGTGCTCGTGGACGAGTATGTGCTCACTCATAAGCGTGTACATCCGGCCTCTGTTAAGTCTCCTCCTCGTCATACCAGCCCTCCCAAGTCTTCTAAAACTTTTAAAGAATTTCTTCCTGTCGCTGTCCGTTCTCCAGACAAGCGCACGTCGCCGCCTCGGGGAGTTCCAACCTGTGCTTACTGTCAGAAGCGTGGGCATGTTTTGGCGGAGTGTTATTTGCGGAAGCGCAGGAATAAGACGCCTCATCACCCAGCTTCTTCCAATGCCTGTGTTTCTACTATGCCTTTGTTGCAGAACGCCGATGGTGGTGGACATACGTTTGCTCCTTTCATATTGGATGGGTATGTGTCTCTGCCTGGTCAACCCAGTGTGCGTGTT
The DNA here is from genome assembly GCA_027475355.1 of Coilia nasus. Classification (NCBI taxonomy): domain Eukaryota; kingdom Metazoa; phylum Chordata; class Actinopteri; order Clupeiformes; family Engraulidae; genus Coilia; species Coilia nasus. The sequence continues at coordinate 1,245,182 of CM050198.1, forward strand.
CCAATTAAAATCCTACGGGACACGGGTGCATCTCAAAGTTTTATTTTGCAAGATGTTTTGCCATTCAGTGATGAGTCTTTTACTGGTAACAGTGTATTAGTCCGTGGGTTTGAAATGGGGTTTGTTAATGTTCCTCTGCATACAATTTCGTTGTTTACTGATTTGGTTGCTGGCAATGTTACTGTGGGCGTACGCCCTTCTCTCCCCGTGGAGAACATATCTATGCTGCTTGGGAATGACATTGCTGGTGGACGGGTATTACCTGGCCCTATTGTTTCTGATGTATCTCCTGCTTCATGTTCTGATGACCTGGCTGCGCAGTTTCCTGACGTTTTTTCTGCGAACGTAGTTACTCGTGCTATGGCACGAAAGGAGAGAGACACACAGTTGCAGGAAACACACGACTTCACTGATCTTAGTGATACGTTTATGGTTCAGTCTCCTCTCGCTACAGATACAAGTGTATCTTCTCGTTCTGTTCCCTTGTTGCCCTTAAATAAATTGTCATTAAGTCGTGAACGACTTATTCAAGAACAGAAATCTGACCCTTCTCTGAAGCCCTTGTTTTCTGAGGTTCTGTCTGATGAGGACATTGAGAATTCTCCTCAGGGTTATTTTATTAGAGATGGTGTTTTGATGCGGAAATGGAGACCGCTGACTGCGTCTGCTCAAGATGAGTGGCGAGTCCTTTTTCAGATAGTCGTGCCTGCTTCTTGTCGTGATGAGATTCTGAGTTTGGCTCATGATCATCACTTTGCGGGTCATCTTGGTGTAAATAAAACTGTTGATCGTATTTTGCGTTATTTCTTTTGGCCAGGAATAAAGAAGGATGTTGTTCATTATTGTCGTACATGTCATGTGTGCCAAATCACTGGCAAGCCGAATCAGGTAGTTCCTCCAGCGCCTTTGCAGCCGATACCTGTAGCTTCTGAGCCATTTGAAAATGTCATATTAGATTGTGTTGGCCCATTGCCGCGTACCAAGTCTGGGAATCAGTACTTGTTAACAATCATGTGTAGTTTTTCACGTTTCCCAGAGGCTATTCCGCTGCGGAAAATTTCGGCTCCTGTTGTGATTAAAGCGCTGCTTGGTTTTTTCTCTCTGTTTGGCCTCCCTAAATCTGTTCAGACCGATCGTGGCACAAATTTTATGTCCAGAGTGTTTGCACAGGCTATGCGTCAGCTCGCGGTTAAACATGTAACATCTAGCTCCTATCACCCACAGTCTCAAGGTGCTCTCGAGAGGTTCCATCAAACTCTAAAAACTATGCTTAAGAGTTTCTGTCTGGAATTTGAGAGGGACTGGGATGAGGGAGTGCCGCTTGCTCTTTTCGCGGTGCGAGAAGTTGTGCAGGAAAGCTTAGGTTTTAGTCCATCAGAGCTTGTTTTTGGACACACTGTGCGTGGGCCGTTAAGGCTTTTACAAGAGTCTTGGCTCACGGAGACAAATGCATGTTTGAGTCTGACTGAGTATGTTTCAAAAATGCGCACAAGACTTACTCGTGCTTGTGAATTGGCCAAACAAAGTTTAGGTCTCTGTCAAAACCGAATGAAACAGCGTTATGACAAAAAGGCTGTGTCTCGAACTTTTAAACCTAACGATAAAGTTATGGTTCTGATTCCTGTCATGGGTTCTGCATTACAGGCTCGGTTTTGTGGGCCCTATCTTGTACAGAAGCGAGTGACCGATTTAAACTATGTCATCTCTACTCCAGACCGTAGGAAGAGAACGAGATTGTGTCACGTTAATCAGCTGAAACCCTATTACGAGCGTGTTTCATGTGATAAACGTAAACCTCCGTGCAGTCCTGCAGTGGTGACTGACGGCGACGCCAGCGGAGTGAAAGCGGAGCTGTCCACTACTGTCGGTGCTGAAGTTGTTTCTCTGGTGACCGCGGCCCACTTTGACAGTGACGGTCGCGTTCCTGCTGTTGAAGTGATTGAGGGAAGAATGAGAAATTCTGAGGTGCTTAACAACTTAGACTCCTTTTTGTCCCATCTCCCTCAGCCTCAACGTAAAGAGTTAGCTGCATTAATTACGGTTCATGATGATTTATTTCCTGACGTTCCTCGCCGTACTACTGTCATTTGCCATGACATTGATGTTGGTGACGCCAGCCCGATTAAACAGCATTCTTACCGAGTTAACCCTTATAAACGTCTTATTTTTCAGAAGGAGGTGAAATTTATGTTGGAGAATGGCATTGCTGAACCAAGTTGTAGCCCCTGGAGTTCCCCATGCCTTCTAGTACCTAAAAGTGATGGATCGTCACGTTTTTGCACAGATTTCCGTAGAGTGAATGCCTTGACTAAGCCTGACAGTTACCCGCTGCCACGCGTGGATGACTGTGTCGATCGCCTTGGCTCTGCTGTATATGTCAGTAAAATTGATTTATTAAAAGGTTACTGGCAAGTTCCTCTTGCAGACCGTGCCAAGGAGATCTCGGCTTTTGTCACCCCTGACCATTTTCTGCAGTATACGTGTATGGCCTTCGGGTTACGGAACGCTCCGGCAACGTTCCAAAGACTCATTAATGGTGTTCTAGAGGGAGTAGCTAATTGCGAGGCTTATCTAGATGATTTAATTCTTCATTCTACCACCTGGCCTGAACATTTAGCCCTCCTTTCTACAGTGTTCCAGCGATTATCTGCAGCAAATCTGTCTATTAACCTGGCTAAGTGTGAATTTGGCCAGGCTACTGTTGTCTATTTGGGAAAGGTGGTTGGTGGTGGGCAGGTGCGTCCCGTCCAGTCTAAGGTTGAAGCCATTTTAAATTATCCTGTTCCATCAACCCGGCGTGAACTCCGACGTTTTCTAGGCATGGTAGGCTACTACCGATCTTTTTGTAAGAATTTTGCAGCAATTGCCGCTCCACTCACAGACCTGTTGAGTTCTAAGGTCTCTTTTGCATGGACTCAGAGGAGTCAGGTCGCCTTTGAGTCTGTTAAAGCACTGCTCACCACGGCTCCAGTGTTAGCTGCCCCTGATTTTTCTTTGCCTTTTTCCCTAGCGGTGGATGCTAGCGATTTAGGAGCGGGTGCCGTCCTTTTGCAGTCTGATCAACATGGTCTTGAACATCCTGTTTGTTTTTATTCCCGCAAGTTTGATAAACATCAGCGTGCTTACTCTACAATAGAGAAGGAAGCCCTTGCTCTAGTGCTGGCCCTTCAGCACTTCGAGGTGTATGTTGGTGGAGCAATACATCCTGTTGTGGTCTATACAGACCATAATCCACTTGTTTTTCTTACTCGCATGCGAAACTGCAATCAGCGTTTAATGCGCTGGAGTGTAATTTTGCAGGGCTACAACCTTGAAATTAAGCACATAAGGGGGCGTGATAATGTGGTGGCGGATGCTTTGTCCCGAGTTTAGTCTATTTATTGCCAAAATAAATAGTGGGTTAAATTACCGAAAAAAAAAAAATCTGTATTAACCCTGTGTTTTTCTTTTACAGCTCAGCTGTTTGTTCTGGCTGCTGAACGATAAGTATTCTCTTGCTAGCTATGTATATATTGTGTGTATACATATACATGTGTAGTGTTCTTCGCAATAGTTAGTTAATTTAACTCCCAATTTATTTCCTATGGGTGGGGGTGTTACGCTCTTGTGGTATTGTCTGCTGCTGTTGTCCTTTTGGGCTGTTGTTCTCCCTGTCGTCCTGTAGGTGGCTCTGGTAAGCAGTGTTGCGGGGGTTGGACTTCGCCTATATAAGACGTCCCATTCAGGACGTTACGTCTCTCTCTCTCTCCCCTCCTCTGGCCGTCTTGTCCCCGGCAGCAGAGCGGAACACTACCGCGTGCTACTTTCGGCAGCGCCTTGTTTTTCTCGTTGGCGTTTTGTCCTCTTTTGCTGGCCCGTATGGGTTCAGATTTGTGTTTGTTTGTTCATTGATTTATTCGTTGAGTTGGCGGTGACTGGTGATGGGTTTCACACTTTTAGTTTAGTTTAGGCTTAGTTAGAGCAGCAGATCCCCGGAAGACTCACAACCTTTATTGTCTTTTGTTTGGTACGGGAGGCAGTACTTTTCCCTGGTTTTAAGTTAGTAAGTCGAGGGGTTTCTTTTGCTATACGTTTTGTATTTATTTTCACCGTCCAGCTCTGTTTCCGTTGTTTAAATCATAATTTTCAGTAAAAAGCATCATTTATGCACACCGGCTCTCTCTCTGGCTCATTATGTTATGTTGAACCATTTCATAAATTGATGGTCTCGTAACAAAGACTGATATAAGACTGATATAAGACTGATATAAGACTAATATAAGACTAATATAAGACTGATATAAGACTGATATAAGACTAATATAAGACTGATATAAGACTGATATAAGACTAATATAAGACTAATATAAGACGTATAAGACTAATATAAGACTAATATAAGACTGATATAAGACTGATATAAGACTGATATAAGACTAATATAAGACTAATATAAGACTGATATAAGACTGATATAAGACTGATATAAGACTAATATAAGACTAATATAAGACGTATAAGACTAATATAAGACTAATATAAGACTGATATAAGACTAATATAAGACTAATATAAGACGTATAAGACTAATATAAGACTAATATTAGACTGATATAAGACTGATATAAGACTGATATAAGACTAATATAAGACTGATATAAGACTGATATAAGACTGATATAAGACTAATATAAGACTAATATAAGACGTATAAGACTGATATAAGACTGATATAAGACTAATATAAGACTGATATAAGACTGATATAAGACTAATATAAGACTGATATAAGACTAATATAAGACTGATATAAGACTGATATAAGACTGATATAAGACTA
>CM050198.1:1255000-1260000 GCA_027475355.1 Coilia nasus
AAGTACAGAATCTCAGCTTTCCAACGACACCAAGCACATATTATCACGTTAATTTATCACGTTAAAACAAGGGATTAAATATTTGCCAAGTAATGACGACAGATTTTTACTTCATCCATTTTGCACTCACAGTTATTAGTCAATGCATAATGTAAACAATAGCAGAACTTACCATTCTACTGCTACATGCATTTCTGCTAAGACACGTTTCTTACAGTTTTGAAATTACTGCAAATTTCTGAAATTACTGCCAAATAATAGCCATAATCCTCCACAATCCTGATATAATTGACTACGGGCACATGGTAGGATCGGATTGGATTGGGATTGGGTTGGGTGTTGCTACCCAACGGGTGGTCTGTCCCAAATGTCTGTGCACATGAGAGTTCGTGTTAGCGGATAATGGTCAGAGATCTGGCCGTTTCCGCTACGCTAGATGGCGCTATATTCCTTTCAACAAGTGGTGTTAGAACTACTTCAGGTTAACGGCTGCTAAAAGAAAATAAACAAACTATCTGGCGGCATACAAAACAAAGATAGCGCTTGAGGAGGTTGACAGAGCAGCAGTTGCATGCAAGCTGTGCATTCTCCTTTCTTTGGAAGTCCGTATGAAAGAACAAACAGCGTTTTTGGTTTCCTTGATACGACATGAACTGTGCCGTCGGCGTTTGATATTACAAGCAATTGAGGACAACGAGACTTGTTGAGAGCAGGCGATAGAAAGCCTCGACGTTCAGTATGGATGAAAATCAGGGACAGAAGCTTCTGGGATCGAGTTGTTTTACATGCGCAGTAGGGCTGTCAACATTGCTCAAAAATGATTTTCGAATATTCGCTCCAAATAAAACACAAATATTCCAACTACACCGAATATTTCTTTTGCCTCCGACATTCCAAAGCGCAAGTGCACGTTTTTTCACATTCCAATATTAACTTTCACCTTCGAATTGCTTTTCTAACTAAAACTATTCGAATATATATTCGAATTTCGAATATTCCTTGCCAGCCCTAATGCGCAGTACACGAATCCAAACCAATAACCGTGCACAAGGCGGCACCAAGCGGATTGTAACCGGCTCAAGCCAGGGGTTGCAATCGGATTCGCGAAACCAATCCCTATACGATCCTTAGCTGGGCACATGAAGTCGATACGATCCCAAACCATTTCCAATCGGATTCAACTCCTCCATGTGCACGCAGTGATTGTCTTCATTACATGGAAAATAGGCCCTTATTTCCCACTGAATATCCCACCATCATGGTTCTTATATTGCCAGATTCCAGACAATCTCCTCTACTCACATATGAAAAGATATTCCTACTGACAGCATCCTATGGACAGGTACTTGTATCCTATACAAGATTTTTTGTATACACAATATGATTTTATTATTGGTTTAGTATTTTTTATATACAACTTTAGCCTACACTATCCTGAAAGAAACAAGATATAGCATGTATGTATGGCCCTTATAATGACCAAGATATGAGCTTAAAAGTAAAGGTATTAAAAATACCCTGAAAATAGCCTAGGGCAAATAGGGTTAATACTACATAATACTACATATTTAAAGGAGTACTTCCAGAAGAAACCGTTTAGTACTTGCTCTTTTGAATACGATAGGTCACACATGGAAATGTTCTTCTACCCCGATTGCCTCCAGTAGTCAATGAAAGAAAGTAGGCGGAAAAACGAGTGAATAAGAAAAAAAACAACAAAGTGACGTAAGTTTGTTAGTTAGAAAAAGCTATGCCACAGTTGTGATTACCAGAGAAGTCTCGTTGCAGCACACATTGACTTTGCAAAGTACAGGTAAGTGTGTTTGTTTAGAACATTTAAATCTAATTTAGTGTGCTATGACTGAATGGGCTTCCAATGATTGTAGCCTGTGATTAGCATAGCAGAGAACCTGTCATTCTCCCTGCTCCATCTCCTCCACCAAACTAGAACAGCCTGGAACAGAAGCACTAAAGCATTTTACCAATTTTACCAAAACCAGCTTACAGGCATTCATTAATACTAGAGACCACCGCAAAATGAATGAAGTACACCTTTAAAGCATGTGGTAAAAAAACATCTTGTCTTGTGGTGTTCTTGCCAAACTGTACAGCACTGGAGCTGAATCTTGTATGTATGAATTGTGCTATACAAGTAAAGATTATTATTATTATTGTTATTATTGAAGCACGACTGTGCTACTTAAACACATGGAGGGAGTGGTTATATTTATAGCTGTAGTTCCTTGTAGTACAAATAAAATACACAGAAATATGACACAAGCTAACATTCAGTTGTTGCTTTTAATGAGTAATGTGTGTGTGTGTGTGTGTGTGTGTGTGTGTGTGTGTGTGTGTGTGTGTGTGTGTATGTCTGTGTGTATGTATGTGTGTGTGTGTGTGTGCACAAGCTAACATTCAGTTATTGCCTTTAATGAGTAAGGGGCATAATTGTGTGACAAGACTTTCTACAGATGTCATACCGGCTTAAATGAAATGAGACTACGTTTCTGTTGTTATGTGGTTATCTGCAACGAATGCATCCGAATACTCTCCAAACACTTCCAAAACATCTGGGTACTTTGTTGTTTGAATGTCCAAACTAACATGGTCCAAACTAACATAGTTCCGACTTCCATCGTGCTTTGGTGGTTAGAGATTTTTGGGAAACAGTTGGACTTGTTGGTAACACTTTATAATAACTACTCATTGTTAAACATTTAAAAAGCATTGGTGAAGTCTTAATTAACACTTTGGTAATTATTTATAAAGCATTGGTGAAGTCTTAATTAACATCAATTAATCATTCATAAGAAGTTGTCCATTGGGTGTTTCTCATCAAATAATCATTATTAAACACATGTATTAATGTTTTGTGAATGGTCAGTAAGTCCATAAGTCCAGTAAGTTATACATTTATTATTAACCAATGTGTTGAATAATGCAGATGAATACAGTTGTAAACTGACTCCTGCGTGAACACGGGTGGACAGTCCTTGTAGGCCCTAGTCAGCAATCTTTGTAGTCCAGCGGCGCTAGAACTATGCAATGCCCTGTTAATGCAGGCTCTTATGTGAACATAGGTCAGCAGTCCTTGCAAACCAGAAGCACTAGACGAGGAAAGTTCATTTAGCTGCAGTCGGTTGTTAGTGTCCCCATGGAGCAACAGGGGTGAGGAAAAACTCCCTGTTTGTTTGATTTGTGTAAATTCAGGAAGAAACCTCAGGAATCAGTGAGTAAAACTCCCTGTTTTTGTAGGAAGAAACCTCAGGAAGAACCACGGCTCCCAGGGGAGCGCATCTGCCGGGGCTGGTAACAGGAAGTCTGTGACTGTTTGAAGGGCCTTTGACCTGAGCGGGGGAGTCTGGCTGAAGGGACTTTGGTCCGAGTAGTTAGGTATAGGCTTGGTTGAATAGGTAGGTCTTTAGTTGTCGTTTGAAGACGTCGATGGATTCTGCTTCTCTGATGTGCTGTGGTAGGGCATTCCATCTCTTTGGGGAGTAGTATGAGAAGGCTGATTCCCCGATCCTTTTGGATGGTGCGTCTGGAATCCTCAGGAGACCGGCATCAGCGGATCTAGGGGCTCGTGCAGGGGTATAAGAGGATAATGCGTCAGTAATATAGCATGGGGCAAGGCCATTTACAGCTTTAAATACCAGTAGTAGTACGTTGAAGTCAATTCTATAAGATACAGGTATCCAGTGTAGTTCAGCCAGTACAGGAGTAATATGCTGCATGTTTCTTGTTTTTGTTAGTAATCTTGCAGTAATCTTGCAGATTTTTTTAGGAGGCCTGTGAACAAGGCATTGCAGTAGTCTAATCTACTTGTAATAAATGCGTGAACAAGTTTTTCAGTGTCTGGCTGGGTCAAGAAGGGACGAACTTTTGCAATATTTCTTAGATGGAAATATGCTGCTTTAGTAACTTTGTTGATGTGTGGTTTAAGGCTTAGGTCAGAGTCAAGGATGACACCTAGGCTAGTTACCTGTTCTCTGACATATTGGTTTAGGTTGCCTAGACTGGGGAGGAGAGCTTCACGTTTGTCTTTAGGGCCAATTAGTAGTAGTTCAGTTTTGTTTTTGTTTAATTTTAGAAAGTTATTGCTCATCCAATGCGTGACAGCTGACAAACAGGAGGTTAAAGACTGTAGAGCTGTGGTTTTGTTTGGCTCAACTGAGATATAAAGTTGTGTATCATCGGCATAACTATGAAAGTCTATATTATGTTTTTTTAATAATGTTGCCCAGCGGTAGCATGTATAATGAGAAAAGGAGGTGGCCAATACAGCTGCCTTGAGCAACACCGAAGGGTACGTCGTCACTTTTAGATATATGATCTCCTATACTAATATAGAATTGTCTTCCGGTGATTTATGACTCAAGTCATTTTAGTACATGGCCTGAGAGGCCCACCCAAGTTTTGAGACGATGTGGTAGTATGTTGTGGTTGATTGTGTCAAAGGCGGCACTTAGGTCCAAGAGGACTAGGGCAGAGACTTTGTTTGCTGTACTAAGTCTGAGGTCGTTTACTATTTTGGTTAAAGCAGTCTCTGTACTATGATTTTCTCTAAAGCCTGATTGGAATTTTTCTAAGATGTCGGTTTTTTATTAAGGAATTGGTTGAGCTGTATGAAAACATCCTTTTCAAGTATTTTGCTTATAAATGGGAAGTTGGAGATTGGTCTATAGTTATTTAGCACGTTATAGTCCAGATTTGGTTTCTTTAGCAATAGCTTCACTACAGCAGTTTTAAAGGTGCTTGGGAAAACACCTGTGAGAATGGAGGTGTTAATGATCTGTAATAGGGGTGTGGAGATGTAGTTAAAATTATTTTTCATAAGGAAAGTGGGAATAGGGTCAAGGCTGCATGTTGACTGCTTGCTATGTTTAACAAGTTTATAGAGTTCATCTTCCGTAATGGCGCTAAAATTCTGTAGGGTCGGTGGTTCCCTGGTAGGGGCATTATGTAGATAGTTAGGGTCTCGAATGATTGCTGCTCTAATG
>CM050198.1:1265000-1267500 GCA_027475355.1 Coilia nasus
ACTATTTACACTAACATACCATTTATACTAACATACCATTTATACTAACATATACTATTTATACTAACATACCATTTATACTAACATATACTATTTACAGTAACATACTATTTACACTAACATACCATTTATACTAACATATACCATTTATACTAACATACCATTTATACTAACATATACTATTTACACTAACATACCATTTATACTAACATATACTATTTACACTAACATACCATTTATACTAACATACCATTTATACTAACATATACTATTTACACTAACATACCATTTATACTAACATATACTATTTACACTAACATACCATTTATACTAACATACCATTTATACTAACATATACTATTTACACTAACATACCATTTATACTAACATATACTATTTACACTAACATACCATTTATACTAACATACCATTTATACTAACATATACTATTTACACTAACATACCATTTATACTAACATACCATTTATACTAACATATACTATTTACACTAACATACCATTTATACTAACATATACTATTTACACTAACATACCATTTATACTAACATACCATTTATACTAACATATACTATTTACACTAACATACCATTTATACTAACATACCATTTATACTAACATATACTATTTATACTAACATACCATTTATACTAACATATACTATTTACAGTAACATACTATTTACACTAACATACCATTTATACTAACATATACCATTTATACTAACATACCATTTATACTAACATACCATTTATACTAACATATACTATTTACACTAACATACCATTTATACTAACATATACTATTTACACTAACATACCATTTATACTAACATACCATTTATACTAACATATACTATTTACACTAACATACCATTTATACTAACATATACTATTTACACTAACATACCATTTATACTAACATACCATTTATACTAACATATACTATTTACACTAACATACCATTTATAGTAACATATACTATTTACACTAACATACCATTTATACTAACATACCATTTATACTAACATATACTATTTACACTAACATATAATTTATACTAACATATACTATTTACACTAACATACCATTTATACTAACATACCATTTATACTAACATATACTATTTACACTAACATACCATTTATACTAACATATACTATTTACACTAACATACCATTTATACTAACATACCATTTATACTAACATATACTATTTACACTAACATACCATTTATACTAACATATACTATTTACACTAACATACCATTTATACTAACATACCATTTATACTAACATATACTATTTACACTAACATACCATTTATACTAACATACCATTTATACTAACATATACTATTTATACTAACATACCATTTATACTAACATATACTATTTACAGTAACATACTATTTACACTAACATACCATTTATACTAACATATACCATTTATACTAACATACCATTTATACTAACATACCATTTATACTAACATATACTATTTACACTAACATACCATTTATACTAACATATACTATTTACACTAACATACCATTTATACTAACATACCATTTATACTAACATATACTATTTACACTAACATACCATTTATACTAACATATACTATTTACACTAACATACCATTTATACTAACATACCATTTATACTAACATATACTATTTACACTAACATACCATTTATAGTAACATATACTATTTACACTAACATACCATTTATACTAACATACCATTTATACTAACATATACTATTTACACTAACATATAATTTATACTAACATATACTATTTACACTAACATACCATTTATACTAACATACCATTTATACTAACATATACTATTTACACTAACATACCATTTATACTAACATATACTATTTACACTAACATACCATTTATACTAACATACCATTTATACTAACATATACTATTTACACTAACATACCATTTATACTAACATATACTATTTACACTAACATACCATTTATACTAACATACCATTTATACTAACATATACTATTTACACTAACATACCATTTATACTAACATACCATTTATACTAACATATACTATTTATACTAACATACCATTTATACTAACATATACTATTTACAGTAACATACTATTTACACTAACATACCATTTATACTAACATATACCATTTATACTAACATACCATTTATACTAACATATACTATTTACACTAACATACCATTTATACTAACATATACTATTTACACTAACATACCATTTATACTAACATACCATTTATACTAACATATACTATTTACACTAACATACCATTTATACTAACATATACTATTTACACTAACATACCATTTATACTAACATATCATTTATACTAACATATACTATTTACACTAACATACCATTTATACTAACATATACTATTTACACTAACATACCATTTATACTAACATACCATTTATACTAACATATACTATTTACA
>CM050198.1:1272500-1280000 GCA_027475355.1 Coilia nasus
TGGACCTCAGTTTTGCCCATTGGCTTATTGACCTTAGATTTATAAAAACCAAATAGGAAACACTGAATGACAAGAACGAGGTTACTATTCTTTATAGCTCGAGTGGTCGACAAAAGACCGATTGAGGCTGTTCTTGCACTGAGAATACTCTGAAGAAAGTCTTGCTTCTTCCTATTAAGAACAAAAAAGCTCCACCACTATTATACGTAGGCCTACAACATGTTTGACTGGACAGCATGACAACTTCACAGACAAACTTGACGATGGAGTTGGATCCACACATAGGCCTGCAGTCATGGGTGAAGAGGGAGTACAGGAGCAGCCTTACGTGGGTTGGTTCTGCTCAGTGCATTGTGAACGTCTGTTGGCAAGAGTGTGATGACCTGTTGGTCAGCAGGGTGTTCCGTTTTAGCAGCCTTTTCTAAGTTGTCCTTGTCAAAACCCACCACAATAAATGCAGCATTTGGGTGAGCAGTTTGTTGCTTGCTAATAGCTGCATGTAGTTCAGACATGGCAGATTTAGCGTCAGCATCCGGGGGAATGTATGCAGCTGTTATGATTGTCGCAGTAAAATCTCTAGGCAGATAGAACGGTCTGCACTTAACCATAATAAACTGTATGTTAGCGGAGCAGTTTCTTTCAATCCATCAGTCCATGCACCAAGCTTTGTTAACATAAATGCACACACCTCCGCCTCTCGTCTTACCGGAATCTAGGGTTAGGGTAAGGGTTAGGGTTAGTGCTGCTGCTGTTCTATCCGCCCGGAGAGTGTAGCATCTGGCTAGCTCGATAGCATTGTCGGGTACTCCATTGTGTAGCCATGTCTCTGTGAAAACCATGATGTTGCAGTTTGCAAGTCTCCTGTCGTGGGTAATCCAAAGCTGTAGCTCATCCATTTTGTTCGTCAGCAACCGCACATTAGCCAGGAAAATGCCGGGTAGAGAAAGCCGGTGAGATGGTAGCTTTAGCTTAGCTCTTATCCCTCCACGTATTCCTTGCCGGGTGTTCTTCTGAGTTCAGGGATGAGTTGTAGATCGCTAATAAAACAGTCAGAGTTTTGTAGTCCGATGTCCAATGGTGTAGGATGTGAAAGCAAAGCTGTTCTGAACAAACGAAATGAGCAGGTATAGTACTGCAAACTCAGTCCCGAAATGAGCAGGTATAGTACTGCAAACTCAGTCCCGAAATGAGCAGGCATAATACTGCAAACTCAGTCCCGAAATGAGCAGGCATAATACTGCAAACTCAGTCCCGAAATAAGCAGGCATAATACTGCAAACTCAGTCCCGAAATGAGCAGGTATAGTACTGCAAACTCAGTCCCGAAATGAGCAGGCATAATACTGCAAACTCAGTCCCGAAATGAGCAGGCATAGTACTGCAAACTCAGTCCCGAAATGAGCAGGCATAGTACTGCAAACTCAGTCCCGAAATGAGCAGGCATAGTACTGCAAACTCAGTCCCGAAATGAGCAGGCATAGTACTGCAAACTCAGTCCCGAAATGAGCAGGCATAGTACTGCAAACTCAGTCCCGAAATGAGCAGGTATAGTACTGCAAACTCAGTCCCGAAATGAGCCGGCATAATACTGCAAACTTGCAAAAACTGATGACACTGGGCCTCGCGATGTGCACGCGCCTCCATCTTGGTCTGTGTATTGCATAGACTGTATGGAACTTATGGCTGGACAGCATTTGCACACCCGCCACAGTGGCAGGTAAAATGACAAAATTCACCCACCAACGCTCATATTTACCCACATTTGGCGGGTGGCGGGTGGTTAATTTCCATCCCTGACACACACACACACACACACACACGTACACACACACACACACACACACACACATACATATCTGCTCTATCCCTACTACTGTCAGTCTTCTCCAAAATGTCAGTGAGTACACACACACACACAGAGATAATAGTGAGTACACACACACACACACAGATATCAGTGAGCACACACACACACACACAGATATCAGTGAGCACACACACACACACACAGATATCAGTGAGCACACACACACACACACACACACACAGATATCAGTGAGCACACACACACACACACACACACACACACACACACAGATATCAGTGAGCACACACACACACAGATAATAATGAGTACACACACACACACACACACAGATATCAGTGAGCACACACACACACACACACACACACACACACACACACACACAGATATCAGTGAGCACACACACACACACACACACAGATATCAGTGAGCGCACACACACACACACACACACATACACACACACACAGATAATAGTGAGTACACACACACACACACACACACAGATATCACTGAGTACACACACACACACACACACACAGATATCAGTGAGTACACACACATACACACGCACACACATACACACACACACACACAGATATCAGTGATTTACAGTACTGACAGACAGAACATTGTTTATCCAGGTGTGTGTGTTTTTGATCAACAGGTATGTGTGTGTGTGTGTGTGTGTGTGTGTGTGTGTTGACAGACAGACCTGTACTGCCCTACAATTTCAGAACGCAGTAACTCAGCTTACTGGTAAACTGAGAAAAAAGGCTTTAAAGTTTCCTTTCTGGCCGCGCAACTGTGTTGGAGGTAAAGTGGTGATGACACTTCCATATGATACTTTTTTAGGGTAGAAATTTATGTGCACAAGAAAAAAACTAAAAATACACCATTCTTATGACTTTTCACCTAAAAAATGAAGTTACTGCACTCTGTTGTGATATTACTGTCTTTTCTCAAACCACGGTTTCAATGGTAAGCGCAGTAACTACAATATCACTATGCAGATCCAGCTTTGGTTTTATATTTATTTTATATTTTCATAGTGTTCACTTATTTATGTATGTGTTTAGGATCATAGCTGGCAGAATTGATCAAAGGTCAGGATATAGTTCAGTTCAATGTTGAAATTAGCCCTTTAAAATGTTTTTGTAACCTCAGACATGGTGGAAATCTATTCAATTACGTAGCCATCAACTCCTTCATGTTTTAAATACAATAAGATTTAATTATGATCAAACAAATAATGCTAACAATAGCAATAAATACTAGCAATAATTTATAACAATAATGTCATATAATAACAGTTATAAATATCATAATAATACAATATAACAATACAAACATCGGTAAGTCAATAAATATGGCAAATGTTTTAACATTTAGCTAATTTCACAAACTGTGTGTGTGTGTGTTTGTGTTTTGTTATATAATAACAATAATTAATATAATACCAATACAATGCAACCATAACATATCAATAAGTCAATAAATATGGCAAATATACAAACAAATAAATATGGCAAATAATTCATGACAAATATACAATACAAACATTAAGCTAATGTCACAAATTACGTGTGTTTGTGTGTGTGTGTGTGTGTGTGTGTGTGTGTGTGTGTGTGTGTGTGTGTGTGTGTGTGTGTTTGTGTGTGTGTGTGTTTGTGTGTGTGTGTGTGTGTGTGTGTGTGTGTGTGTGTGTGTTTGTGTGTGTGTGTTTGTGTGTGTGTGTGTGTGTGTGTGTGTGTGTGTGTGTGTTTGTGTGTGTGTGTTTGTGTGTGTGTGTGTGTGTGTTGTGTGTGTGTGTGTGTGTGTGTGTGTGTGTGTGTGTGTGTGTGTGTGTGTGTGTGTGTGTGTGTTTGTGTGTGTGTGTGTTTGTGTGTGTGTGTGTGTGTGTGTGTTTGTGTGTGTGTGTGTGTGTGTGTGTGTGTGTGTGTGTGTGTGTGTGTGTGTTTGTGTGTGTGTGTGTGTGTGTGTGTGTGTGTGTGTGTGTGTGTGTGTGTGTGTGCTCACTTCACTCCTCTTCTGCCAGAGCTACCCAAAACTGGCGGCGGCTCAGCATTATGCTTTCAGGCGTTAATGGCACCAGCTTAGAGATTATCTCCCTTTTTTTCTCTTTCTCCACGCCCTTGTCACCAGGCCGCAGTTGAGGAGGGAAGTCAAGGGTTGCCTTGAAATCAAATTTGCATCCATTATTGCACTTACAAACATGTATTTATTGACATATTTATTGTTATGATATATGATTATCTACCTTTGTTTTCAGGAAGTCACAGCCCGTGAAGTCCTCTGCATCATGCTCCAGTTTATAGAAGAAACGTCTGGAGCCCCTTCTAACCTGGATGACTGCCATGTCAGCCAGATGTGCCTCATTTTTCATTTTTGCAGCGGAGTGGTCATCAGTCCAGGCTAGGATGTTGCTGCTCTGGAGCTCCACCACATTCACTCTTCCAGAGTCTGATGAGGCAATCACATCCCGAAACTCCTGGAAGTCAAGGACAACTCCTCCTGGCCTTTTTTTCATCGTCCTCTCTACGCTGGCATGAAAGCTGTCCGCACTCATAAAAGTGTGGCCCGGCTCGAAAAACTTCAGGGTGATGTCAGTGATGGTATTTTGATCTGAATTTACTATCCAGGGTTGAAATCAGGACCCAATTCTTGTTTTGGGAAGTGCAGTTATCTACCCAGTAGGTGACGTGCTGCACACCTTCAAGACTGAGGCATGTCACATAGGCAGACGTCACCTCCACTGCTGATCTTCCTGCAATGCCCTCATGCCAGATGACTGACATAGCCCTCTTTTCTTTTGAGGACATCTTCCCCACCGTGGCAAATGTTTCATGAAATGCAGAAATTCTTCGTGTGAAGACCGCAGTCTTGACTCCTGGCATCCGAGGGAGCATAATAACCTTTTGAAGGTCCACACTTCTGACCACAGAGTGGACCTCTTCCTCTTTTTCCGCATCCATGCGGTAATGCTCTCTCTCTCGGATTGCATGATAGTGGTGAACCTCCCACTTCTGGCATGTTTCACAGCCACCACCAGCGGTACTAACCACTTCATGCTGCTTCATATGTATGTTGTGTCTGAGGCACACCTCACATTCCTCTTCTCCCAGTTTGGTAAAGCCAATGTTAAGATTATTAATGGCCTTGCGATAGGTTTCATATGAGCACCTGTTCTGCTTAAAATCATCGTACATGGTTTTGATTGTAATATCACTGGGAAGGTATCTCCTGTTTGGGGCATGGCTGCGTCTGTAATGGCTGATAGTGGGGGGGACTCGATATGTTGATATATTTTGCCAGCATGTTTCCCTCTTCTTTCTTCAGGTGGTTCTACAGAGGAATCACCACTACACAGGGTCACTATGAGGCGGTCGTTTTTTGGGTGGTATCCTAAAGTTGACAAAAACATGGTTTTGCACACCTGGTGCCTGTTTCCCATCTCATCTTCAAGATGGTACCTCAATGTTGCATTTCTCCTGCTCACTTGCCTAATTGTGGTTGGCTGCAACTTTTTAATCAAGTTGTACACATAACTCTTCTTTTCTTTATATGTTAATTTCGAGTATGCTTTAAATGTTTTGTTTCGCTGTTCTGCAGATATTTTATAAGTGCATTTTCTCCTGCAGTTGGAGCTGCATGGTTCTCTTATTCCCTCCTCCATTCCAGATGCCTCTTGGCAATGGCTGACATTTCCTCCATCATTCTCCTCCATTTCCTCCTCTTCGTCGTCTGGTACATGCATCTCCTCATACATCTCATCATCCTCACAGTCATCATCTCCACTTCCCTCACTATCACTCTCATCCTGTTCCTGCACTTCACTCTCATCCTGTTCCTGCACTTCACTCTCATCCTGGTCCTGCACTTCACTCTCATCCTGGTCCTGCACTTCACTCTCATCCTGGTCCTGCACTTCACTCTCATCCTGGTCCTGCACTTCACTCTCATCCTGGTCCTGCACTTCACTCTCATCCTGGTCCTGCACTTCACTCTCATCCTGGTCCTGCACTTCACTCTCATCCTGGTCCTGCACTTCACTCTCATCCTGGTCCTGCACTTCACTCTCATCCTGGTCCTGCACTTCATCAGTAGAACTGCTCTCAACATCTGCCTCCATGGACCAAAACAATTTTGCCAGGGTTTTCTGTCTCAGCCTTTCCTCCTCACTCAGAGTGGCTCCCTCATCACTAACTGCAAAATCACAAATTAATGAATTATAATGAATGACAAAAACAGACATAGCATCACTATACATTTGTATATCATAGATCTATCTATCTATCTATCTATCTATCTATCTATCTATCTATCTATCTATCTATCTATCTATCTATCTATCTATCTATCTATCTATCTATCTATCTATCTATCACATTTTTGAGGCATGAAACAGAAATGCATCTGCTCCTCAGAGCTTTAATTATATTAACCGAGCACGTTCTTTGACCAGCAGAGAGCGCAATTAAAACAATAACAGATTTTCCTTGAGTATAGCAAATTGCCGTGCCATCGAGAGCATACATTCTTCTTTGAAGCCTAAGGGCATTTTGTTCGCAGAAGATATAGGCCTACATTGTTTGGCGTTGTGACTTATCCATCTCCCCCAAATCATGATCACCTGTTAGCCTACTTAATATCATGCCACCCGAAAGAAGACACCTGCAACAAACTCCGTTTTCTGCAGAAGCTGAGGTTGCAAGTTTCACCTCAGGAAAAAGTCTGCTAATAGCCTAATCGGAAATGGGCTATTCCATCAAGTCTCAAGAAAATTACCGGGGCACTGATCAAAAAAACATTGAGATATCGGATTAAACTGAGTTTAATAGAGTCAAGAGAAATGTTTTCATCAAAGGAGGTAAGACGCTTAATGGTCGTCGTCGTTTTATGGTGGCGGCTAAACATTTTTCTCATAGTAATACTGTCTAATCTTTACCATCACTTGGGTATTTCCTTTTCAAAGCAAGTTCTACCATCTTCTTGCCCCTGGATAGTGCCATATTGGAGCTGTTTAACGGGAATGTTTTTGACCAAGGCCTATTTGATAATTGATTAATGGTATCACGTTGTATATCTTGGTAGAGCGAGCGCAGTATGTCGCGGGAAAACAATTGCAATGATACTTTGTACTTTACTGCAAACTGCAGTAACATCGAAATAGAACGTCTTTCAAACTCAGAACGCAGTAAAACCACTTACTGCATTTTAGCTTGTAAGACATAACCTATAAAAACCATAGAACGCAGTAAACTGTTTTACTGCGTTGTGATTTTGAAAGATGAGGGGATTTTTGTAGTTACTGCAAATTCCACATGTTGTTTCTCTAAAACGGGACGGAGTTGGGCCAACATTTTTTGCCACAAGACAAAGGGGATATCCTAAAGACCATTTCCAGTCTTAACTCATTTTCGACCATTTTTGAGTTACTGCGTTCTGAAATGGTACGGCAGTGTACTCAGGAGCGTTGTTCATCCATGTGTGTGTGTGTGTGTGTGTGTGTGTGTGTGTGCGTATGTGTGCGTATGTGTGTGTGTGTGTGTGTGTGTGTGTGTGTGTGCGTATGTGTGCGTATGTGTGTGTGTGTGTGTGTGTGTGTGTGTGTGTGTGTGTGTGCGTATGTGTGCATATGTGTGTGTGTGTGTGTGTGTGTGTGTGTGTGTGCGT
>CM050198.1:1287500-1302500 GCA_027475355.1 Coilia nasus
GTGTAGGTGGTCTTGCTGTCATCTACACTGTGTGTGTGTGTGTGTGTGTGTGTGTGTGTGTGTGTGTGTGTGTAGGTGGTCTTGCTGTCATCTACACTGTGTGTGTGTGTGTGTGTGTGTGTGTAGTTGGGCTTGCTGCAGTTATCTACACTGTGTGTGTGTGTGTGTGTGTGTGTGTGTGTGTGTGTGTAGGTGGTCTTGCTGCAGTCATCTACACTGTGTGTGTGTGTGTGTGTGTGTAGGTGTTCTCCATGGTGGTGTTTGCGTCTACCATAAACGAAGGCTATGTGTGTGTGTGTGTGTGTGTGTGTGTGTAGGTGGTCTTGCTGCAGTCATCTACACTGACACTCTTCAGACCTTCATCATGATCATCGGCGCCATCATCCTCACCATCACAGGTCAGCCAATCAAAACCCATCACATCACAGCGCAGCCAATCAAAACCCATCGCATCACAGCTCAGCCAATCAAAACCCATCGCATCACAACTCAGCCAATTAAAACCCATTGCATCACAGCTCAGCCAATCAAAACCCATCGCATCACAGCTCAGCCAATCAAAACCCATCGCATCACAACTCAGCCAATCAAAACCCATTGCGTCACAGCTCAGCCAATCAAAACCCATCGTATCACTGCTCAGCCAATCAAACCCATCACATCACAGCTCAGCCATCGAAAACTGTCATCTTCGGACTGCCTTTTAGTCTTGCAGCATTCAGTCAACCCAAAAGGCCGCACGTGTGTGTGTGTGTGTGTGTGTGTGTGCGTTAGATAAGGAATCTCACCTGGTGTGTGTGTGTGTGTGTGTATGTGTGTGTGTTAGATAAGGAATCTGACCTTGTGTGTGTGTGTGTGTGTGTTTGTGTGTGTGTGTGCGTGTGTGTGTAGTGTTTAATAAAATCAGGGAATACACTAACCAGGAGCGTGTGTGTGTGTGTGTGCTTGTGTGTGCTTGTGTGTGTGTAAGTGTGTGTGTGTGTGTGTAGCGTTTAATAAAATCGGGGGATACACTAACCTGGAGCGTGTGTGTGTGTTTGTGTGTGTGTGTGTGTGAGCGTGTGTGTGTGTAGCATTTAATAAAATCGGGGGATACACTAATCTGGAGCGTGTGTATCTGCAAGCCGTCCCGTCTAAAATAATCCCCAACACCAGCTGCCACCTACCCAGACCAGACGCCATGCACCTCTTCAGGTAGGTGTGTGTGTGCGTGTGTGTGTTTTAACATGACTGTGTGTGTGTGTGTGTGTGTTTTAACATGACTGTGTGTGTGTGCGTGTGTGTGTGTGTTTTAACATGACTGTGTGTGTGTGTATGTTTTAACATGACTGTGTGTGTGTGTATGTGTGTGTGTTTTAACATGACTGTGTGTGTGTGTATGTTTTAACATGACTATGTGTGTGCATGTGTGAGTGTGTGAGTGTGTGTGTGCGTGTGTGTGTGTGTTTTAACATGACTGTGTGTGTGTAGGTTTTAACATGACTGAGTGTGTCTGTGTGTGTGTGTATGTTTTAACATGACTGTGTGCGTGTGTGTGTGTATGTTTTAACATGACTGTGTGTGTGTGTGTGTGTGTGTGTGTGTGTGTGTCATGAGACATACAGCTACCTAGGCCATAGGTGTAACATATCACATGAGAAGGGTGAACAGGTACAGGATAATCCAACAGAACAACACTGTGTGTGTGTGTGTGTGTGTGTGTGTGTGTGTGTGTGTGTGTGTGTGTGTGTGTGTGTGTTCTTCAGAGATGTGCCTACAGGTACAGGAGTTGTCCTGTGCCTACAACAACAGAATCTCACTGATTGACTCCTCCACCTGTAGTCATGAAATTAGAGGCCATCAGAGAAGTGGCCCTAGCAAAAATACACCACCTGTTTGCAAATGTCCATATTCCACAAAATGTCCTTAAGGACCGGGACATTATCTTTCTGTCGCACAGGGAAGGGGGGCTTGGGGTCCCAAACATAGAATGGACCTACTCCGCAACAAGGCTGACACACCTCACCAGCGTGCTTAACAACGATGACGCTGCAGTCAGAGAGCTAGCGAGAGCCTCCCTCCTGTTGGACCTTAGCAAGAGTTGCCTGTTATAGAGATTTAGTGTGTGTGTGTGTGTGTGTGTGTGTGTGTGTGTGTGTGTGTGTGTGTGTGTGTGTTTGTGTGTGTGTGAGCTAGCGAGAGCCTCCCTCCTGTTGGACCTTAGCAAGAGAAAGGTCCCTCTGTCCACAGCCGACCAAGACAGCTTCCTGGGCTTCAAGAGAAAACACAACAGCAAACTGACACACAGGCCACAGGTTTTGGGGTACGCTCCGACTGGCCGGACCTAAATGACCTGTGGAATAGAATGGCAGTCACCCTAAACTGGACAAAAGACAACACACATCCTACCAGACCCATGTGATGCAGTGGTCACAGACCCATCTGTTGTTGTGGAGGCCACTGTCTGCTACAACGGACTACAACATATACTCCAGGACCCAACAGCAAGAAGAACCCTCCTTAACACTAAGCAGATGGCAACAAAACAGCACTGGACAGGACTGAAAATGCAGAGAAAGTTGGCATCTCTTGACTTTGCTGACCATTCTGTCTCTCACTAGCCTGGTAAACCAGCCCCTCGTACTTCATTTCATTTTGTACAGAGGGTCTGGACCAGACACCGTCAGAAACGATTTCTTGGAGGTGTGGACCCTGCTAAAGTTTAAAAAAGCCTCTGCCTTTACCCAATCGCTAATGCCTTGTCGTCACGTATGCAAGTAGCCTACCTACGCACTACAATTCAAATGTAGCACACAAGGTCAACGTCACGGCTAATGAACACACCCTCTGTTTGCTGATTGGATCGGTCTTGCTGGGGCCGACTAAATGACCCTCAAGACCCTGCATGTCATGACCATATTGTTAACCTCTTTGCCAGTACGGTTAAAGCAACCTTTCCAGACAATGTGCCGATGCATAAACACTCACGCATAGTGCCGGAATGATTTAATAGCTCTGATGATGTGTTTTGTAGCACCCCTAACACCCCTGATGTTGTGTTTCTGGATAACAACAGAAATCAGGTGATGGTCCTCGAAGTAGGGTGCATCTATGATGCGTATATGGACATGGCTTTTAATGATAAGATGACCAAGTACCAGCCCCTACTTACAAAGATCAGCGATCTGGACTACTCCTGTTGACTGATTGTACTGATATTCGGTAGTCTGGGACATGTTCACAGACTACCTATGAGTGGGTTACGACTGGCAGGGCTAACTAAAGGAAAATCCAAACAGCTGACAAGGTTTTGCTCTGTATCAGCAGTAATAGGCAGCCTTGCTGTGTGGCACAGGCGATGCTTTTTGTACCCATGATTGTCAAAGCAGTATTGAACCTAAAATAAAAATATTTGAATCCTGTCTATGAAAAATGTGATTGGTGGGTTCAAATAAAGAATTCAAAATGTACATTAACATGACTGTGTATGTGTGTGTGTGTTTTAACATGACTGTGTATGTGTGTGTGTGTGTGTGTTTGTGTGTTTTCACATGACTGTGTGTGTGTGTATGATTGTTCTTCAGAGATGCATCTGATGGTGACCTGCTGTGTGTGTGTGTGTGTGTGTGTGTGTGTGTGTGTGTTTCAACATGAGTGTGTGTGTGTGTGTATATGTGTTCTTCAGAGATGCATCTGATGCTGACCTGCTGTGTGTGTGTGTGTTTTCACATGACTGTGTGTGTGTGTGTGTTTTTCAGAGATGCATCGGATGGTGACATGCTGTGTGTGTGTGTGTGTGTGCTTTAACATGACTGTGTATGTGTGTGCGTGCTTTAACATGACTGTGTGTGTGTGTGTGTGTGTGTGTGTGCTTTAACATGACTGTGTGTGTGTGTATGTGTGTGCTTTAACATGACTGTATGTGTGTGTGTGTGTGTGTGTGTGTGTGTGTGTGTGTGCTTTAACATGACTGTGTGTGTATGTGTGTTTTAACATGAGTGTGTATGTGTGTGTTTTAATGTGTGTGTTTGTGTGCTTTAACATGACTGTGTGTGTGTGTATGTGTGTTTGTGTGTGTGTATGTGTTTTAACGTGACTGTGTATGTGTGTGTTTTAACATGAGTGTGTGTGTGTGTGTTTGTTCTTCAGAGATGCATCTAATGCTGGCCCACCGTGTGTGCGTGTGTTTTAACATGGCTGTGTGTATGTGTGTGTGTGTTTGTGTTTGTGTGTGTGTGTGTTTTCACATGACTGTGTGTGTGTGTATGTTTGTTCTTCAGACATGCATCTGATGGTGACCTGCTGTGTGTGTGTGTGTTTTAACATGAGTGTGTTTGTATGTGTTCTTCAGAGATGCATCTGATGCTGACCTGCTGTGTGTGTGTGTGTTTTCAGATGACTGTGTGTGTGTGTGTGTTTTTCAGAGATGCATTGGATGGTGACATGCTGTGTGTGTGTGTGTGTGTGTGTGCTTTAACATGACTGTGTATGTGTGCTTTAACATGACTGTGTGTGTGTGTGTTTTAACATGACTGTTTGTGTGTGTGTGCTTTAACATGACTGTATGTGTGTGTGTGTGTGTGTGTGCTTTAACATGACTGTGTGTGTGTGTGTGTGTGTGTGTGTGTGCTTTAACATGACAGTGTGTGTGTGTGTGTGTTTGTGTGTGTGTGCTTTAACATGACTGTGTGTGTATGTGTGCTTTAACATGACTGTGTGTGTATGTGTGCTTTAACATGACTGTGTGTATGTGTGCTTTAACATGACTGTGTGTGTGTGTGCTCCTTAACATGACTGTGTGTGTGTGTGCTTTAACATGACTGTGTGTGTGTGCTTTAACATGACTGTGTGTGTGTGTGTTTGTGTGTGTGTGTGTGTGTGTTTTAACATGACTGTGTATGCGTGTGTGTTTTAACATGAGTGTGTATGTGTG
This sequence comes from Coilia nasus, assembly GCA_027475355.1. Taxonomy (NCBI): domain Eukaryota; kingdom Metazoa; phylum Chordata; class Actinopteri; order Clupeiformes; family Engraulidae; genus Coilia; species Coilia nasus. The sequence continues at coordinate 1,292,413 of CM050198.1, forward strand.
TTTTAACATAAATGTGTGTGTATGTGTGTATGTTTGTTCTTCAGAGATGCATCTAATGCTGGCCCACCATGTCAAAGTTACTCAGGTCTGTAAAACCTACATTTGACTAAAACTACACATCCCTGACACAGCTTTATCAAGAGGCATGGCCAACAGTACATTCTGTTTGTCACAGCACATCCAATTAGCCAGTTCATCTTGTCATACCAGGGAAGTTGAAAAACTATCGAATGGGTTTGCCAAAATTGACAATATTAGCAGTAGCCATTGTGTTGGGCTAGCACTCTAACTAGCGGGCTAGTTTCCCTTAACAATTTGACTACTTTGAACTATATGATTGTGAACGAAACTTAGACAAAAAACTTAATAACTTTGTGCTGACTGGTATGTTTTATTTACAATATAATATGTGTAATGTGTAAATAACAAGCACTCTGAATGGACAACACGTTCTTTCACCACTTGTCTTTGGGAAATCCGCTAGCTACTTTACTCCGATGCCAATGTTTGTTTGCCTGCCAATCAAAAGGGGTGTAGTGTTTTAGACAGTTCCACCAATTATAATGTGTAAGCCTAGCGTCTTGGCCCGCCCCCGCCCATCCCACTCTCCATTCACCCCCAGAGACGTCGAGCGTCCAAGGAAATGACGATTATCAGCATGTATCCAATGAACACATGGCTTCACTGCATTGAAAAAAAGTGCATCAGACGTTCAGTGTCAATGGGGTGTCACACTGTGCTGTGCGTTCAAAATCATCGGAAAATCGCGTCGGAACCGACAGTAATAAACAGTTATAAAGACTTAGCTATGAAGTTACACATTTCTAGGATGCTTCTAGTTTTAAACATAATGTCAGTCCCAATTTAATGCAAATTTAACACTGCATATTTGACCATTTATTTTTTGAAATGTTGGAGGAATGTTGGAAATGGAGGAAGTTGAGCTTCCCTTGTTGTCTCAAAGAAATCGCCCCTGGTGTGTATGTGGACTGTGTGTGTGTGTGTGTATGGGTGCTTTAATATGACTCTGTGTGTGTGTTTTAACATGACTGTGTATGTGTGTGTTTTAACATGACTGTGTGTGTGTGTGTGCTTTAACATGAGTGTGTATGTGTGAGTTTTAACATGACTGTGTATGTGTGTGTGTGTTTTAACATGAGTGTGTGTGTATGTGTGTGTTTTAACATAAGTGTGTATGTGTGTGTTTTAACATGAGTGTGTGTGTATGTGTGTATGTTTGTTCTTCAGAGATGCATCTGATGCTGGCCCACCGTTTGTGTGTTTTAACATGGCTGTGTGTTTGTGTGTGTGTTTGTGTTATTGTGTGTGTGTGTGCGTGTGTTTTCACATGACTGTGTGTGTGTATTCTTCAGAGATGCATTTCATGCTGGCCCACTGTTTGTGTGTGTTTTAACATGATTGTGTATGTGTGTGTGTGTGTTTTAACATGACTGTGTATGTGTGTGTTTTAACATGATTGTGTATGTGTGTTTTAACATGATCGTGTATGTGTGTATGTTTTTTCTTCAGAGATGCATCTGATGGTGACCTGCAGTGTGTGTGTTTTAACATGACTGTTGTGTGTTTTAACGAGTGTGTGTGTGTGTTTTAACATGAGTGTGTGTGTGTGTGTGTGTGTTCTTCAGAGATGCATCTGATGCTGACCTGCTGTGTGTGTTTGTGTGTTTTAACATGAGTGTGTGTGTGTGTTTCCACATGCCTGTGTGTGTATGTTCTTCAGAGATGCATCTGATGCTGACATGCTGTGTGTGTGTGCTTTAACATGACTGTGTGTATTTGTGGGTTTTAACATGAGTGTGCTTGTGTGTGTGTTTTAACATGAGTGTGTGTGTGTGTTTTAACATGAGTGTGTGTGTTAATGTGTGTATGTTTGTTCTACTTATCATGACTGTGTGTGTGTTTGTGTGCTTTAACATGACTGTGTGTGTGTGTATGCATCTGATGGTGACCTGCAGTGTGTGTGTGTTTTAACATGGCTGTGTGTGTGTGTGTGTTTTAACATGTGTGTGTGTATGTGTTCTTCAGAGATGCATCTGATGGTGCTGTGTGTGTGTGTGTGTGCTTTAACATGACTGTGTGTGTGTGTGTGTGTGTGTGTTTTAACATGACTGTGTGTGTGCGTGTGTGCTTTAACATGACTGTGTGTGTGTGTGTGTTTAACATGACTGTGTGTGTGTGTATGTATGCTTTAACATGACTGTGTGTGTGTGTTTGCTTTAACATGCCTGTGTGTGTGTGCTTTAACATGACTGTGTGTGTGTGCTTTAACATGACTGTGTGTGTGTGTGCTTTAACATGACTGTGTGTGTGTGCGTTTTAACATGACTGTGTGTGTGTGCTTTAACGTGACTGTGTGTGTGCATGTGTGCTTTATCATGATTGTGTGTGTGTGTGTGCTTTAACATGACTGTGTGTGTGTGTGTGCTTTAACATGACTGTGTGTGTGTGTGTGCTTTAACATGACTGTGTGTGTGTGTGCTTTAACATGACAGTGTGTGTGCTTTAAAATGACTGTGTGTGTGTGTATGCTTTAACATGACTGTGTGTGTGTGTGCGCTTTAACATGACTGTGTGTGTGTGTTTTAACGTGACTGTGTGTGCGTGTGTATGTGTGCTTTAACATGTTTGTGTGTGTGTGTGTGTGTGCTTTAACATGACTGTGTGTGTGTGTGTGCTTTAACATGACTGTTTGTGTGTGTGTGCTTTAACATGGCTGTGTGTGTGCTTTAACATGACTGTGTGTGTGTGTGTGTTTTAACATGACTGTGTGTGTGTGTGCTTTAACATGACTGTGTGTGCGTGTGTATGTGTGCTTTAACATGTTTGTGTGTGTGTGTGTGCTTTAACATTACTGTGTGTGTGTGTGTGCTTTAACATGACTGTGTGTGTGTGTGTGTGTGTGTGCTTTAACATGACTGTGTGTGTGTGCTTTAACATGATTGTGTGTGTGTGTTTCCACATGCCTGTGTGTGTGTATGTTCTTCAGAGATGCATCTGATGCTGACATGCTGTGTGTGTGTGCTTTAACATGACTGTGTGTATTTGTGGGTTTTAACATGAGTGTGTGTGTGTGTTTGTGTGTGTGTTTTAACATGAGTGTGTGTGTGTGTGTGTGTGTTATAACATGAGTGTGTGTATGTGTGTATGTTTGTTCTACTTATCATGACTGTGTGTGTGTGTTTGTGTGCTTTAACACGACTGTGTATGTGTGCTTTAACATGATGGTGTGTGTGTGTGCTTTAACATGACTGTGTGTGTGTGTGTGCTTTAATATGACTGTGTGTGTGTGCTTTAACACGACTGTGTATGTGTGCTTTAACATGATGGTGTGTGTGTGTGTGCTTTAACATGACTGTGTGTGTGTGCTTTAACATGACTGTGTGTGTGTGTGCTTTAATATGACTGTGTGTGTGTTTTAACATGACTGTGTATGTGTATGTGTGTGTGTGTTTTAACATGAGTGTGTATGTGTGTGTTTTAACATTAGTGTGTGCGTGTGTATGTTTGTTCTTCAAATATGCATCTGATGGTGACCTGCTGTGTGTGTGAGTTTTAACATAACTGTTGTGTGTTTTAACATGAGTGTGTGTGTGTGTTTTAACATGAGTGTGTGTGTGTATGTGTTCTTCAGAGATGCATCTGATGCTGACCTGCTGTGTGTGTGTGTGTTTTAACATGACTGTGTGTGTTTGTGTGTTTTAACATGAGTGTGTGTGTGTGTTTCCACATGCCTGTGTGTGTGTATGTTCTTCAGAGATGCATCTGATGCTGACATGCTGTGTGTGTGTGCTTTAACATGACTGTGTGTATTTGTGGGTTTTAACATCAGTGTGTGTGTGTGTGTTTGTGTGTGTTTTAACATGAGTGTGTGTGTGTGTTTTAACATGGGTGTGTGTGTGTATGTGTGTATGTTTGTTCTTCAGAGATGCATCTGATGCTAACTTACTGTGTGTGTGTTTTAACATGACTGTGTGTGTTTTTTTCGTGTTTTAACATGAGTGTGTGTGTGTTTTCACATGACTCTGTGTGTGTGTTCTTCAGAGATGCATCTGATACTGACCTGCTGTGCGTGTGTGTATTTGTGTGTTTTAACATGAGTGTGTGTGTGTGTTTTAACTTGGCTGTGTGTGTGTGTACGTGTGTGTGTGTTCTTCAGAGATGCAGCTGATGCTATTTGTGTGTTTTAACATGAGTGTGTGTGTGTTTTAAATTGACTGTGTGTGTGTACGTGTGTGTGTGTGTGTTTTTTTACATGACTGTGTGTGTGTGTGTTTTAACATGATTGTGTGTGTGTGTGTTCTTCAGAGATGCATCCAATGCTGACCTGCCTGACCTGTGCGTGTGTGTGTGTGTGTTTTAACATGACTGTGTGTTTTTTTTTTAACATGACTGTGTGTGTGTTTTTTTTAACATGACTGTGTGTGTGTGTGTGTTTGTGTGTTTACGTGTGTGTGTGTCTTCCTCAGAGACGCATCTGATGCTGACCTGCCGTGGCCAGGAATGACTGTGGGACTCACCATCCTGGCCACCTGGTACTGGTGCACAGACCAGGTATACATACACACACACACACACACACACACACAGTCATGTTAAAACACACACACACACACACACACACACACACACACACACACACACACACACACGTGTGAGACAAATGACCCTTTGTGATGGAATGAGGGGTGTGGTCTCATGGAATGAGGGGTGTGGTAAACAGCTCCACCTCCAGTGATCCAGAGATATAGCCCCTGGTTCCCCATCATCAGACCAGATCTATCTATCTGCCTATCTGTCTATCTATCTGTCTGTCTGTCTGTCTGTCTGTCTGTCTCCTCCAGTGAGATATCTCCTGGTTTCCCATCATCAGGCCAGAACTGAAGAAGTCTTTTGGATGAAAGATGAAACATCTTCAAGCTCCAAAAAGTCCAGTTTCTTACAACTTAGCTCCTTTGACTCACATACACACACACACACACACACACACACACTCAAAGGCAACAGAAGTCCAATGAAGCAATGTGTGCCATTTATTAAAAACTATTTGCAAGTTCATGTAACAGCATGAAGCCCCAACAACACACATCTCTCACTCACATGTCATACAATGTACAGTACATACACACACACACACACACACCAACTCTCACTCACATGCAATACAATGTACATACAAATATACACACACGTAATACAATGTGTCACAAACCTTTAAAAAAATGTACGTCACATAATACCCTCCTCCTCCCCAACACACAGCGATACACACACACATACACACTCTTAAACTATCACTTACAAGTGCAAGATCGATGCACTCACACTCCTACAATGAGATCTGTCATCTTCAGCACCACCACCTTTTACAGTTATAACATATCATTTAGCATTTTAGCATGTCATCATTTAGCACTTAGCATGTCATCATTTAGCATTTAGCATGTCATCATTTAGCATTAAGCATGTCGTCATTTAGCATTTAGCATGTCATCCTTTAGCATTTAGCATGTCATCATTTAGCATGTCATCATTTAGCATTTAGCATGTCATCCTTTAGCATTTAGCATGTCATCATTTAGCATTTAGCATTTAGCATGTCATCATTTAGCATTTAGCATGTCATCATTTAGCATTTAGCATGCCATCATTTAGCATTTAGCATGTTGTCATTTAGCATGTCATTATTTAGCATTTAGCATGTCATCATTTAGCATTTACTATGTCGTCATTTAGCATGTTTTCTTTTAGTGCTTAGCTCATACTAGCATGCCATCATTTAACATTTTAGCATGCCATCTTTTAGTGCTTAGGCATGGGTTAGTGTTAACCCTAGCATTAGCCCACATTAGCAATGCTTTAATGCTTTACATACATTACACCTGTACACCTGTATCTATGCACCTCTATTACACCTGTATTACATTACACCTGATGATCCACTTTCCATCACCTGAGTAACTATGTCACACTTTAAGCAGTTAACGCCATTCTCTGATTAGCATGCCATCCTTTAGGACTGTAGCATGCCATGTTTTACCCTTTTAGCTGCAGTGTCTGTGGCTAATGCTAATGCTAGCGTGTCATCTTGTAGTGCATACATTTTTAGTCCTAATGATCGTGTGTAACAGCAGCTAGGGCTAGCTACCCTCCAGGTGTGTGTGTGTATGTGTGTGTGTGTGATGACCGTTTGTAACAGTAGCTATGTTAGCTACCCTCCAGGTTAACCCAAGTCTGACTAGCTGTTAGGCTACATGTAGTTCAGGTGGATGTTGGGATGGACTGAATAGATTTAATAGAGTTAATAGAGTTAAACTGACTAGAGCTGATAGAGTTAGACTGAATAGAGTTAGACTGACTAGAGCTAAGGATAGAGTTGGACTGACTAGGGCTAAGGATAGAGTTGGACTGACTAGGGCTGATAGAGTTAGACTGACTAGGGCTGATAGAGTTAGACTGACTAGGGCTAAGTTTAGAGTTAGACTGACTAGGGCTGATAGAGTTAGACTGACTAGGGCTGATAGAGTTACACTGACTAGGGCTGATAGAGTTAGACTGAATAGGGCTAAGGGCAGTTAGACTGAATAGGGTTAGATTGACTAGAGTTAGACTGAATAGGGTTAGATTGACTAGAGTTAGACTGAATAGGGCTAGATTGACTAGGGCTGATAGGGTTAGACTGACTAGGGCTAGATTGACTAGAGTTAAACTGAATAGGGCTAGATTGACAAGGGCTAGATTAACTAGATGTTTGGCTAAGCAGATTTCTTCTGCCCAGATGATCCTTTCTTCCGTGAGCTTGTTGCCTTGGCAGCGACCCCTGACCTCTTGGCAGCGACCCCTGACCCCTTGGCTTTGGTGGCTGGCATCGTTGAGAGCTTGGCCAGTGGCGTGCTCGGTGGTGTGTGTGTGTGTGTGGGTGTGTGTGCAGCGCTGGAGGAGGGGGAGAGTGTGTGTGTGTGTCTGGCAGTGGGCGGGCAGGAGAGTGTGTGTGTGTGAGCCAGCCTGCGGTAGGAGGTGTAGGGTGTGTGTGCACGGGCAGGAGAGGGGGAGTGCGTGTGTGTGTGTGTGAGAGTGTGTGTGCGGTAACGCTGTGCGGGCGAGCAGTTGGTGTGTGTGTGTGTGTGTCCAAGCAGAGCCGTTTGGCGGCGCGGGGAGCGGCCGTGGCGTGGCGAGCGTGTTTGTGTGTGTGTGTTTGAGTGTGTGTGTGTCTGTGTGTCAGGGCAGCTGTGTGTGTGTGAGTGTGTGTGTGTGTGTGTGTCGGGGTAGACGTGACGCCCCGCAGAGAGGCGGTCCTGCCAGTAGCGGGCTCCTCCAATCACGAGCCGGGAGGAGGGGCCAGGAAAGCCACCAGGCTTAGCAATCACCACCTTAGCCCCGCCCACTCTCCCATGAGCCTCTCTGCCAGGGGACTTGGAGGAAGACTTGAAGGGCTGCAGAGAGAGAGAGAGAGATGGAGAGAGAGAGACAGAGATGGAGATGGAGAGAGAGAGAGATGGAGAGAGAGAGATGGAGATAGAGAGAGGGAGAGGGAGAGAGAGAGACAGAGAGAGAGATGGAGATGGAGAGGGGGAGAGAGGGAGATGGAGAGAGATGGAGATGGAGAGCGAGAAATGGAGAGAGAAAGAGATGGAGATGGAGAGAGAGATAATGAGAGAGGAAGAGAGAGAGAGGGAGAGAGAGAGATAGCGAGAGAGAAGGAGAAAATGAGAGAGATATGGAGAGAGACAAAAAGATGTGGAGAGAGAGAAAGAGAGAGGGAGGGAGATATGGAGATGTATGGTAAGATAAGGGAGAGAGAGATGGAGAGAGATGGAGAGAGAGAGATAGAGAGAGAGAGAGAGAGAGATGGAGAGAGAGAGGGAAGGGGGATATGGAGATGTATTGTAGGATAAGGGAGAGAGAGATGGAGAGAGAGAGATGGAGATAGAGAGAGGGAGAGGGAGAGAGAGAGAGAGAGAGAGAGAGAGAGAGATAGAGAGAGAGGGAGAGAGAGAGAGGGAGAGAGAGAGGGAAGGGGGATATGGAGATGTATTGTAGGATAAGGGAGAGAGAGATGGAGAGAAAGCGAGAGAGAGAGAGAGAGAGATGGACAGAGAGAGGGAAGGGGGATATGGAGATGTATGGTAAGATAAGGGAGAGAGAGATGGAGAGAGAGATAGAGAGTGAGAGAGAGAGGGAGAGAGAGAGGGAAGGGGGATATGAAGATGTATTGTAGGATAAGGGAGAAAGAGATGGAGAGAAAGCGAGAGAGAGAGAGATAGAGAGAGAGAGGGAAGGGGGATATGGAGATGTATTGTAGGATAAGGGAGAAAGAGATAGAGAGAAAGCGAGAGAGAGAGATAGAGAGAGAGAGAGGGAGAGAGATGGAGAGGGAGATATGAAGGTGGATAGTGAAAAGAGGAGGAGAAGGAGAGAAAAGAGGAGATGAGAGAAGAGGAAGGGATGAGAGTAAAAAAGAGAAATAAAAAGAGAAATATAAAGTCAGACACTGAAAATACACTCAAACCGCTAACACCACTAACACCATTACTCATGTTCACTAACACCACTAACACCACTACTCATGTTTACTAACACCCCTAACACCATTACTCATGTTCACTCAAACCGCTAACACCACTAACACCACTAACACCACTAACACCACTACTCATGTTCACTCAAACCGCTAACACCACTAACACCACTAACACCACTAACACCACTACTCATGTTCACTCAAACCGCTAACACCGCTAACACCACTACTCATGTTCACTCAAACCGCTAACACCGCTAACACCATTACTCATGTTCACTCAAACCGCTAACACCGCTAACACCATTACTCATGTTCACTAACACCACTAACACCGCTAACACCATTACTCATGTTCACTAACACCACTAACACCACTACTCATGTTTACTAACACCCCTAACACCATTACTCATGTTCACTCAAACCGCTAACACCACTAACACCACTAACACCACTAACACCACTACTCATGTTCACTCAAACCGCTAACACCGCTAACACCATTACTCATGTTCACTAACACCACTAACACCGCTAACACCATTACTCATGTTCACTAACACCGCTAACACCATTACTCATGTTCACTAACACCACTAACACCGCTAACACCATTACTCATGTTCACTCAAACCGCTAACACCACTAACACCACTAACACCATTACTCATGTTCACTCAAACCGCTAACACCACTAACACCACTAACACCACTAACACCACTAACACCCCTAACACCATTACTCATGTTCACTCAAACCGCTAACACCGCTAACACCATTACTCATGTTCACTAACACCACTAACACCGCTAACACCATTACTCATGTTCACTAACACCGCTAACACCGCTACTCATGTTCACTCAAACCGCTAACACCACTAACACCACTAACACCATTACTCATGTTCACTCAAACCGCTAACACCGCTAACACCATTACTCATGTTCACTAACACCACTAACACCACTAACACCACTACTCATGTTCACTCAAACCGCTAACACCGCTAACACCATTACTCATGTTCGCTAACACCATTACTCATGTTCACTAACACCACTAACACCACTACTCATGTTTACTAACACCCCTAACACCATTACTCATGTTCACTCAAACCGCTAACACCACTAACACCACTAACACCACTAACACCACTACTCATGTTCACTCAAACCGCTAACACCGCTAACACCATTACTCATGTTCACTAACACCACTAACACCGCTAACACCATTACTCATGTTCACTCAAACCGCTAACACCACTAACACCACTAACACCATTACTCATGTTCACTAACACCACTAACACCATTACTCATGTTCACTAACACCACTAACACCATTACTCATGTTCACTAACACCACTAACACCGCTAACACCATTACTCATGTTCACTAACACCACTACTCATGTTCACTAACACCAATAACACCATTACTTCACTGTGTGTGTGTGTTTGTGTGTGTGTTTGTGTGTGTGTGTGTGTGTGTGTGCGTGTGTGTGTGTGTGTGTGTGTGTGTGTGTAGGTGATAGTG
>CM050198.1:1330000-1335000 GCA_027475355.1 Coilia nasus
TCACCACTAATCATCAATCATCAATAACACTGGCCAATCATCACTAATCATCAATAACACTGGCCAATCATCACTAATCATCAATAACACTGGCCAATCATCACTAATCATCAATCATCAATAACACTGGCCAATCACCACTAATCATCAATAACACTGGCCAATCATCACTAATCATCAGTCATCAATAACACTGGCCAATCATCACTAATCATCAATCATCAATAACACTGGCCAATCATCACTAATCATCAATCATCAATAACACTGGCCAATCATCACTAATCATCAATAACACTGGCCAATCATCACTAATCATCAATCACACTGGCCAATCATCACTAATTATCAATAACACTGGCCAATCATCACTAATCATCAATAACACTGGCCAATCATCACTAATCATCAATAACACTGGCCAATCATCACTAATCATCAGTCATCAATAACACTGGCCAATCACCACTAATCATCAATCATCAATAACACTGGCCAATCATCACTAATCATCAATAACACTGGCCAATCATCACTAATCATCAATAACACTGGCCAATCATCACTAATCATCAATCATCAATAACACTGGCCAATCACCACTAATCATCAATAACACTGGCCAATCATCACTAATCATCAGTCATCAATAACACTGGCCAATCATCACTAATCATCAATCTTCAATAACACCGGCCAATCACCACTAATCATCAATAACACTGGCCAATCATCACTAATCATCAGTCATCAATAACACTGGCCAATCATCACTAGACGTCTGATAAATGTCTCTATATATAGCATAACATTCATGTGTGTGTGTGTGTGTGCGTGTGTGTGTGCTGTGTGTATGTGTGCGTGTATGTGTGTGTGTGCGTGTGCGTGTGTGCGTATGTGTTTAGGTCTGCGTGGTCTGATGATTGCGGTGATGATGGCGGCTCTGATGTCATCGCTGACTTCCATCTTCAACAGTAGCTCCACCCTCTTCACCATGGACATCTGGAAGAAGTTCCGTCGCCATGCTGACGAGAAGGAGCTTCTGCTGGTTGGCAGGTAGGTTGCTGTGGCAACCACCATTCGCATGTGTACATCTGGTGTTGGGAGCCATAGTAACATGTGCACAGATTTAGGTAGGTTGTCATGGTAACGTCTACATCCGGTGTTGGTTGTCATGGTAACGTGTAAAGATTATGTAGGTTACCATGGTAGCATGTGTATAGATGATGTAGGTTGACATGGTAACATGTATATATCTGCGGTAGGTTGCTATGGTAACGTGTACAGTGGTGTTAGTTGCCATGGTAGCATATGTAAAGATGATGTAGGTTGCCATGATAATATGTACACAGGTGATGCAGGTTGCCTTGGTAACGTGTACATCTGCTGTAGGTTGCTGTCGTAACATGCTGTGGGTTGCTATGGTAACGTGTACAGGTGGCGTTGGTTGCTATGGTAACATGTGTAGAGGAGGTGTGTATGATGGGACCATGGCTGGGGACAGGTGTATGGAATGAATTCCCTGCCAGAACGTCTGTACTCGTAGAAATATCTTGTGCTCATGAAAAGAATTTGTGTACACGTGGAAATATTTTGTGCTTGTGAAAAGAATTTGTGTACACGTGGAAATATTTTGTGCTTGTAAAAACAATGTGTCCTTGTGTGAAAAACTGTCATGTCTCTATAACAAAGTTTTGTGCTTGTAAAAAATAAATGTGTCTCTGCGTGAAAATCTGTTTTGTCTCTGTAACAAAGTTTTGTGCTTGTAATAAAAATTTGTGCTTGTAAATAGATTTTTTGTACATGTAAAAATACTTTGTATTTGAGAAAAAAAACAAATCTCCCACAGGCACAAATCCTATTCACAAGCACAGATTCTTTTTACGAACACAAAACCAGTCTGTGAAATCTCTGCCAAAACTTCTCAGCCAATCACCAAACGTCTTACTCACCGGCCAATCAAGTTGCCGCCTTTACTTAGAGCAATGAGCGGGAGCAATGGTACGTGAATTCTCTATGTAGCCATGTACAACAAAGTAGCCAGGTTAACGGCGAACTTGCTGCAGTTGTCTGGTGTTTTTAATCGGGAGTTTTAAGACAAGTTCTAAATTACATTATGAACAGGAGTGCTTAAAGTGGGCCGGAGGTGTTCTGGCACCTCTTTTCATTTCAGGGGACGTGAATATGAAGGCACTGTTATGCAGCGCTGAAAATGTATTTTACAATCCATTTGAGTCCCAACCCTATTGCAGGGCAAAAGTCTATCCTTATTATATACTTAATATGGTGATCTGGTGCTTACTGATTATTATATTTTGGTTAAATGAGGCTCAAAAACGAAATGTCAGTAGTCTGGTCTCCTCGTCAGCATTTGCTAGCGTGACAGCGGGGAGTGTAGTCCCACTTGCCTTTTCCTGACGCATGTTGCGTAGGGCAATAATCAATGATAAACCGTTAGACAGGGCTGTTTTGAGAATGCAGTGCCTTCATATTCACATCCCCTGAAATGAAAAGAGGTGCCAGAACACCGCGGCCCACTTCAAGCACGCCTGTTCATAATGTAATTTAGAACTTGTCTTAAAACTCCCGATTAAAAACAGGCAGATGCTATTTGCACCCGGGTGTTCCTAGACAAAAACACTATTTACACCCGGGTGTTCATAGTCAGTAATGCTATTTACACCCAGGTTTTCCTAGACAAAAAAAAGCTATTTACACCCGAGTCATCATGGTCAGTAATGCTATATACCCAAGGCTTTATAATAAATAATGCCATTTGCACCCCCATCTCAATAATGTTATTAACACCCAGTGAGTAAACAGTGTACCGTTGGCAGCCACACCAGAGTGTTCAAAAGTGCTATTCACAACCATACATAGACTAATGTGTAGCCCAACTGAAGTCAGCTTGAATTGAATATTGACATACATAGCAACTGGTGGGTGAACAGGGTCCCCAAAATCACACTCGCTAGTAAAAAACCTTGTTAACTTATCAGTGCCTCGGTTTCACTGAAGAAGCCTTTGTAATACTACTGGTAAAGTATGGACTTTTTTGGAGTTTTATTGTTCTTAAAGATTTTTGAGGGCCCCGTTCACTCAGTACTTGCAGTGATTTCCGCAAAAGCTGAAATTGGCCAACTTCGAAATGCTGCAGTCTAGCCCAGAATCACTCCTCACCATACACACTGGCATGCCATGTACATGTATATCTACTGTTACATCTACTGTTTTCCTTTAACCAATTCACTATGCTACAACTTTTTGTATGGTACTAATGTTGTCCACAGTACATGGCATTCATAAGCAATGATGTGTAATTACCTTAAAACGGCATCTGTATAAACAGTATAAAGCATGCTCTGAAGTAAAACTTAAAGACCACAAAGTGTTTGAACAAACTTTTACTAGACAAACATACTGCAGCATTAACAGAAACACAGGTTACATGTAAGTAACCCCCCCACCCCATAGAAACACTGTCCCCTGAACGTGCACACACACGCACAGACAGGCACACACACACAGGCATGCGCATGCATGCATGCACACACACATACACTAGCCTATCCTTTGGGCTTCAATCAGTCTCTTCCGAATATATTGACGGAGTCTTGACATGTGCTCCTGGCTGACCATTGCAGGGTCAGCGTCCTTCAGCAAGGCCTCAGCATTCTGGATGGAAACATAGAAAATGATGAAAAAGAAAAGTTTAATTGAGAACCACACTGTGTATAACTACCCCAACAGAGAAGTCAGACATTTTAAAAACAATACTTACCATCAGCAGAAACAAGCCACAGCTTGCACCATCATGCTGTTTCGACCCCGTCATTGGTTGCAATGTCCAGCCCTCAATGCACTCCCCTGATGGAACACCTCTTTCTTTCATGAATTTTCTGAAGAATAAAAAGTCAATCAATAGTGCAACAACTTTGCATAAGGCTATACTGATATTACAGTCAGGCTCACAATTTTCACAGCTAATATTCTGCCCTCTGCACCTTTCCATATTTCAACTTGGACAGCCTTGTTTGGCACAACCATGTTACACCTTGTTTCGAACATCAAACCATAAAAATATTCAGTGATTAAACCTCTAAAACTCTATTCAACTACCTGTAGTTATGTTGAGTTTCAATGTTTTGTGGTTGGGTGTCAGATTTAGCTTGTTCACAACTACTGACGTCTATGTGTACTTCATTTTCTATTGTGTCAAATTTGGCCAAATGACTGCATATTGGAGCAATTTCAGTATTCTGTGTACACTAAAAACTTTCTATGGCATGCATTGTACTCTTACATATTGTATGTGTCTAATTAATTTGGCCTTCCCCACGAGGTTGTAAACTTCCCAATGGTAGACCCAAAGTTATGCTCTTGAATGCAGGAACAAACATACTTCCAGTGCAAGAAGAACTGTCGCATTCTTGCAAGACTTGGCAACGAGTCCATAATGAAGACATATCTCAGCTGGATGTTGGCAGCAATAAGGAACCAATGGTTCTGTCTACACACTGGCAGAAAGATCCACTCAAATTCCTCAAAGCGCACCTACAAGAAACAAACCATAATCCAGGTTATTTTAGCTATTGCACAGGTTACCATGAGTCTAACCACAACCTATGGCCTACTTTTCACTGATGTCAGAATAAGAATTAAGAATAATTATCACTTTAAAAGCTTTTGGCTGCGAATTGTAGTTAACTTACTTAGGTTGCTGTTATACAAAGGTTTTCAATTAGGTTCACTAGTTGCCATTTTATCAAAACACCGCAAACAAATGTATAAATTTGAAAAGCATCCAATGTAACCTGACTATGGCCAGACGAATGTAGTTCCACCAAACTCTATAAGGATTTGCACTGGTCTTACCATGCCCTCATACATTCATACAAAGAATCTGGAACGGTTCTTCTGGGAGGAGGTTATTCAAGTTGGCTTGGCAGACATGACCAATCAGCAAAAGGGGAGGGACTTGGGAGGGGGTGGACGATAAC
>CM050198.1:1340000-1345000 GCA_027475355.1 Coilia nasus
GTGTGTGTGTGTGTGATGTGTGTGTGTGTGTGTTTGATGTGTGTGTGTGTGTGTGTGTGTGTGTGTGTGTGTGTGTGTGTGTGTCGTGTGTGTGTGTGTGTGTCGTGTGTGTGTGTGTGTGTGTGTTATGTGTGTGTGTGTGAGTGTGTGTGTGTGTGTGTGTGTGTGTGTGTGTGTGTGTGTGTGTGTGTGTGTCATGTGTGTGTGTGTGTGTGTGTGTTCGGTTTCTTTTGTTTTTCCCCACCGAAAAGGGCGTCGAGAGAGTAAGAACTGTTACAACTCATGTGGTTTTTTATTTCTTTGATTTGTTTTGTTCCCACAATTAATGGTTCCCACAAGCAGGTTATAAACCTACAAGACAAATAATAGATTGCGGTGTGAACTGCCATTACGATAGATATATGCACTGAAAACTGTCAATAAAATATATAAATTAATATAAATATATAAATATATATACACATACACATACATACCCACATATACACATATATACACACACACACATATATATATATACATACATATACATACATACATACACATAAATATTAGTGTGTTTTATATCTATAGAAACCCAAACACATCATTGCATTGCATCACCACATTAAATAGTACAGTAACTTCAAAACTATTAAGAAAGAAGCACTAAACTACCAACAGGACAGAAGCAAAGCTAGTATCCGTGCACATACAATCCCATTGCATAATAGCCACTTCGTTTTGGTATAACCATTTACACAGCAAGAAATCGGCTAATTTGGGTTAAACCATTAAATATTAGCAGTAGCACTACTTCACATAAATATCACAATAAACTAGCAACCCAGATCAACAAAGCAGTTTAAATAACATTCCAGAAAAGCAACCTAATGTGTGAGTAGTAATTGTAGCAGTCCATAAAATCAATTTAGTTCAGCAACTGCATCTCATCTGCTTCACAGACAAGATGCAAGCTACAAGCCAACTAGGCCAGAAAAAGGTCTGATATCCATAGCTGTCCTTTTGGATGGCTGCAAGGATTGTTTGGCTGTCCACAAAGTGAATCCAGTGTATGACCTCTATGTGGCAGTGCTTCTCAAAATACCTTTTCAGGCGGGTGGCAAAGACTGCACCACATAATTCCGCCTTGATCACATCACCTTTTTGGTCAAGAGGGGTGAGCTTTGCCTTGGACTCCACCAGCTTGACTCTGACTCCGCCTTGAGTTTCCCACCGGAGGTAGAGGACTGCTCCATAGGATGACTCACTTCCATCAGAGAATGTAACCCCTATTGGTGGGCCTGTGGCACCAGGTGGTGTGAGGCTTCTCTCAAACCTAACCTGGCCAAGTCTTACGTACTCTTCAAAGAGTGTTGTTGCAGCTTCTCGAAGCCTGGGTGAAAGTGGGGCATCCCAAGTGTCCTGGGACTTGCTGTCTCTTCCAGACTCTTGGAATGCTTCCCGCACCAACATCACTCCTTTTTGTTTGGCTGGGGAGGCCAAACCAATGGGGTCATAGAGTGAGGCAATCTGGCTGAGAAGGATACGGCGGGTAAGGGGATTTGGTGTTTCTCCCCTGACATCCTCCATGCGCAGATTCAGGCCGGTTCTCATTTTGCCTTTTTTCTTGGAAAAATTGATTGAGGTCAGCAGCCGAAGCTGGTCGGTCTCTGGCTCGTAGCCTACCCCGAGCGCTTTGTTCTCCCCGTCATGCATTTGATTGGGCAGTACCAACATTGTGGGTTGGGCGGTAGCAGTGTCATCACTAGGAACTTCAGTTGCCTCACTCCTCCCACTTTGGCAAGACAGGACCCATGGTTTGAGGAAGAAGCCTCCTGCTTTCAAGATCTCCTCCACTCCTTTGGTGATCCTTTCCAGCGTCCTGAGGTTATTGTGTGAGGTCAGGATGTCATCTACATAGCTGTTCTCTGTAAGAGCTCGCCGTTCTTCCACTATGTGCGCAAACTGGGGAAGGTTGGCCGTCTCCTTCATAGCTACTTGAGCGATACATCCTGCCGGCTTGTCTCCAATGTTCACTCTGACGACTGCAAACTCCTCAATAACATCCTCAGGGTTGTCTCTCCAGAGGAAGCGAAGCAGGTGGACTTCCTCATCTTTCAGCCACACTGAGTTATACATTTTTCTTAACCCTTTAACTCAGCAGCGCCCCCTCCGATCGCGCCGCCGCGATTATGCTACTTGGAAGAACAAAAAGTCTAAATGAAATAAACCTCATCAAAAAATTGTAATCTTTCGATTATAATTTTATTTTTCACATGATGTGTAGTTATTTTTCTACAAGCACATGGGATTTTACATTCATATGTGTTATGGTTGTCTAGAAAAACAAAGAGGTAGAAAATGAGACATTTGGTTGACTTGTAAAAAATGGTCCTGCCTCGTCAAGCCAATTGTCACTTTTTATCTGTTTAAGTGACCAAACAATTTTTTTTTTTGCCATCTAAAATCATTTTATATCCAAAAGATTAAATCACTCGACGGGGACATTTAACCTTTTGCATTTTTATATGTTTTGAGCTTACTGAAGTCATGACGAATAATGGCTATTCCTTTTCATTGGAAATGAAGGTGATTCTTCCGATCTCGTAGCGATTAAAAAAAAACGTAAAATCTCAAATCCATCGATACACAAGAAAAGCCTTATATGTCCTTTACACGGCCAAACTTATTTTGCTCACTCAATTTCATTATTTTCCACGTTTGATCGTCGTTTTGATGTGCAGCACGCACACCAGAGTCACTTCCGTGTTTGGGGCAAGCAGGCAAAATGTGGTGAATCTTTCAAACCAGTCGTATTGGTGTGATTGACACCTTTTTGGTCCAATAGTAGACACTCTTAGGTTTAAAACGGTATATGGGTTGCCCTACTTTGAAGCAACCAGAGACGTGATTGGTTCATGCGTATCCAGTTTGCACGGGGGGCATGTTTTCGTGAGTCACGCATTTACTTTCACTACGCACTAACACACGTGTTGCCGGCTAATTGGTATTGTCGCGTAAGTGTCAAAATACAGTGATTTACCTGTTCTAAAGCATATCTATGTTCTAAAGAGCTTGAGTTGCTCTTTGACCCTGATTTCACGGCGGCCGAGGAGGAAATCTTGTGAAAGAGCGATCCGGCAAGTATGGATTCTTATGAGGAGGAGGCATTTGAGGAAAGGCTGGACTGTGTCTATGTCTAAAGCGCCTCCCTGAGGGAAAAAAAGCTCAAATGTACAGTGTAGTGAGTGAAAGGGATCATTTATGCTTATCTACATACATCTGATACTGTAAGTATGAGGACATTGGTACATAGTAGTTCCTTGAAATTAACTTAGCATGGTTGGTTGTTGTTCAGAAGGGAAGAAAAAAGTAAATATACTTCACATTTAGTAATAGACATTTTGTTTTGCTTATTTGGAAAGGTTTCGGGTGCAATTTGGAGAGAGTATAGGCCACCACTAAAATTATTCCAAGAAAATACATAGTAGCTCCTTGAAAATAACTCAACATGGTTGACTGTTGGTCAGAAGGTGAGAAAAAAGTAAATATACTACATATTTAGTAATAAACATTTTGTTTTGTATTTGGTGATTTTGGATAGGTTAGAAGACATATTTGGAAACGCCTATGTACACCAAATGTATTTTGTGTATAAAACTTGTAAACCTTTGCCTATCTGCTTCAAATTTTGTGCACTTGTTACCATGATGTGGGTGAACCATACAAAGCTTTTTTTAGGTTCCTGTGACACTTATAACTATTTCCACACTGCAAATTCAACAAATATTTTACGCGTTTTTGATTTTTTTTTTTTTTTAAATCTGTCTTTCCAACTGCACAAATGAATCAATAATGACTATAATAAAACACTTGAATGTCTGAATTGATGGCCCAAGTGTCTTCTTCATTTTAAGTCATGGGTCATCATTATGGAATGTGTAGAACCAGAGATATTAGAGCCTGAAGTTTAAGGTCAAATATAGGCGGAAATTACCCAAAATGCCCCACTGCATCAAAGGGTTAAGTCACCCAGTGCAGCATGGAGTCCACTCCTGAACCTCAGAAGTACACCTCTGATGGGGTTGAGAACATCTGGGCCCTTGTGGAGAAGATCATTTAGGCTTATGCCTCGGAACTCTTGGCTGCTGTTCCACACAATTCTCACAGGGGCGGAGGAGGAGTGCGGGTCAGGAGTGACTAAATGGCTTATGTACCATGTGGGTCCCTAACCCTAACCCTAACCCTAACCCTAACCCTTTCCAGGCATTGATTTCCTTCTTTGAGAGTTTCACAGCAGCTCCTCTCGAGACCATTTCATGAATCTGGTCTCTGTAGGCGGCCCAGTGGGGGAAGTTACTATGTTTATCGGCCAGTACATAGGTAAGGCAATCTTTGATCTTTTCTAGGTCTCGTTCCTCCTTGAGGGTCATTTCTTTCCCTCCTGGGGGGCACCTGCCACACTTACAGCCACCGCATTGTGGACTGCAGGCTGCTCCTATGCTGTCCCACCTGAACCATTCAAGGATCTCTTTGGTTGTTGCAGCACTCCACGTGATTGTGTGTTCCTGGGGGACGATGGCTTCTTTATACACTGACGAGGCTGCTCGCATACTTCTCGCAATGTGGGTTTGTACACCGCCAGCTCAACCTTCTCAAAGAGGTCGGGATGGGTCCCACCAATGGTCTTCCCCAGTGGGCCGTCCCAGAGGACCAGGTCTCCCATGATTTTGACTGGCTGGGGGACCAGGCGGCCTTCCTGGTGGCTAATGAGAAGGTCGATTATTATAGGGCGGACCAGTTCACCTCTGCTAACGTCGGGGAAGAATCTTTGAAGTTGCTCCGGAGACACTGATTGGGTGACCTCTGCGATGTTCTCCAGGCCGTAGCAGATGATCCTGTGCTCGGCTACTTTTCCCTTAGGCGTTTTGATTTTAAGCCTGAGGGAGTAGCGTCTTGTAATGACTGTAGTCTTCATGCCTCCCACACCATGGACTATGAGCTTAATGTGTTCACCA
>CM050198.1:1355000-1367500 GCA_027475355.1 Coilia nasus
TATGTAAGTGTGTGTGTGTGTTTGTAGAGTGTAGTTTTCATTCTAATGTCCTTTTGAAATAAACCTGAAATCTAAAGTGTCACTAAAATTCTTTTCTATTCTATTGTACTCTATTCTATTCTACTCTACTCTATTCTAAAAATGGAAAATTTTATTTGTGTACTGATGGTGGAGCTCAGAGGGGCAATACCCAGTAGAGCCAGCAGGTGGCAGTATCTCTATGCTTAGCCAGCAGGTGGCAGTGTTGCTGTGCTGAAGCATGTTTATGTGAAGACCAGGGTGAAGCGCGCACACACACACACACACACAGTCGATTTCATCTACAGCTCAGAGACTTGTCACATGCAGAAGTTCTCTGACGACACTGCAATTGTGGGGTGTATCAGGGATGGACAGGAGGGGGAGTACAGGTGCCTTGTGGAGGACTTCGTTGGGTGGTGCCGAACTAATCAGCTGCAACTGAACACCACCAAAACCAAGGAAATGGTGGTGGACTTCAGGAGAATGGCCCTGCCGCCAGTGCCTGTCACGATCGATGGGGGAATGTGGAGACGGTCTGCACTTACAAGTACTTGGGGGTACACCTCCACAATAAACGCTTGGGGTACACCTCCACAATAAACGCTTGGGGGTACACCTCCACAATAAACGCTTGGGGTACACCTCCACCTCCACAATAAACGCTTGGGGTATACCTCCACAATAAACGCTTGGGGGTACACCTCCACCTCCACAATAAACGCTTGGGGTACACCTCCACCTCCACAATAAACGCTTGGGGTACACCTCCACAATAAACACTTGGGGTACACCTCCACAATAAACGCTTGGGGTACACCTCCACAATAAACGCTTGGGGTACACCTCCACAATAAACGCTTGGGGGTACACCTCCACTTCCACAATAAATGCTTGGGGTACACCTCCACAATAAACGCTTGGGGTACACCTCCACAATAAACGCTTGGGGTACACCTCCACAATAAACGCTTGGGGTACACCTCCACCTCCACAATAAACGCTTGGGGGTACACCTCCACCTCCACCATAAAGGCTTGGGGTACACCTCCACAATAAACGCTTGGGGGTACACCTCCACAATAAACGCTTGGGGTACACCTCCACAATAAACGCTTGGGGTACACCTCCACAATAAACTGGACTGGTCTACTAATTCAGATGCACTCTACAGAAAAGGGCAGAGCATTTGTAACTCCACCCAGCCATTTTTCATTTCAAATCTGTTTTTATATACTGCGTGTGTTATATACTGCGTGTGTTATATACTGCGTGTGTCATACGCTGCGTGTCATATGCTGCGTGTGTTATATGCTGCGTGTGTCATATGCTGCGTGTGTTATATGCTGCGTGTGTTATCTACTGCGTGTGTTATATACTGCGTGTGTCATATGCTGCGTGTGTTATATGCTGCGTGTGTTATATGCTGCGTGTGTCATATACTGTGTGTTATATGCTGCGTGTGTTATATACTGCGTGTGTTATATACTGCGTGTGTTACATACTGTGTGTGTTATATACTGCGTGTGTCATATGCTGCGTGTGTTATATACTGCGTGTGTTATATACTGTGTGTTATATACTGCGTGTGTTATATACTGCGTGTGTTATATGCTGCGTGTGTTATATACTGCGTGTGTTATATGCTGCGTGTGTTATATGCTGCGTGTGTTATATGCTGTGTGTTATATACTGCGTGTGTTATATGCTGCGTGTGTTATCTACTGCGTGTGTTATATGCTGCGTGTGTTATATGCTGCGTGTGTTATATACTGCGTGTGTTATATGCTGCGTGTGTTATATACTGTGTGTGTTATATACTGCGTGTGTCATATGCTGCGTGTGTTATATACTGCGTGTGTTATATACTGTGTGTTATATGCTGCGTGTGTTATATGCTGCGTGTGTTATATACTGCGTGTGTTATATACTGCGTGTGTTATCTACTGTGTGTTATATGCTGCGTGTGTTATATGCTGCGTGTGTTATATACTGTGTGTTATATGCTGCGTGTGTTATATGCTGCGTGTGTTATCTACTGCGTGTGTTATATACTGCGTGTGTTATATGCTGCGTGTGTTATATACTGCGTGTGTTATATACTGCGTGTGTTATATGCTGCGTGTGTTATATGCTGCGTGTGTTATATACTGCGTGTGTTATCTACTGTGTGTTATATGCTGCGTGTGTTATATACTGCGTGTGTTATATACTGTGTGTTATATACTGCGTGTGTTATATACTGCGTGTGTTATATGCTGCGTGTGTTATATACTGCGTGTGTTATATGCTGCGTGTGTTATATACTGCGTGTGTCATATACTGTGTGTTATATACTGCGTGTGTCATATGCTGCGTGTGTTATATGCTGCGTGTGTTATATGCTGCGTGTGTTATATACTGCATGTGTCATATACTGCGTGTTATATACTGCGTGTGTTATATGCTGCGTGTGTTATATACTGCGTGTGTTATATACTGCGTGTGTTATATGCTGCTTGTGTTATATGCTGCGTGTGTCATATGCTGCCTGTGTTATATGCTGCGTGTGTTATATACTGCGTGTTATATACTGCGTGTGTTATATACTGCGTGTGTTATATACTGTGTGTTATCTACTGCGTGTGTTATATACTGCGTGTGTTATATACTGCGTGTGTTATATGCTGCGTGTGTTATATGCTGCGTGTGTCATATGCTGCGTGTGTTATATACTGTGTGTTATATACTGCGTGTGTTATATACTGTGTGTTATCTACTGCGTGTGTTATATACTGCGTGTGTTATATACTGCGTGTGTTATATGCTGCGTGTGTCATATGCTGCGTGTGTCATATGCTGCGTGTGTTATATACTGCGTGTGTTATATGCTGCGTGTGTTATATACTGTGTGTTATCTACTGCGTGTGTTATATACTGCGTGTGTTATATACTGCGTGTGTTATATACTGCGTGTGTTATATGCTGCGTGTGTTATATACTGCGTGTGTCATATACTGCGTGTTATATACTGCGTGTGTTATATACTGCGTGTGTTATATACTGCGTGTTATATACTGCGTGTGTCATATGCTGCGTGTGTTATATGCTGCGTGTGTTATATACTGCGTGTGTTATATACTGCGTGTGTCATATACTGCGTGTTATATACTGCGTGTGTCATATACTGCGTGTTATATACTGCGTGTGTTATATACTGCGTGTGTTATATGCTGCGTGTGTTATATACTGCGTGTGTTATATACTGCGTGTTATATGCTGCGTGTGTTATATGCTGCGTGTGTTATATACTGCGTGTGTTATATACTGCGTGTGTTATATGCTGCGTGTTATATACTGCGTGTGTTATATACTGCGTGTGTTATATGCTGCGTGTGTTATATACTGTCTTCTATGCATCTGTTGGCTGTTCCAAACGACATCTCACTATACTTTATATAGGGACAATAAAGACCTCTACTCTCCTCTACACACACACGCACACACGCACACATACTACTACTACTATACTACTCTACACACACACTACTACTACTACTACTACTACTACTACTACTACTCTACACACACACTACTACTACTACTACTACTCTACACACACTACTACTACTACTACTACTACTACTACTACTCTACACACACACTACTACTACTACTACTACTACTACTACTACTACTCTACACACACACTACTACTACTACTACTCTACACACACACTACTACTACTACTACTACTACTACTACTACTACTACTCTACACACACACTACTACTACTACTACTACTACTCTACACACACACTACTACTACTACTACTACTACTACTACTACTCTACACACACACTACTACTACTACTACTACTACTCTACACACACACACTACTACTACTACTACTACTACTACTACTACTACTACTACTACTCTACACACACACTACTACTACTACTACTACTACTACTACTACTACTCTACACACACACTACTACTACTACTACTCCACACACACACTACTACTACTACTACTACTACTCTACACACACACTACTACTACTACTACTACTACTACTACTACTACTACTCTACACACACACTACTACTACTACTACTCCACACACACACTACTACTACTACTACTACTACTCTACACACACACTACTACTACTACTACTACTACTACTACTACTACTACTACTACTCTACACACACACACACACACTACTACTACTACTACTACTACTCTACACACACACTACTACTACTACTACTACTACTACTACTACTACTACTCTACACACACACACTACTACTACTACTACTACTACTACTCTACACACACACTACTACTACTACTACTACTACTACTACTACTACTACTACTCTACACACACACTACTACTACTACTACTACTACTACTCTACACACACACTACTACTACTACTACTACTACTACTACTACTCTACACACACACTACTACTACTACTACTACTCTACACACACACTACTACTACTACTACTACTACTACTACTACTACTACTCTACACACACACTACTACTACTACTACTACTACTACTACTACTACTACTACTCTACACACACACTACTACTACTACTACTACTACTACTACTACTACTACTACTACTCTACACACACACTACTACTACTACTACTACTACTACTCTACACACACACTACTACTACTACTACTACTACTACTACTACTCTACACCCACACTACTACTACTACTACTACTACTACTACTACTACTCTTCACACACACTACTACTACTACTACTACTACTACTACTCTACACACACACTACTACTACTACTACTACTACTACTACTACTACTACTACTACTACTCTACACACACACTACTACTACTACTACTACTACTCTACACACACTACTACTACTACTACTACTACTACTCTACACACACACTACTACTACTACTACTACTACTACTACTACTACTACTACTACTACTACTCTACACACACACTACTACTACTACTACTACTACTACTACTACTACTACTACTCTACACACACACTACTACTACTACTACTACTACTCTACACACACTACTACTACTACTACTACTACTACTACTACTCTACACACACACTACTACTACTACTACTACTACTACTACTACTCTACACACACACTACTACTACTACTACTCTACACACACACTACTACTACTACTACTACTACTACTACTACTACTACTACTACTCTACACACACACTACTACTACTACTACTACTACTACTACTACTACTACTACTCTACACACACACTACTACTACTACTACTACTACTCTACACACACACTACTACTACTACTACTACTACTACTACTACTCTACACACACACTACTACTACTACTACTACTACTACTCTACACACACACTACTACTACTACTACTACTACTACTACTCTACACACACACTACTACTACTACTACTACTCTACACACACTACTACTACTACTACTACTACTACTACTACTACTACTACTACTCTACACACACTACTACTACTACTACTACTACTACTACTACTCTACACACACACTACTACTACTACTCTACACACACTACTACTACTACTACTCTACACACACTACTACTACTACTACTACTACTACTACTACTACTACTACTACTCTACACACACACTACAACTACTACTACTACTACTACTACTACTACTCTACACACACTACTACTACTACTACTCTACACACACTACTACTACTACTACTACTACTACTACTACTACTACTACTACTCTACACACACACACTACTACTACTACTACTACTCTACACACACACTACTACTACTACTACTACTACTACTCTACACACACACACTACTACTACTACTACTACTACTACTACTACTACTCTACACACACTACTACTACTACTACTACTACTACTACTACTACTACTACTCTACACACACACTACTACTACTACTACTACTACTACTACTACTACTACTCTACACACACACTACTACTACTACTACTACTACTACTACTACTCTACACACACACACACTACTACTACTACTACTACTCTACACACACACTACTACTACTACTACTACTACTACTACTCTACACACACACTACTACTACTACTACTACTACTACTACTACTACTACTACTCTACACACACACTACTACTACTACTACTCTACACACACACTACTACTACTACTACTACTACTACTACTCTACACACACACTACTACTACTACTACTACTACTACTACTACTACTACTCTACACACACACTACTACTACTACTACTACTACTACTACTACTACTACTCTACACACACACTACTACTACTACTACTCTACACACACACTACTACTACTACTACTACTACTACTACTACTACTACTACTACTCTACACACACACTACTACTACTACTACTACTACTACTACTACTACTCTACACACACACACACACCATTTCATCAATCAGAGGAGTATGATCAGCGACAGACTCCGGTCCCTCTCCTGCAGGACAGACAGGCTGTGGAGGTCATTTGTCCCCAGGGCCATACAGCTGTATAACAGCACACAGAAGGAGCTGAGCATCATGGACACACACACACACACCTGCTGCCCACCCCCATACGCTTCATCTGGTTTGTAATGTGTGTGTTTGTAATGTGTGTTATGTGTGTGTTTGTAATGTGTGCTATGTGTGTGGTTGTAATGTGTGTAATG
This sequence comes from Coilia nasus, assembly GCA_027475355.1. Classification (NCBI taxonomy): domain Eukaryota; kingdom Metazoa; phylum Chordata; class Actinopteri; order Clupeiformes; family Engraulidae; genus Coilia; species Coilia nasus. The sequence goes on from CM050198.1 coordinate 1,361,795, forward strand.
TGTGTGTTTGTAATGTGTTATGTGTGTGTGTGTAATGTGTGTTATGTGTGTGTTTGTAATGTGTGTTTGTAATGTGTGTATTGTGTGTGTTATGTGTGTGTTTGTAATGTGTGTTATGTGCGTGTGTGTAATGTGTGCTATGTGTGTGTTTGGTTAAGGTTAGGGTTGGTTTGGTTTGGTGTGTAATGTGTGTGTTTGTAATGTGTGTGTGTAATGTGTGCTATGTGTGTGTTTGTAATGTGTGTATGTAATGTGTGCTATGTGTGTGTGTGTAATGTGTGTAATGTGTGTGTTTGTAATGTGTTATGTGTGTGTTTGTAATGTGTGTGTTTGTAATGTGTGTAATGTGTGTGTGTGTAATGTGTGTTATGTGTGTGTTTGTAATGTGTGTAATGTGTGTTAAGTGTGTGTGTGTAATGTGTGTGTGTGTAATGTGTGTGTTTTTAATGTGTGTTATGTGTGTGTTTGTAATATGTGTTGTGTGTGTGTTTGTAATATGTGTTGTGTGTGTTGTGTGTGTGTGTAATGTGTGTTATGTGTGTGTTAGGTGTGTGTTTGTAATGTGTGTTAGGTGTGTGTTTGTAATGTGTGTTAGGTGTGTGTGTGTGTAATGTGTGTAATGTGTGTAATGTGTGTGTTTGTAATGTGTGTAATGTGTGTGTTTGTAATGTGTGTAATGTGTGTGTAATCTGTGCAATGTGTGTGTGTGTGTGTAATGTGTGTGTTTGTAATGTGTGTAATGTGTGTTGTGTGTGTTTGTAATGTGTGTTATGTGTGTGTTTGTAATGTGTGTTATGTGTGTGTTTGTAATGTGTGTTATGTGTGTGTGATGTGTGTGTGTGTAATGTGTGTTATGTGTGTGTGTATAATGTGTGTGTGTGTAATGTGTGTAATGTGTGTGTTTTTAATGTGTTATGTGTGTGTTTGTAATGTGTGTTGTGTGTGTGTGTAATGTGTGTGTGTAATGTGTGTTATGTGTGTGTGTAATGTGTGTGTGTGTGTGTGTGTAATGTGTGTTATGTGTGTGCTTGCAATGTGTGTTTGTAATGTGTGTGTAATGTGTGTTATGTGTGTTTCTAATGTGTGTGTTTGTAATGTGTGTAATGTGTGTGTTATGTGTGTGTTTGTAATGTGTGTAATGTGTGTGTTTGTAATGTGTGTTGTGTGTGTGTGTAATGTGTGTTATGTGTGTGTGTAATGTGTGTGTGTGTGTGTGTGTAATGTGTGTTATGTGTGTGTGTTATGTGTGTGTGTGTAATGTGTGTTATGTGGGTGTTTGTAATGTGTGTGTGTGTGTGTGTGTAATGTGTGTTATGTGTGTGTGTAATGTGTGTGTGTGTAATGTGTGTTATGTGGGTGTTTGTAATGTGTGTGTGTGTGTGTGTGTAATGTGTGTTATGTGTGTGTGTAATGTGTGTTATGTGTGTGTGTAATGTGTGTGTGTAATGTGTGTTATGTGTGTGTGTAATGTGTGTGTGTGTGTGTGTGTAATGTGTGTTATGTGTGTGTGTTATGTGTGTGTGTGTAATGTGTGTTATGTGTGTGTTTGTAATGTGTGTGTGTGTGTGTGTGTGATGTGTGTTATGTGTGTGTGTAATGTGTGTTATGTGTGTGTGTAATGTGTGTGTGTGTGTGTGTGTAATGTGTGTTATGTGTGTGTGTTATGTGTGTGTGTGTAATGTGTGTTATGTGGGTGTTTGTAATGTGTGTGTGTGTGTGTGTGTAATGTGTGTTATGTGTGTGTGTAATGTGTGTGTGTGTAATGTGTGTTATGTGGGTGTTTGTAATGTGTGTGTGTGTGTGTGTGTAATGTGTGTTATGTGTGTGTGTAATGTGTGTTATGTGTGTGTGTAATGTGTGTGTGTAATGTGTGTTATGTGTGTGTGTAATGTGTGTGTGTGTGTGTGTGTAATGTGTGTTATGTGTGTGTGTTATGTGTGTGTGTGTAATGTGTGTTATGTGGGTGTTTGTAATGTGTGTGTGTGTGTGTGTGTGATGTGTGTTATGTGTGTGTGTAATGTGTGTGTGTAATGTGTTATGTGTGTGTGTGTGTTTGTAATGTGTGTGTTTGTAATGTGTCAGAATCAGAATCAGAATCAGCTTTATTGGCCAAGTATACCTACATATACAAGGAATTTGACTCCGGCAGATGTTAGCTCTCTATACACATAACACAGAACATGTGTGTTATGTGGGTGTTTCTAATGTGTGTGTTTGTAATGTGTGTAATGTGTGTGTTATGTGTGTGTTTGTAATGTGTGTAATGTGTGTGTTTGTAATGTGTGTTGTGTGTGTGTGTAATGTGTGTTATGTGTGTGTGTAATGTGTGTGTGTGTGTGTGTGTAATGTGTGTTATGTGTGTGTGTTATGTGTGTGTGTGTAATGTGTGTTATGTGGGTGTTTGTAATGTGTGTGTGTGTGTGTGTGTAATGTGTGTTATGTGTGTGTGTTATGTGTGTGTGTAATGTGTGTTATGTGGGTGTTTGTAATGTGTGTGTGTGTGTGTGTGTAATGTGTGTTATGTGTGTGTGTAATGTGTGTTATGTGTGTGTGTAATGTGTGTGTGTAATGTGTTATGTGTGTGTGTGTGTTTGTAATGTGTGTGTTTGTAATGTGTCAGAATCAGAATCAGAATCAGCTTTATTGGCCAAGTATACCTACATATACAAGGAATTTGACTCCGGCAGATGTTAGCTCTCTAAACACATAACACAGAACGTAATACAATACAATAAATAAAATAGACTAAACAAGTATGTGTACTTCTATTGCACAGTAGGGACAACAATATACAATATACATACAGGCACCCAATATGGGCAATAATGTACAAGTAGGCACATGGTGTCACAGTGGGTTAAAGAACCGGTATGACAATATACCAATAAGGCATAAAGTTTTGGGGGGGGCACAAAAAGAGTCTTGTGTTGCTGGGCAGGGGACACTTAGGCAAGTCCTCACTAGTGTCATGTGCAAGAGAAGTGCTGGGGGGGGGGAATACATGGGCATAACAGTAAGCATATACACATATGTGCATGTATGAATGTATGCATGTGTAGTTCAGCTGTTCAGTAGGGTGATGGCAGTGGGGAAGAAGCTGTTTTTGTGTCTGGTAGTTTTGGTGCGCAGGGATCTGTAGCGTCTACCAGAGGGAAGGAGGTCGAAGAGGGTGTGTGCAGGGTGAGAGAGGTCTTTGATTATGTTCTCTGCCCGCTTCCTGGTCCTCCCAATGTACAAGTCCTGGAGGGAGGGCAGGGGGGCACCGATGATTTTTTCAGCAGTCCGAATTGTGCGCTGTAGTCTGTGTTTGTCATGTTGTGTGGCTGCTCCAAACCAGACTGTGATGGACGAGCAGAGGATGGATTCTACTACAGCTGTGTAGAAGGTCACCAACAGTTCTTGTGGTAGGCCATGCTTCCGCAGCTGGCGTAGGAAGTACATCCTCTGCTGAGCCTTTTTGAGGATGGCTTTGATGTTGGACTCCCACTTCAGGTCCTGAGAGATGATGGATCCCAGAAACTTGAAAGAGTCCACATTTGATACTGGGCTGTGGGATATTGTGAGGGGGTGCAGCAGTGATGGGTGCTTCCTGAAGTCCACAACCATCTCGACAGTCTTTAGTGTGTTGAGTTCTAGATTGTGTTGGCTGCACCAGAGCACCAGCTTGTCAACCTCCTGTCTGTATGCAGACTCATCACCATCCTGGATAAGGCCAATGACAGTGGTATCGTCTGCAAATTTCAGGAGCTTGACCGCTGGGTCATTGGAGGTGCAGTCGTTTGTGTACAGAGAGAAGAGCAGCGGTGAGAGGACACAGCCTTGGGGAGAACCAGTGCTGATAGTCCGTGTACCGGATGTGACACCTCCGAGCCGCACATGTTGGCTCCTGTCGGTCAGGAAGCCAGGAACAGGACAGGAAGTGTTGTGTGTAATGTGTGTTATGTGTGTATGTAATGTGTGTGTGTGTAATGTGTGTGTTTGTAATGTGTTATGTGTGTGTGTGTGTGAGTGTGTGTGTGTAATGTGTGTGTGTAATGTGTGTGTGTAGTGTGTGTTATGTGTGTGTGTGTGTGTGTGTGTTTGTAATGTGTGGTGTGTGTGTAATGTGTGTTATGTGTGTGTGTGTAATGTGTGTTATGTGTGTGTGTAAAGTGTGTGTGTGTAATGTGTGTGTGTAATGTGTGTGTGTAGTGTGTGTTATGTGTGTGTGTGTGATGTGTGTTATGTGTGTGTGTAATGTGTGTTATGTGTGTGTGTGTAATTTGTGTGTGTGTGTGTGTAATTTGTGTGTGTGCTGCTAGACACCTTCATTTCTTGCTATCAACAAAGTAACTCTAGGGTTAACCCACACACACTCACACACACACTCACAAGCACACACACACTCACACACACACACACACACACACACACACACACACTCACACACACACACTAACACACACACACTCACACACACACACACACACTCACACACACACAAACACACACACTCTAGGGTTCATGCACATGCTAATATAGATGCTAATACACACACACACCCACACACACACACACACACACACACACTCACACACACACTCACACACACACACACACACACTCACACACACTCTCACACACACACACACACACACACACACTCACACACATACACACACACACACACTCACACACTCACACATACACACTCACACACACACACACACTGTTGGAGCCATATTTCAGTTTAAAACCTTGATGGAGAAATGTGGTTAATATGATCATTACGTTATACTGTTTTCAAATACTTACCTGATTAGGCCTGAGCAGTTTACCTGTGTGTATTTACCTGATTAGGCCTGAGCAGTTTACCTGTCTGTATTTACCTGATTAGGCCTGAGCAGTTTACCTGTGTGTATGTACCTGATTAGGCCTGAGTTACCTGTGTGTATTTACCTGATTAGGCCTGAGCAGTTTACCTGTCTGTATTTACCTGATTAGGCCTGAGCAGTTTACCTGTGTGTATGTACCTGATTAGGCCTGAGTTACCTGTGTGTATTTACCTGATTAGGCCTGAGTTACCTGTGTGTATTTACCTGATTAGGCCTGAGCAGTTTACCTGTGTGTACTTACCTGATTAGGCCTGAGCAGTTTACCTGTGTGTATTTAGCTGATTAGGCCTGAGCAGTTTACCTGTCTGTATTTACCTGATTAGGCCTGAGTTACCTGTGTGTATTTACCTGATTAGGCCTGAGCAGTTTACCTGTGTGTATTTACCTGATTAGGCCTGAGTTACCTGTGTGTACTTACCTGATTAGGCCTGAGCAGTTTACCTGTGTGTATTTACCTGATTAGGCCTGAGCAGTTTACCTGTGTGTATTTACCTGATTAGGCCTGAGTTACCTGTGTGTATTTACCTGATTAGGCCTGAGCAGTTTACCTGTGTGTATTTACCTGATTAGGCCTGAGTTACCTGTGTGTATTTACCTGATTATGCCTGAGTTAACTGTGTGTATTTACCTGATTAGGCCTGAGTTACCTGTGTGTATTTACCTGATTAGGCCTGAGCAGTTTACCTGTGTGTATTTACCTGATTAGGCCTGAGTTACCTGTGTATTTACCTGATTAGGCCTGAGTTACCTGTGTGTATTTACCTGATTAGGCCTGAGCAGCTTACCTGTGTGTATTTACCTGATTAGGCCTGAGTTACCTGTGTGTATTTAC
>CM050198.1:1375000-1387500 GCA_027475355.1 Coilia nasus
AAATAAGAATTAGCCATATGGGCCCGACGCCCGCAAGGTGCAAATGTACACCTGTTCTTCTCTGGTGTATTACTTTGGAACGGTACATCGTAGCGATATGGCACTCATGCCTAACGGAACAGCAGAACCAGGGCTTTACAACGTGACCTCCCGCTTATTTTAGGTTGAAAGTAAAGGTAGTAAAAATACCCTGAAAATAGCCTAGGGCCCATAGGATTAAAAGATCATCACTCACTTACTCAGTCACACACACAAAATTAATAATTTTCCACATTTCCTGATAAAATCATAAAGAGCTTGCTGACTGAGCAACCATTAAACTAATCTTGGTTAAAGCATGCAATGTTAAGTTTTTTTATTTTTATTTTTTTTATTTTGAATGTTTTTTATTTAACCTATTTAACATGCATAACCGAGCTATTAAACTGGTAAATGAATTTAAAACTTTATGCATAAACTGACAAATAATGTTAATAATGGAAACACACACACACACACACACACACCCTGTATATAACTTTCTTCTTGCTTGCTATTCTTTTAAATCATCTCATGCCTTTAAGGTAAAGGAGACCCTCAGAGGTGTGAAGAGTGCCTTGGCTCTTACTGCTGATGTGTGGACGAGTCGTGCAAAATTTCCTGAGTGAGGATTGGAAGATAAAGACCTCAACCTTGCCACCATGCCTCTTGAGGAGAGGCATACTGGCTCAAATATACTGACACGAATGGAAGATAAAGACCTCTTGAGGAGAGGCATACTGGCTCAAATATACTGACACGAATGGAAGATAAAGACCTCTTGAGGAGAGGCATACTGGCTCAAATATACTGACACGAATGGAAGATAAAGACCTCTTGAGGAGAGGCATACTGGCTCAAATATACTGACACGAATGGAAGATAAAGACCTCTTGAGGAGAGGCATATATATAGGCATATATATATAATATACTGACACGAATGGAAGATAAAGACCTCTTGAGGAGAGGCATATATATAGGCATATATATATAATATACTGACACGAATGGAAGATAAAGACCTCTTGAGGAGAGGCATATATATAGGCATATATATATAATATACTGACACGAATGGAAGATAAAGACCTCTTGAGGAGAGGCATATATATAGGCATATATATATAATATACTGACACGAATGGAAGAGGTTCTGACGAAGTTTGACATCTTGCCCACCAAAATAAAGCAGTAGTTAATGACAGTGGTTCCACTATGGTGAAGCTGATATGTGTGTGTGTGTGTGTGTGTGTGTAGTTCATGACACACACACCAGCTCACACACCAGCTCATAGTTAACACTGGACACACACACACACCAGCTCATACACACACCAGCTCATACGCACACCAGCTCATAGTTAACGCTGGACACACTCCAGCTAATAGTTAACGCCGCTCTCAAAGAAACAACCATTAGCAGAGCACTAGGTGCTGCTAGGCAGCCAGTGGAGCACTTTAAGACCCCGTTCACACTAGGATTTTCAAAATCCGGATTCAAAATCCGGATAAAATTTATCCTAGAACCTCTTGCGTTCATACCAGACTTTACTTAATCTGGATTGCAAAAATCCTGTCCGGCGAATATCCGGATAATTGGCCATGACTGCAGTTCGAATAGAAACCGCTAGATGTCGCTAAGCAAAGTGGGGTTAGCGAACAACAGCCTGGCAAATTCGCGAGAAGCATAAAAAACTATGGATATAAAGACATGGTATAACAAACCAATCCCCCTTCCCCACATAAAATAAATCTGAATTGCTTTTACTCAAGCGAGCTTAATCCTACATTCTCTGTATGTCTCGTGGCTGGTGGTGAATGCTTGGCTGAAAACATTTCAATTGCCCACCGTGATGCGGTGCATTAAATGACTCCTTGTCAAATTAATTGGAAGAAACAAATGACTAGGCCTATAACATTGCCTTGTGTCATTTTAGGCTACTTTTTTATGCAGTTTCGCAGTGCTGAAGTGGTTTAAAACAAGACTTTTCTTCCTTTAGCAACCGTTGCCATCAGCAAACAAAAGTAGGCTAATGCAATATAGATGACCTAGCTCATATTTGGCTGATAAAAATTGCAAGGTGTTGATCTAATTAGTATTAAAATGAACTGTTTCGGCCATTGTTATACCTTAAAGTAGCAGTAAATTGTGTCATTTGGCTACGTTTTGTTGGCAGCAATGTGGAAATATCCAAATGTGAGACCGCGGTGAATGTGAGACGCATTCCCTAAGCATTTGACGCTCCGTGGCCGTCGGTCTTGTAACATTAAAACATGGAAGAAACAAATGACTAGGCCTATAACATTGCATTGTGTCATTTTAGGCTACTTTTTTAATGCAGTTTCGCAGTGCTGAAGTGTGCAGCTGCCGACATAAATTCCCAACTTGCCAGTGTCTCTCCTTTATATGCCTTGTGCATGGTAACGTGGTTCTTCGCGGTGGCTTCGCAGTTAACTGTTCTAAACGTGTGTGTCAAGCCAATAGGTCAAAATCACTTGTTTTTCTATTAAATTCATATATGTTTGCCATTTCCGACCGTTTGGGCTGACGGTAGTGGTAGCCTACCGTTGGTTTAAAACAAGACTTTTCTTCCTTTAGCAACCGTTGCCATCAGCAAACAAAAGTAATGCAATATAGATGACCTAGCTCATATTTGGCTGATAAAAATGGCAAGGTGTTGATCTAATTAGTATTAAAATTAACTGTTTCGGTCATTGTTATACCTTAAAGTAGCAGTAAATTGTGTCATTTGGCTACGTTTTGTTGGCAGCACTGTGGAAATATCCGAATGTGAGACCGCGGTGAATGTGAGACGCATTCCCTAAGCATTTGACGTTCCGTGGCCGTCGGTCTTGTAACATTAAAACATGGAAGAAACAAAGGACTAGAAGCGACCTGGCTAGTACAAAGCTGAAGACAAAACAGGAGCAAACGAATGTCAAGAAAAATGTGCTGATGCAGGACATCAGTACAAGATGGAATAGCACATTCCACACGATAGAGACGCTCCTCGAACAAGATGGAATAGCACATTCCACACGATAGAGACGCTCCTCGAACAAGATGGAATAGCACATTCCACACGATAGAGAGACTCCTCGAACAAGATGGAATAGCACATTCCACACGATAGAGACGCTCCTCGAACAAGATGGAATAGCACATTCCACACGATAGAGACGCTCCTCGAACAAGATGGAATAGCACATTCCACACGATAGAGAGACTCCTCGAACAAGATGGAATAGCACATTCCACACGATAGAGACGCTCCTCGAACAAGATGGAATAGCACATTCCACACGATAGAGAGACTCCTCGAACAAGATGGAATAGCACATTCCACACGATAGAGACGCTCCTCGAACAAGATGGAATAGCACATTCCACACGATAGAGACGCTCCTCGAACAAGATGGAATAGCACATTCCACACGATAGAGACGCTCCTCGAACAAGATGGAATAGCACATTCCACACAAGCCCCCCCCCCTCCCCCCCCACAGCATAGCCTTGCTCCTTGTGTTATGCCCTTCCCACACACCCACAGCACACAGACCCTCACACATACAGCACACAGACCCTCACACCCCCCCCTCCCCACACAGCATGCAGCATATAGCCTTCCTCCTTGTGTTATGCCCTTCCCACACACCCACAGCACACAGACCCCCACACATACAGCCCCCCCCCCCCCACATCACGCAGCATATGCCCCCCCATACATGCAAAGGACACACAGCCAACCCCACCCCCCCCCCCCCCAACACACACACGACACAGACCCCATCCCCACCTAACACACATACACAAGTAGCATGCAAGTAGCAGGTAAGCATGCAAGACACGGTCCTACGTCGCCTCCCTCACACACAGCTCTCACACCAACAACCCCACCCCCCCACACCGCACACACACACACAGCACATAGGACTCAGCCCTCACAGCTCAAGGCCCACTCACCCCACACACACACACACTAAGCATGCAGCCCCCCCCCCCCCCTCACACACACACACTTCACACAGCATATAGCTTGCTGCCCACCTCCCCACACACACAGCACACAAGATGCAGCCACATACACATACACACAGGACAGCCCTCGCAGCTCAATCCCCCACCCACCACACACGGAGCTTGCGTCACCCTCACTGCCCCCCTCTCACTCACAGCCCCCCCACCCCCGCACACATACAGCACACAGTATATAGTCTTGCTGCCTGCCTCATGCCACCTCCCTCCACCCCCCCCACACACAGCACAGAAGTCACAGCCCTCACGGCTCAAGCCCCCCTCCCACATGCACACAGCACATATCTTTGCTCCCCAGCTCTCTCCACACACGTGTGTCCAACCCCACCTCAGCGCTGTCAGCTGCACACGCAGAGCCACCCCCCACACAGCCCGTCATCTGCCACCACAGCCAGTCCTTCCTCCCAATCATAACTGCACTTTATGCACTTTATCCCACCCCCCTTCACCTTTTTTCTACCTCTGCCCTTCTTATGGCCCCCCCAAATGCATTCTACGCACTTTACTCCCCATGCACAGTCTAGACCCACAATCATCAGTTTCACTGCATGTCCTACTACCCAGTATGTCTATGTACGTGACAAATAAAACTCCTTGTATCCTTGTATCCTTGTATCCTTGATAGAGAGACTCCTCGAACAAGATGGAATAGCACATTCCACACGATAGACTCTTCGAACAAGATGGAATAGCACATTCCACACGATAGAGACGCTCCTCGAACAAGATGGAATAGCACATTCCACACGATAGAGACGCTCCTCGAACAAGATGGAATAGCACATTCCACACGATAGACACGCTCCTCGAACAAGATGGAATAGCACATTCCACACGATAGAGACGCTCCTCGAACAAGATGGAATAGCACATTCCACACGATAGAGAGACTCCTCGAACAAGATGGAATAGTACATTCCACACGATAGAGACGCTCCTCGAACAAGATGGAATAGCACATTCCACACGATAGAGAGACTCCTCGAACAAGATGGAATAGCACATTCCACACGATAGACTCCTCGAACAAGATGGAATAGTACATTCCACACGATAGAGAGACTCCTCGAACAAGATGGAATAGCACATTCCACACGATAGAGACGCTCCTCGAACAAGATGGAATAGCACATTCCACACGATAGAGAGACTCCTCGAACAAGATGGAATAGCACATTCCACACGATAGAGACGCTCCTCGAACAAGATGGAATAGCACATTCCACACGATAGAGAGACTCCTCGAACAAGATGGAATAGCACATTCCACACGATAGAGAGACTCCTCGAACAAGATGGAATAGCACATTCCACACGATAGAGACGCTCCTCGAACAAGATGGAATAGCACATTCCACACGATAGAGAGACTCCTCGAACAAGATGGAATAGCACATTCCACACGATAGAGAGACTCCTCGAACAAGATGGAATAGCACATTCCACACGATAGAGACGCTCCTCGAACAAGATGGAATAGCACATTCCACACAATAGAGAGACTCCTCGAACAAGATGGAATAGCACATTCCACACGATAGAGAGACTCCTCGAACAAGATGGAATAGCACATTCCACACGATAGACTCCTCGAACAAGATGGAATAGCACATTCCACACGATAGAGACGCTCCTCGAACAAGATAGAATAGCACATTCCACACGATAGAGACGCTCCTCGAACAAGATGGAATAGCACATTCCACACGATAGAGACGCTACTCGAACAAGATGGAATAGCACATTCCACACGATAGAGAGACTCCTCGAACAAGATGGAATAGCACATTCCACACAATAGAGAGACTCCTCGAACAAGATGGAATAGCACATTCCACACGATAGAGACGCTCCTCGAACAAGATGGAATAGCACATTCCACACGATAGAGAGACTCCTCGAACAAGATGGAATAGCACATTCCACACGATAGAGAGACTCCTCGAACAAGATGGAATAGCACATTCCACACGATAGAGACGCTCCTCGAACAAGATGGAATAGTACATTCCACACGATAGACTCCTCGAACAAGATGGAATAGTACATTCCACACGATAGACTCCTCGAACAAGATGGAATAGCACATTCCACACGATAGAGACGCTCCTCGAACAAGATGGAATAGTACATTCCACACGATAGAGAGACTCCTCGAACAAGATGGAATAGTACATTCCACACGATAGACTCCTCGAACAAGATGGAATAGCACATTCCACACGATAGAGACGCTCCTCGAACAAGATGGAATAGCACATTCCACACGATAGAGACGCTCCTCGAACAAGATGGAATAGCACATTCCACACGATAGAGACGCTCCTCGAACAAGATGGAATAGCACATTCCACACGATAGAGACGCTCCTCGAACAAGATGGAATAGTACATTCCACACGATAGACTCCTCGAACAAGATGGAATAGTACATTCCACACGATAGAGAGGCTCCTCGAACAAGATGGAATAGTACATTCCACACGATAGAGACGCTCCTCGAACAAGATGGAATAGCACATTCCACACGATAGAGAGACTCCTCGAACAAGATGGAATAGCACATTCCACACGATAGAGACGCTCCTCGAACAAGATGGAATAGCACATTCCACACGATAGAGAGACTCCTCGAACAAGATGGAATAGCACATTCCACACGATAGAGAGACTCCTCGAACAAGATGGAATAGCACATTCCACACGATAGAGAGACTCCTCGAACAAGATGGAATAGTACATTCCACACGATAGACTCCTCGAACAAGATGGAATAGCACATTCCACACGATAGAGACGCTCCTCGAACAAGATGGAATAGTACATTCCACACGATAGAGAGACTCCTCGAACAAGATGGAATAGTACATTCCACACGATAGACTCCTCGAACAAGATGGAATAGCACATTCCACACGATAGAGACGCTCCTCGAACAAGATGGAATAGCACATTCCACACGATAGAGAGACTCCTCGAACAAGATGGAATAGCACATTCCACACGATAGACAGACTCCTCGAACAAGATGGAATAGCACATTCCACACGATAGAGAGACTCCTCGAACAAGATGGAATAGCACATTCCACACGATAGAGAGACTCCTCGAACAAGATGGAATAGTACATTCCACACGATAGACTCCTCGAACAAGATGGAATAGCACATTCCACACGATAGAGACGCTCCTCGAACAAGATGGAATAGTACATTCCACACGATAGAGAGGCTCCTCGAACAAGATGGAATAGTACATTCCACTCGATAGAGAGGCTCCTCGAGCAGCGCTGGCCTCTCACTGCCACTCGCTCAGATCCTGAGGGAACTCCAAGGGGGAAACAATACTTTGAAATACTTTGACCTGACGCCAGAGCAGTGGGAGCTGAAACACTTTGACCTGAAGCCAGAGCAGTGGGAGCCTCTTGAGGAACTGAAGCCAGAGCAGTGGGAGCCTCTTGAGGAACTGAAGCCAGAGCAGTGGGAGCCTCTTGAGGAACTGAAGCCAGAGCAGTGGGAGCCTCTTGAGGAACTGAAGGGTTGGCACCTTTGGTTTGCTACTGTTTACCTCAGCGGAGAGCAGTACACAGCCTGTGTGTGTGTGTGTGTGTGTGTGTGTGTGTGTGTGTGTGTGTGTGTGTACACAACCATTTCTGGTCTTCCACAGGTCGTCAAAGGGCTGACACGGGCTGTACACCCAAGCCAATTTGAGACAAGCTCAGGAAAATCTTTCCTTGCCAGTGCAGAAAAAGGGATGACACAGAGATGGGGGAGTATTTAACACAGAGATGGGGGAGTATTTAACACAAAGATGGAGATGGGGGAGTATTTAACACAGAGATGGGGAGTATTTAACACAGAGATGGGGGAGTATTTAACAGAGATGGAGATGGGGGAGTATTTAACACAGAGATGGAGATGGGGGAGTATTTAACACAGAGGTGGGGGAGTATTTAACACAGAGATGGGGGGTATTTACCACAGAGATGGGGGAGTATTTAACACAGAGATGGGGGTGTATTTAACAGAGATGGAGATGGGGGAGTATTTAACACAGAGGTGGGGGAGTATTTAACACAGAGATGGGGGAGTATTTAACACAGAGATGGGGGGTATTTACCACAGAGATGGGGGAGTATTTAACACAGAGATGGGGGTGTATTTAACAGAGATGGAGATGGGGGAGTATTTAACACAGAGATGGGGGGTATTTATCACAGAGATGGGGGAGTATTTAACACAGAGATGGGGGTGTATTTAACAGAGATGGAGATGGGCGAGTATTTAACACAGAGATGGGGGAGTATTTAACACAGAGGTGGGGGAGTATTTAACACAGAGGTGGGGGAGTATTTAACACCGAGGTGGGGGAGTATTTAACATAGAGATGGAGATGGGGGAGTATTTACCACAGAGGTGGGGGAGTATTTAACACAGAGATGGGGGAGTATTTAACACAGAGATGGGGGAGTATTTAACAGAGATGGAGATGGGGGAGTATTTAACACAGAGATGGGGGTGTATTTAACAGAGATGGAAATGGGGGAGTATTTACCACAGAGGTGGGGGTGTATTTAACACAGAGATGGGGGAGTATTTAACACAGAGGTGGGGGTGTATTTAACACAGAGATGGGGGAGTATTTAACACAGAGATGGAGGAGTATTTACCACAGAGATGGAGGAGTATTTAACACAGAGATGGGGGAGTATTTAACACAGAGATGGAGGAGTATTTACCACAGAGATGGAGGAGTATTTACCACAGAGATGGGGGAGTATTTAACACAGAGATGGGGGAGTATTTAACACAGAGATGGAGATGGGGGAGTATTTAACACAGAGATGGGGGAGTATTTACCACAGAGATGGGGGAGTATTTAACACAGAGATGGGGGAGTATTTAACACAGAGATGGGGGAGTATTTACCACAGAGATGGGGGAGTATTTAACACAGAGATGGAGATGGGGGAGTATTTACCACAGAGGTGGGGGAGTATTTAACACAGAGATGGGGGAGTATTTAACACAGAGATGGGGGAGTATTTAACAGAGATGGAGATGGGGGAGTATTTAACACAGAGATGGGGGTGTATTTAACAGAGATGGAGATGGGGGAGTATTTAACACAGAGATGGGGGAGTATTTAACACAGAGGTGGGGGTGTATTTAACACAGAGATGGGGGAGTATTTAACACAGAGATGGAGGAGTATTTACCACAGAGATGGAGGAGTATTTAACACAGAGATGGGGGAGTATTTAACACAGAGATGGAGGAGTATTTACCACAGAGATGGAGGAGTATTTACCACAGAGATGGGGGAGTATTTAACACAGAGATGGGGGAGTATTTAACACAGAGATGGAGATGGGGGAGTATTTAACACAGAGATGGGGGAGTATTTACCACAGAGATGGGGGAGTATTTAACACAGAGATGGGGGAGTATTTAACACAGAGATGGGGGAGTATTTACCACAGAGATGGGGGAGTATTTAATACAGAGATGGGGGAGTATTTAACACAGAGATGGGGGAGTATTTAACACAGAGATGGGGGAGTATTTACCACAGAGATGGGGGAGTATTTAACACAGAGATGGAGGAGTATTTAACACAGAGATGGGGGAGTATTTAACACAGAGATGGGGGAGTATTTAACACAGAGATGGAGATGGGGGAGTATTTACCACAGAGGTGGGGGAGTATTTAACACAGAGATGGGGGAGTATTTAACACAGAGATGGGGGAGTATTTAACAGAGATGGAGATGGGGGAGTATTTAACACAGAGATGGGGGTGTATTTAACAGAGATGGAAATGGGGGAGTATTTACCACAGAGGTGGGGGTGTATTTAACACAGAGATGGGGGAGTATTTAACACAGAGGTGGGGGTGTATTTAACACAGAGATGGGGGAGTATTTAACACAGAGATGGAGGAGTATTTACCACAGAGATGGAGGAGTATTTAACACAGAGATGGGGGAGTATTTAACACAGAGATGGAGGAGTATTTACCACAGAGATGGAGGAGTATTTACCACAGAGATGGGGGAGTATTTAACACAGAGATGGGGGAGTATTTAACACAGAGATGGAGATGGGGGAGTATTTAACACAGAGATGGGGGAGTATTTACCACAGAGATGGGGGAGTATTTAACACAGAGATGGGGGAGTATTTAACACAGAGATGGGGGAGTATTTACCACAGAGATGGGGGAGTATTTAATACAGAGATGGGGGAGTATTGAACAGAGATGGAGATGGGGGAGTATTTAACATAGAGATGGGGGTGTATTTAACAGAGATGGAAATGGGGGAGTATTTACCACAGAGGTGGGGGTGTATTTAACACAGAGATGGGGGAGTATTTAACACAGAGGTGGGGGTGTATTTAACACAGAGATGGGGGAGTATTTAACACAGAGATGGAGGAGTATTTACCACAGAGATGGAGGAGTATTTAACACAGAGATGGGGGAGTATTTAACACAGAGATGGGGGAGTATTTAACATAGAGATGGGGGAGTATTTACCACAGAGATGGAGGAGTATTTACAGTCTCAGGAGAGAAAGAAAATCCAGTTATTTTTGCAGCTGCCCTAGACCCCAGATATAGAAAGCTGAAGTTTTTGACTCCTGAAGATGGCATTAGAGTGCAGGGGACAGTTGAAGTGCTGTCAAAGAAGCCAAAAAGGCTGGGACACAGCATGCACACGTGACCAGGGCCAGAAGAGGGCCAGTGTTTCAGGTGGAACTGAAAGCAGTGCTATGGAAACGTGAAGAGGGCCAGTGTTTCAGGTGGAACTGAAAGCAGTGCTATGGAAACGTGAACAGGGCCAGAACAGGGCCAGTGTTTCAGGTGGAACTGAAAGCAGTGCTATGGAAACGTGAAGAGGGCCAGTGTTTCAGGTGGAACTGAAAGCAGTGCTATGGAAACTCTCCTTCAGTCTGACACAGACAGTCAGTGAGAATGAGGATGGAGAATCAGAGGAGGACCAAAAGATCCAAGTTGCAATAAGTGAAATTCAGCCGCACTCTCTAAAATGGATGATCCTCTCAAACGGTGGAGTGACGATGACGGTGGAGTGACGATGACGGTGGAGTGACGATGAGAGGCGTTTCCCCACACTGTCAAAGACGGCCAAATCTTTTCTTTGCATCCCCGCAACCTCCACCCCATCGGAGCGGATTTTCTCTGCAGCAGGGAACATCTGCTCTCAAAAGAGAGCAAGCCTTTCTCCAAGCCATGTAGAAATGCTAACTTTCCTGGCCATGAACAAGAGCCTTGTGCAGATTGGGATGAAACAGTATCAGAGTGTAGCACAGTACAGTTGTGACTGAGCACTGTTTGATAATGCACTTTTCCTATATTTGAGACCAAATTTGATTTTGGTGAATAATTCCTTCAGGTGCCTACCTCACTTTATTTAAATGTAGTCATGTTTGATAATGCACTTTTCCTATATTTGAGACCAAATTAGATTTTTGTGAATAATTCCTTCAGGTGCCTACCTCATTTTATTTAAATGTAGTCATGTTTGATATGTTTGCTGCCAGAGCAAGGGCAGACACTCCTGAAAACCTGAAGTATTTATTTTTGTGTTGTTTAGGCCAGTGCCTTGTCCTTATTTACTCAGCTGTTTGCTTTAGGCCAGTGCCTTGTCCTTATTTACTCAGCTGTTTGCACTTCATGCTGCTCTGTTGAAGAACTGTTTGTTGATACAAGCTTCATATCTCATTTAAGGTTAAATGAGCTATCACCTTAAACGTTATTATTTTTAGTTAGCACATACATTCAGTTAGCACATACCTTAAACACTTCAAGCAGGAAGCTAACGATCTGATCAGCTGCATGCTGGTACGATAAGCTGTATGTTTTACAGTCATTTTACGTATGATCCGATTAGTCGACTAATCGAAAAAATAATCGGTGATTAGCCGACTAATCGAAAAAATAATCAGTGATTAGTCGACTATGAAAATAATCGGTGATTAGTCGACTAATCGAAAAAATAATCGGTGATTAGTCGGCAATCAAAATAATCGTTTGTGGCAGCCCTACTGCTGACACACACACACACAGTCATAGTCATACACACACACACACACACACACACACACACACACACCTAGGGTTAAACCTGCTGCTGACACACACACACACACACCTAGGGTTAAACCTGCTGCTGACACACACACACACACACACACACACACCTAGAGTTAAACCTGCTGCTGACACTGACACACACACACACACACACACACACACACACACACCTAGAGTTAAACCTGCTGCTGACACACACACACAAACACACACATCTAGAGTTAAACCTGCTGCTGACACACACACACACACACACACACACACCTAGTGTTAAACCTGCTGCAGACACACACACACAGACACATTATCACTCTCACACACACACACA
>CM050198.1:1392500-1395000 GCA_027475355.1 Coilia nasus
GCAGGGGTAACTCAGGAGGGGTGGTTATAGGAGCAGGGGTAACTCAGGAGGGGTAGTTACAGAATCGGGGGTAAATCAGGAGGGGTGGTTATAGGAGCAGGGGTAACTCAGGAGGGGTAGTTACAGAATCGGGGGTAAATCAGGAGGGGTGGTTATAGGAGCAGGGGTAACTCAGGAGGGGTGGTTATAGGAGCAGGGGGTAAATAAGGAGGGGTAGTTACAGAATCAGGGGGTAAATCAGGAGGGGTGGTTATAGGAGCAGGGGTAACTCAGGAGGGGTGGTTATAGGAGCAGGGGTAACTCAGGAGGGGTAGTTATAGGAGCAGAGAGGTAAAGTGGTGTTTACCTCATTTGGGTGTACAGAAAGTGATGTTGACTTATCCGTGCAGACAGGAAATGGTGTTTATCCCATGCGCTTGTACAGGAAGTGATGTTTACCTCTTCTTGGAGTACAGGAAGTGATGTTGAATTATTTGAGCGTACAGGAAGTGATGTTTACCTCATGCGTTCTTACAGGAAGTGATGTTTAGCTCATGTGGGCATACAGGAAATGGTGTTTACCTCATGTGTTTGTACAGGAAGTGGTGTTTACCTCATGTGTTTGTACAGGAAGTGATGTTTATCTCGTGTGCGTACAGGAAGTGGTGGGCGCATTTGACTTGAGCTAGACGTTTGCATCCGTTTGCAGCCTGACGCTGAAAATGTTGCATTGTGGTTAGAAATTGTGTCCGACATGCCCGAAATGTGTGAGGGTGTCACAACAATGTGACCATGACACATGACCCGAAAACTCACGGGAGCATGACGCTTACAGACAAATCGTACAGACCTTTGCAGTTGCCTCCACACAACTGCAAGTGGCTAGCTAACGCCTCCTCGGTGATGCTACTTTGCCATGGTTGGTTAAAAGTTCACTGACGTCTGTGCAGGTGCATTGTCCGGTGCTCCCCGACTGGACTTGTCGTCAAGTGTACGTTATTTTACTCCAATTTGAAGATATATCTCTTCTCTCTATTTTTACCTTGTTCTGATGGTTTATCTGACGCTGTCAAGCCCGGCCCATTATTTATTTAATGATTAATCCCATTTCTATTTCATTGTCCGTGTTATATACCTACTTATGGTCATTGTTTTATTGTTTTGCTGTCTTAGTTTTCATGTTTGTGTTGTGGAGCACTTTGGGGCAACTCGTTTTGTTCCAATGTTAATCTAAACAATAAGAAAGACTGGATTTGAATTAAACTCTCAGTGCACCCCCCTATAACCATAGACTGTAGAGGACTACAACCCCCGCCCTCCCTCTCCACACATGACTTGTGTGTCATCTGCTATGATGATCGGGTAGGCGCGAGCTCAGTCTCGTTAGGATTTGTGTCCGACTTTATTTTCCTCATTTAATGCCCACCCCTGCTGTAACCAGCAATTCTCGTTGACGTATGCAGCCAGTTGCAGACGGGCGGACTGGAATCTCGAACGAGCCTACTGTTTACCTCCTGTGTTTGTACAGGAAGTGATGTTTACCTCATGTGGGCGTACAGGAAGTGGTGTTTCCCTCATGTGGGCGTACAGGAAATGGTGTTTACCTCATGTGGGTGTACAGGAAGTGACGTTTACCTCATGTGGCCGTACAGGAAGTGATGTTTACCTCATGTGGGCATACAGGAAGTGTGTCATGAAGTCACATTTAACACAGAACTGAGAACTTCTTTACAACCTGCAGTTTAACCCTAAACCTAACAGCAATTTGAAACTACATGATGTCAACACACACACACACACACACACACGTGTTACTAGAGGATACAACACTCACACAAGCACATCACACACACACGCACACGCGGGCGCGCACGCACGCATGCACACACACAGGTGTTCCTGGAAGTTATAACACACACAGAAGAGTGTTACTAGAGGCTGTAACACACACACACACAACACACACACAAGAAGGAGTCTGACAGCAGTAAATTCTGAACACACTCGTTTATGACGTGTCATGTTGCCATCTCTCTCCTGCATCTTTGAGGCAAGAACACATATTACTATAAACATCAACACACTCCGCCGTCTGCCAAGCGACACACACACACACACACACACACACACACACACACACACACACACACACACACACACAGGCGTCTGCAAGCGGATATGCACACAACACACATTCACCTGAAATAGCATACATTTTGAACACACACACGCACACACACTCCTATAGAACTCTCGGTTGTGTAAAGGGAAGGAGAGAAGAGGAGTCCATTGCTGGGGTCGAGGGGGGTGTGTAGGTAAGAGTGTGTTTGTGTGAGTGAGTGAGTGTGTGTGTGTTTAGGTGTGTAGGTAAGAGTGTGTTTGTGTGAGTGAGTGAGTGTGTGTGTGTTTAGGTGTGTAGGTAAGAGTGTATGTTTTGTGTGAGTGAGTGTGTGTGTTTAGGTGTGTAGGTAAGAGTGTGTGCTTGTGTGAGTGAGGAAATGTGTGTGTGTGTGTGTGTGTT
>CM050198.1:1397500-1427500 GCA_027475355.1 Coilia nasus
GCCTAGGAGAGTGGTAGCCTAATAGAGTGGTGGTCTAGGAGAGTGGTAGTGTAGGAGAGTGGTGGTCTAGGAGAGTGGTGGTCTAGGAGAGTGGTGGTCTAGGAGAGTGGTAGCCTAGGAGAGTGATGGCGTAGGAGAGTGGTAGTGTAGGAGAGTGGTAGCCTAGGAGAGTGGTAGCCTAGGAAAGTGGTAGCCTAATAGAGTGGTGGTCTAGGAGAGTGGTGGTCTAGGAGAGTGATGGTCTAAGAGAGTGATAGCCTAGGAGAGTGGTAGTGTAGGAGAGTGGTGGTCTAGGAGAGTGGTAGCCTAGGAGAGTGGTATTCTAGGAGAGTGGTGGTCTAGGAGAGTGGTAGCCTAATAGAGTGGTGGTCTAGGAGAGTGGTGGTCTAGGAGAGTGGTGGTCTAGGAGAGTGGTAGCCTAGGAGAGTGGTAGTCTAGGAGAGTGGTGGTTTAGGAGAGTGGTAGCCTAGGAGACTGGTAGTGTAAGAGAGTGGTAGCCTAGGAGAGTGATGGTCTAGGAGAGTGGTAGCCTAATAGAGTGGTAGCCTAGGAGAGTGGTAGCCTAGGAGAGTGGTAGCCTAGGAGAGTGATGGTGTAGGAGAGTGATGGTGTAGGAGAGTGGTAGCCTAATAGAGTGGTGGTCTAGGAGAGTGGTGGTCTAGGAGAGTGGTGGCCTAGGAGAGTGGTGGTCTAGGAGAGTGGTGGTCTACGAGAGTGGTGGTCTAGGAGAGTGGTGGTCTAGGAGAGTGGTGGTCTAGGAGAGTGGTAGCCTAGGAGAGTGGTGGTCTAGGAGAGTGATGGTCTAGGAGAGTGGTGGTCTAGGAGAGTGGTAGCCTAGGAGAGTGATAGTGTAGGAGAGTGGTGGTTTAGGAGAGTGGTGGCCTAGGAGAGTGGTGGTCTAGGAGAGTGGTGGTCTAGGAGAGTGATGGTCTAGGAGAGTGGTAGCCTAATAGAGTGGTAGCCTAGGAGAGTGATGGTCTAGGAGAGTGGTGGTCTAGGAGAGTGGTGGTCTAGGAGAGTGGTGGTCTAGGAGAGTGGTGGTCTAGGAGAGTGGTAGCCTAGGAGAGTGGTAGCCTAGGAGAGTGGTAGTGTAGGAGAGTGGTGGTTTAGGAGAGTGGTAGCCTAGGAGAGTGGTAGCCTAGGAGAGTGGTAGTGTAAGAGAGTGGTAGCCTAGGAGAGTGATGGTCTAGGAGAGTGGTAGCCTAATAGAGTGGTAGCCTAGGAGAGTGGTAGCCTAGGAGAGTGGTAGCCTAGGAGAGTGGTAGCCTAAGAGAGTGATGGTCTAGGAGAGTGGTAGCCTAATAGAGTGGTAGCCTAGGAGAGTGGTAGCCTAGGAGAGTGATGGTGTAGGAGAGTGATGGTGTAGGAGAGTGGTAGCCTAATAGAGTGGTAGCCTAGGAGAGTGGTAGTCTAGGAGAGTGGTGGTCTAGGAGAGTGGTGGTCTAGGAGAGTGGTGGTCTAGGAGAGTGGTGGTCTAGGAGAGTGGTGGCCTAGGAGAGTGGTGGCCTAGGAGAGTGGTAGCCTAGGAGAGTGGTAGCCTAGGAGAGTGGTGGTCTACGAGAGTGGTGGTCTAGGAGAGTGATGGTCTAGGAGAGTGATGGTCTAGGAGAGTGGTAGCCTAGGAGAGTGGTGGTCTAGGAGAGTGATGGTCTAGGAGAGTGGTGGTCTAGGAGAGTGGTAGCCTAGGAGAGTGATAGTGTAGGAGAGTGGTGGTTTAGGAGAGTGGTGGCCTAGGAGAGTGGTGGTCTAGGAGAGTGGTGGTCTAGGAGAGTGGTAGCCTAGGAGAGTGGTGGTCTAGGAGAGTGGTAGCCTAGGAGAGTGGTGGTCTAGGAGAGTGGTGGTCTAGGAGAGTGATGGTCTAGGAGAGTGGTAGCCTAGGAGAGTGGTAGCCTAGGAGAGTGGTAGCCTAGGAGAGTGGTGGTCTAGGAGAGTGATAGTGTAGGAGAGTGGTGGTCTAGGAGAGTGGTGGTCTAGGAGAGTGGTAGTGTAGGAGAGTGGTGGTCTAGTAGAGCGATGGTCTAGGAGAGTGGTAGCCTAATAGAGTGGTGGTCTAGGAGAGTGGTGGTCTAGGAGAGTGGTAGCCTAGGAGAGTGGTAGTCTAGGAGAGTGGTAGTCTAGGAGAGTGATGGTCTAGGAGAGTGGTGGTCTAGGAGAGTGGTGGTCTAGGAGAGTGGTAGTCTAGGAGAGTGGTAGTCTAGGAGAGTGATGGTCTAGGAGAGTGGTGGTCTAGGAGAGTGGTAGCCTAGGAGAGTGGTGGTCTAGGAGAGTGATGGTCTAGGAGAGTGATGGTCTAGGAGAGTGGTAGCCTAGGCGAGTGGTGGTCTAGGAGAGTGGTGGTCTAGGAGAGTGGTAGTGTAGGAGAGTGGTGGTCTAGTAGAGTGATGGTCTAGGAGAGTGGTAGCCTAATAGAGTGGTGGTCTAGGAGAGTGGTGGTCTAGGAGAGTGGTGGTCTAGGAGAGTGGTAGCCTAGGAGAGTGGTGGTCTAGGAGAGTGGTAGCCTAGGAGAGTGGTGGTCTAGGAGAGTGGTAGCCTAATAGAGTGGTGGTCTAGGAGAGTGGTGGTCTAGGAGAGTGGTAGCCTAGGAGAGTGGTGGTCTAGGAGAGTGGTAGCCTAGGAGAGTGGTAGCCTAGGAGAGTGATAGTGTAGGAGAGTGATGGTCTAGGAGAGTGGTGGTCTAGGAGAGTGATAGCCTAGGAGAGTGGTAGCGTAGGAGAGTGGTGGTCTAGGAGAGTGGTAGCCTAGGAGAGTGGTGGTCTAGGAGAGTGGTGGTCTAGGAGAGTGGTAGCCTAATAGAGTGGTGGTCTAGGAGAGTGGTGGTCGAGGAGAGTGGTAGTCTAGGAGAGTGATAGTGTAGGAGAGTGGTGGTCTAGGAGAGTGGTAGCCTAGGAGAGTGGTGGTCTAGGAGAGTGGTGGTCTAGGAGAGTGGTGGTCTAGGAGAGTGATGGTCTAGGAGAGTGGTAGCCTAGGAGAGTGATGGCGTAGGAGAGTGGTAGCCTAATAGAGTGGTGGTCTAGGAGAGTGGTGGTCGAGGAGAGTGGTAGTCTAGGAGAGTGATGGTCTAGGAGAGTGATGGTCTAGGAGAGTGGTAGCCTAGGAGAGTGGTGGTCTAGGAGAGTGATGGCGTAGGAGAGTGGTAGCCTAATAGAGTGGTGGTCTAGGAGAGTGGTGGTCTAGGAGAGTGGTGGTCTAGGAGAGTGGTAGCCTAGGAGAGTGACGGTCGAGGAGAGTGGTGGTCTAGGAGAGTGATGGTCTAGGAGAGTGATAGTGTAGGAGAGTGGTGGCCTAGGAGAGTGGTGGTCTAGGAGAGTGGTGGTCTAGGAGAGTGGTAGCCTAGGAGAGTGGTAGCCTAGGAGAGTGGTAGCCTAATAGAGTGATGGTCTAGGAGAGTGATGGTCTAGGAGAGTGATGGTCTAGGAGAGTGGTGGTCTAGGAGAGTGATGGTCTAGGAGAGTGATGGTCTAGGACAGTGATGGTCTAGGAGAGTGGTGGTCTAGGAGAGTGATGGTCTAGGAGAGTGGTGGTCTAGGAGAGTGGTGGTCCAGGAGAGTGGTGGTCTAGGAGAGTGGTAGCCTAGGCGAGTGGTAGCCTAGGAGAGTGGTGGTCTAGGAGAGTGGTGGTCTAGGAGAGTGGTGGTCGAGGAGAGTGGTGGTCTAGGAGAGTGGTAGCCTAGGAGAGTGACGGTCGAGGAGAGTGGTGGTCTAGGAGAATGGTGGTCTAGGAGAGTGGTGGTCTAGGAGAGTGGTAGCCTAGGAGAGTGGTGGTATAGGAGAGTGGTGGTCTAGGAGAGTGGTAGCCTAGGAGAGTGGTAGCCTAGGAGAGTGATGGTCTAGGAGAGTGGTGGTCTAGGAGAGTGATAGCCTAGGAGAGTGGTAGTGTAGGAGAGTGGTGGTCTAGGAGAGTGGTAGCCTAAGAGAGTGATGGTCTAGGAGAGTGATGGTCTAGGAGAGTGGTGGTCTAGGAGAGTGGTGGCCTAGGAGAGTGGTAGTGTAGGAGAGTGATGGTCTAGGAGAGTGGTAGCCAAGGAGAGTGATGGCGTAGGAGAGTGGTAGCCTAATAGAGTGGTGGTCGAGGAGAGTGGTGGTCTAGGAGAGTGGTGGTCTAGGACAGTGGTAGCCTAGGAGAGTGGTGGCCTAGGAGAGTGGTGGTCTAGGAGAGTGGTGGTCTAGGAGAGTGGTGGTCTAGGAGAGTGGTAGCCTAGGAGAGTGGTAGTGTAGGAGAGTGATGGTCTAGGAGAGTGGTAGCCTAGGAGAGTGATGGCGTAGGAGAGTGATAGTGTAGGAGAGTGATAGTATAGGAGAGTGATGGTCTAGGAGAGTGGTGGTCTAGGAGAGTGGTGGTCTAGGAGAGTGGTAGCCTAGGAGAGTGACGGTCGAGGAGAGTGGTGGTCTAGGAGAGTGATGGTCTAGGAGAGTGATAGTGTAGGAGAGTGGTGGCCTAGGAGAGTGGTAGCCTAGGAGAGTGGTGGTCTAGGAGAGTGGTAGCCTAGGAGAGTGGTAGCCTAGGAGAGTGGTAGCCTAATAGAGTGATGGTCTAGGAGAGTGATGGTCTAGGAGAGTGATGGTCTAGGAGAGTGATGGTCTAGGAGAGTGATGGTCTAGGAGAGTGGTGGTCTAGGAGAGTGATGGTCTAGGAGAGTGATGGTCTAGGAGAGTGGTGGTCTAGGAGAGTGATGGTCTAGGAGAGTGGTGGTCTAGGAGAGTGGTGGTCTAGGAGAGTGGTGGTCCAGGAGAGTGGTGGTCTAGGAGAGTGGTAGCCTAGGAGAGTGGTAGCCTAGGAGAGTGGTGGTCTAGGAGAGTGGTAGCCTAGGAGAGTGGTGGTCTAGGAGAGTGGTGGTCTAGGAGAGTGGTGGTCGAGGAGAGTGGTGGTCTAGGAGAGTGGTAGCCTAGGAGAGTGACGGTCGAGGAGAGTGGTGGTCTAGGAGAGTGATGGTCTAGGAGAGTGGTGGTCTAGGAGAGTGGTGGTCTAGGAGAGTGGTAGCCTAGGAGAGTGGTGGTATAGGAGAGTGGTGGTCTAGGAGAGTGGTAGCCTAGGAGAGTGGTAGCCTAGGAGAGTGATGGTCTAGGAGAGTGGTGGTCTAGGAGAGTGATAGCCTAGGAGAGTGGTAGTGTAGGAGAGTGGTAGCCTAGGAGAGTGGTAGCCAAGGAGAGTGATGGCGTAGGAGAGTGGTAGCCTAATAGAGTGGTGGTCGAGGAGAGTGGTGGTCTAGGAGAGTGGTGGTCTAGGAGAGTGGTAGCCTAGGAGAGTGGTGGCCTAGGAGAGTGGTGGTCTAGGAGAGTGGTGGTCTAGGAGAGTGGTAGCCTAGGAGAGTGGTAGTGTAGGAGAGTGATGGTCTAGGAGAGTGGTAGCCTAGGAGAGTGATGGCGTAGGAGAGTGATAGTGTAGGAGAGTGATGGTCTAGGAGAGTGGTGGTCTAGGACAGTGATGGTCTAGGAGAGTGGTAGCCTAGGAGAGTGGTGGTCTAGGAGAGTGATAGTGTAGGAGAGTGATAGTGTAGGAGAGTGATGGTCTAGGAGAGTGGTGGTCTAGGAGAGTGGTGGTCTAGGAGAGTGGTGGTCTAGGAGAGTGGTAGGCTAATAGAGTGGTAGCCTAGGAGAGTGGTGGTCTAGGAGAGTGATGGTCTAGGAGAGTGATGGTCTAGGAGAGTGGTGGTCTAGGAGAGTGATGGTCTAGGAGAGTGGTGGTCTAGGAGAGTGGTGGTCTAGGAGAGTGGTGGTCTAGGAGAGTGGTAGCCTAGGAGAGTGGTAGCCTAGGAGAATGGTGGTCTAGGAGAGTGGTAGCCTAGGAGAGTGGTGGTCTAGGAGAGTGGTGGTCTAGGAGAGTGGTGGTCTAGGAGAGTGGTAGCCTAGGAGAGTGGTAGCCTAGGAGAGTGATAGTGTAGGAGAGTGATGGTCTAGGAGAGTGGTAGCCTAGGAGAGTGGTAGTGTAGGAGAGTGATGGTCTAGGAGAGTGGTGGTCTAGGAGAGTGATAGCCTAGGAGAGTGGTGGTCTAGGAGAGTGATGGTCTAGGAGAGTGATGGTCTAGGAGAGTGGTAGCCTAGGAGAGTGGTGGTCTAGGAGAGTGGTGGCCTAGGAGAGTGGTGGTCTAGGAGAGTGGTGGTCTAGGAGAGTGATAGCCTAGGAGAGTGGTGGTCTAGGAGAGTGATGGTCTAGGAGAGTGGTAGCCTAGGAGAGTGGTGGTCTAGGAGAGTGATGGTCTAGGAGAGTGGTAGCCTAGGAGAGTGGTAGTGTAGGAGAGTGATGGTCTAGGAGAGTGGTGGTCTAGGAGAGTGATAGCCTAGGAGAGTGGTGGTCTAGGAGAGTGATGGTCTAGGAGAGTGATGGTCTAGGAGAGTGGTAGCCTAGGAGAGTGGTGGTCTAGGAGAGTGGTGGTCTAGGAGAGTGGTAGCCTAGGAGAGTGATGGCGTAGGAGAGTAATGGTCTAGGAGAGTGGTGGTCTAGGAGAGTGGTGGTCTAGGAGAGTGGTGGTCTAGGAGAGTGGTAGCCTAATAGAGTGGTGGTCGAGGAGAGTGGTGGTCTAGGAGAGTGACGGTCGAGGAGAGTGGTGGTCTAGGAGAGTGATGGTCTAGGAGAGTGGTGGCCTAGGAGAGTGGTGGTCTAGGAGAGTGGTGGTCTAGGAGAATGGTAGCCTAGGAAAAGTCTTTGGCCACTGCAGTACGAACTGCTAGCGATATATAAAAAAAAACGCCTGTAGTTCAGTGACATAAGGTCGGTCTGATTGGTTTACACGCAAACAGCACTGGCCTATGAGATGCTGGCTACTCTGTTTCTGATTGGTCTACACGCAAACAGCACTGGCCTATGTGATGCTGGCTACTCCGTTTCTGATTGGTCTACACGCAAACAGCACTGGCCTATGTGATGCTTGCTAATCTGTTTCTGGTCGGCGCAAGGTTATTATTTGCCTCTGGGCCCTACAAAATGACTTCTTTAGCCAGGGTTAGGGTAATACTTTAGCCCCCGGGAAATGTGGAGAAGGTTTAACGGTATCAACATTTGGATACCACCCAACCCCAACACACACACACACACCTTCTGAGAATGATCACTGCTCTTCTCTCCTTGATGTCCTGTGGTCTTATGCAGTGGGTGATCTCATCGGCTGCGTAACCACTGAAACACACACACACACACACACACACACACACACACACACACACGCACACACAAACTAGGATGAAGTGTTTTGGGAGCATCATAACATATGTGGGATGAAAAGTCAGGTGTCAGTACGAGAAATTACACACACACACACACACACACACACACACACACACACACACCTGAGTATGGTCACACTGCCCCTCCTGACAGGCAGGTAGAGCACAGGTTCGGAGACGCGTATGGGGGCACACACACACACACACACACACACACACACACACACACACACACACACACACACACACACACCTGAGTATGGTAACACTGCCCCTCCTGACGGGCAGGTACAGCACGGGTTCAGAGACGCGTATGGGCTTGAACTGGAACTTGCAGCCGAAGCAGAGCGCGCTGTCGCTGAAGAAGGAGACGGAGACGATGGGGCGCTGGAAGATGTGGATGGGGTCCACGTGCGACACGATGCAGCCGCCGGGCTGGTAGTCGTTGATCACCGCACTGTTCACGAAGCCCTCCGCCAGTAGGCCCTGCCCCACCAGCCGCGAGATCACCAGCTCCTGCACCCACTCCGGGATGGCATCCACCTACACACACACACACACACACACAAACAGCTCCCATTTGTCATTGTGATCTCACGCCACAGCACAGCACACAATCTACACACACACACACACAGCACGAAGTCCACACACACACACACAGAGCACACAGTCTACCCCAGGGGTACCCACTGTTTTTTGGCTCGTGAGCTACTTTTAAAACGACCATGTCACCGCGATCTACTGAGGAAGATGATGATGAAGATGGCAATGGTGATGATGAAAATATTGATGATGATGCATCACAGCACTACTTTAATACAATTGTATTATGATTTGTATTACTTTCGAATGAACCTTTAGAGCACAACTCCACATGCTCCACATGTTTAGTGACAAGAAGAAACTCCTTAAATCAACGGATAGAGCTGTCGAAATCTCTGCAAGAATTTCCCCAAACTAAGCCATCTCACGTCGGTGTGTAGCAAGAGGTCAGAATAGTTAGTAAGCCTCTTCCAACTGTGCACGGAACAGACGTCTTTGAAGAGACCTCGCTCAAATACAACAGGCTATTTTGGTTGCGACATCAACAATCTCTATCATGCATTTTCCGCATAATGAAGTGACTGCTGCCCTGTTAACTGCATTTTTACTTCCGTCACATTTCTCAGTTGGCTTTTCAGGGGGAAGTCACACACACAGACACAGCTAGGCCTGTCATGAGGCTGGATCTCACACACTTACACACACACACACACAGACACACACACACAGACACAGGTAGGTCTGTTGTGATAAACAATAAGTTAATTAATAGCATGATAAATTAAAATGAGTGCGATAACTTTTCCAGCCGAAATAAATAACATTTACATGCGTGCTTATTTTCCAGACCTCTCCCTCCCCCTCTCTCTCTCTCTCTCCCTCCCCCTCTCTCCCTCCCCCTCTCTCTCTCCCCCCCTCCCTTCCTCCCTCTCTCTCTCCCTCTCCCCCCCCCCTCTCTCTCTCTCCCTCCCCCCCTCTCTCTCTCTCCCTCCCCCCCCCCTCTCTCTCTCCCTCCCCCCCCCCTCTCTCTCTCTCTCTCTCTCTCTCTCTCCCTCCACCCCCCCCCTCTCTCTCTCTCTCTCTCTCTCTCTCCCTCCACCCCCCCCCCTCTCTCTCTCTCTCCCCTCTCTCTCTCTCTCTCTCTCTCTCTCTCTCTCTCTCTCTCTCTCCCTTCTACTGACATTAAACTGTATGGCTAGTAGGGTAGTAGGCTATAACAAAGACGTCTTGTTGGCTTTCATTACTCTTAATTAATTTAAAAGCAACTGTCGCTGCTTCCAACTCCCCTCAGTAACAACACGCATTGCTAAAATCAACGCGTTTTAAGCGAATAATTGTGCAGTTGTCTCAAGTTTATTTGCAGCTTCTTCTATGTTTTTCATTTTCTGCTCCGTATCACTTAAGTGGGTCAATTTAACGATGTGACAAACTCTCACAACAGCGGCAAACTTTTACAAACAGGTTGTTGTGGGATAGTTTGGGGTATAAATGGTCTGCAGTGTAGGCTCTGTGTAATGCAACTGTTTCTACCTTCTGACATTGAACTACAAAATGTTTTCTGTATACATTGCTCAGTCCAACAAACACTTCTCGTTATGCTTATTAAATAGGGCAACTGTCGCTGCATCCGACCCACCTAAACTTAGAACACACATTGCTAAAATCAACATACATTACATGTTTAAAGTGAATCACTGCGCTTTTGATCATGCCACCTTTCGCAATGACAACGCAATGAAAATGTTCCCATGTGGACGTAAATATTTACTGCTCTGTTGTCGTGTGGACGCGACTTTTTTTTTTACCCACAAAGAAAAAAATCCAGGAGCGTTGTCGTGTGGACGGGGCCTTAGACTAGTGCAGTCTCGAACCCGTGACCGCATGTAGCCTAGTGCAGTATCGAACTCGTGACCTCATGTAGCCTAGTGCAGTCTCGAACCCGTGACCTCATGTAGCCTAGTGCAGTATCGAACCCGTGACCTCATGTAGCCTAGTGCAGTCTCGAACTCGTGACCTCATGTAGCCTAGTGCAGTCTCGAACCCGTGACCTCATGTAGCCTAGTGCAGTCTCGAACCCGTGACCTCATGTAGCTTTAGTCAAGACGCTCTTTGCTCGCGTTTATGTCACTGACACCCTTGTCTCTACTGGACAAAATGTCCCTGTGCCACAGTGTTACGAGACAGGCAAACATTGCCAAACTCCTGCTCCTTCTCAGGACAAATGTTCTCAACCATTTATCATGCAGTCTTTAACAAGTTCACCATCAGTGAAAGGTGTGCAGTCTTTAGCAAATTCACCATCAGTGAAAGGTGTGCAGTCTTTATCAAATTCACCATCAGTGAAAGGTGTGCAGTCTTTAGCAAATTCACCATCAGTGAAAGGTGTGCAGTCTTTAGCAAATTCACCATCAGTGAAAGGTGTGCAGTCTTTAGCAAGTTCACCATCAGTGAAAGGTGTGCAGTCTTTATCAAATTCACCATCAGTGAAAGGTGTGCAGTCTTTATCAAATTCACCATCAGTGAAAGGTGTGCAGTCTTTATCAAATTCACCATCAGTGAAAGGTGTGCAGTCTTTATCAAATTCACCATCAGTGAAAGGTGTGCAGTCTTTAGCAAATTCACCATCAGTGAAAGGTGTGCAGTCTTTAGCAAGTTCACCATCAGTGAAAGGTGTGCAGTCTTTATCAAATTCACCATCAGTGAAAGGTGTGCAGTCTTTATCAAATTCACCATCAGTGAAAGGTGTGCAGTCTTTATCAAATTCACCATCAGTGAAAGGTGTGCAGTCTTTAGCAAATTCACCATCAGTGAAAGGTGTGCAGTCTTTAGCAAATTCACCATCAGTGAAAGGTGTGCAGTCTTTATCAAATTCACCATCAGTGAAAGGTGTGCAGTCTTTAGCAAATTCACCATCAGTGAAAGGTGTGCAGTCTTTAGCAAATTCACCATCAGTGAAAGGTGTGCAGTGCAGGGCAGTCAATGTTGCTACCTAGTGCCATTGTGGCATTTTCATTTGACTCACAAGTTCTTGTGAAAAACACTGGTGTGCGTGTGTGTGTGTGTGTGTGTGCGCGCGCGCGCGGCCAGGCCAAGTTCTTGTGAAAAACACTGGTGCGTGTGTGCGTGTGCGCACGTGTGTGTGTGTGTGTGTGTGTGTGTGTGCGCGCGCGTGCGCCCAGGTGAGTTCTTGTGAACGTTAAAACACCCTCCAGTTGCTTCGATTTTTCGCACCGTTCATTGGGAATGGGCATGTGACATCACATGACTTCGCGCAGGAGAAGGAACCGCCCACCTAGTGGCCAAGTTTTCCCTTCTTCGGTGTTAACCTGTTAACTGGTTCAGTGAAAGAACTCTTTTTACTCTGCTAAATTATTTTTATCTACGGTCTGGACCAAGACTACCCACCCCCCCCATGACGTATAATGCAACATAACTGCAACATAATGCAATGTTTCTTAAAATCTAACGATCTAAAAACATGGGCCCATAATATCTGTCATAGACTGTATGTGAGAGAATGTAGCCTATGCTATCTAAGGCTTCTACACCTAATGTGTTTGAACAGCACCGAACACAAAATAAAACATTATAACATTTTCATGTGGGAACTTGGCTGACCCAGAGGTAAAATTTAAAATAGCATCACATTTCTTAGGACAAGCACACAAAATAACTGAATTAACACCTAAGAACGATAACACAAGAAATGATGTTGCGATGGAAGTTAGAGCTCATGTTCAGGACGATTCCGAGCCTCATGATGGAAAAAGGACTCCGTTGTAGATTGGCTTGCCATCACATGGGGCGACGGTGCATTGAGTAAGTGCGCTTTGCCAAATGGAGCGATGGTCGTGGCTGTTACCGCAGAAGGGTCAGTCCCCCTAACTCCCTAACTTTGACCAAAAATACCACGACAACAAATCCACCATTCCGCTAACACTTTTGATGCTGTTTTGTGCTATTAATTAAATACAGACTACCCGCAAAATGAATGAGTAGGTGAAGTTTACTTTGCCCCGCGGTGTCCAGGCAGAAAATGTGACTATGCACTGGTTAGTGATTTCGCGAATGCATAGCCTATGTTGTATTGCCTAGGACTCATGACAAATTACTTGAAACATTTTTGCGGCCTACAGAATGCAGCCTAGAATGAGCATTCTGTATCAGAATGAGAGAGGCGTGCACACAAAATAAAAATAAAAACTTCTCAAGAAATGGACGACAGAGAAAATGTTTTGCCTAAAGTTAGGTAATGTTTTTAAAGTCAGGGGGAGAGGAAGAGAGGATATTTTATCCAGGCACACAGGTTGGTTATCACATTCCAGTTGTCAGGTTATGCTTTCTGAAGCATACCAATAATTCTAAACTGGCTGTCTCTCCACTCACGCAAAATGACGGACGAGAACAGCATGCGTTTTTGTATGCAACTGCTCAAAAGCTGTAATTTTATCCGACACGATTTTGCACATTTCTCCCGGGGAGAAACCCCCAAACACTGACTCGGTAAAGTCGTTCTTGCATCCCCACTTTAATTGCATTCACGCGCCGATGGCAGGTGAATGTATGAGACGCTGCAGACAGTTTTTTTTTTTTTTGCCGTAGGATCTATAGCAGGGGTGCTCACTACGTCTACCAGTCGATCGCGAAGGCAGTGCTGGTAGATCGCCTGTTGTCTAATTTTTATTGTTAGGTTGGTTATCAACTAGACAACAACTAGATAACAACTAGAACGGCTACTGGAAAACTGCAGCAAAGAAGGAGTCCTAGCTAGTTCGCTAACTTGTATCTAGCCCATACTGTTCATAAAAACTATGACAGTGACTTCCCTGTGAAAAGCAAACTAAGAAATGTGAAGGAAAATAAAAATGCCCTTTACAGCGCAGCAGTCACTTCATTATGCGGAAAATGCATAGCCGCGTTTCCATTAGGGGAGGTTCCGATGGTAATTCAGGGAGAGGGAAAATTTCAGGGACTGTTGTTTGGTTGGTCCTCTCACCTCGCGTGTCTCCACTACAACTACGTTTTATCGGACCTCTAGTAAACAAAGGGAAACTTCGGTGTCTCAGAGCAGCGAACATGACTGACTGCAGGCTTGCATTCTATGTTGATTTATGAATTAAACCGGATAAATCCTAAACGTTTGTGGTTAGTGTTCCTATTTATTGTGAGTTTCCAGTCCATTTATGTCTACTATGTTTCATAAGATTAGATGTTCCGAGTGACATTATGACAAGATTAGCAGGCTAAAGTTAGCCAAGTAAACATGTTTTAAGAAGGTAATTAATTGCCTGAGGACATCGTTGTGCACCACATAGCAAGTAGTTAAATGCTTTATCGTGGAAACGGCCAAAACAAGCTCTCCTACAACTCTGAGTTTGATAGACTGTACGTTTTCCTCTAACATGCATATGAAAATACTCCATAGGAAGCGTATTAGTCTGCTAGCATGCTGAATTAGTTTGCTAATCTAAAAATAATACGAGTCTGTCTTCAAACTAACCTCTAAGATTAGATAAAATATAGTTACATGGGCAACTGTGTTTGTAATGAACTCTGTTGTGAGAAATTAATTTAGTCTGTTTCGAAAAAATATTTTCGTATGGCATAGTGATTTTTAGATTACCTATGGCTGGTAGTGTTTAACAACAGCCTATCAGCATCGAGTTTACCACAGGCTACAAGCTGAACTTTTTCAGGGCCGAACGGAGTACCTAATCCCTTTAGGTACTCCGTTGGTCCCTTTAAAAGTTCCGGGAGATCGCCCATTTCGGAACTTCCCGATAGTGGAGACACGCGCCAACCGTGAGAAGGCCGAAAAATTACCCGGAACTCACTGTAGTGGAAACGCGCCTCATGAAAGAGATCGTTGATGTTGCAACCAAAATAGCCTGTTGTATTCGAACGAGGTCTCTTCAAAGACGTCTGTTCCGTGCACAGTTGGAAGTTGGAACTATTCTGACCTCTTGCTACACACCGAGGTGAGATGGCTTAGTAGGGGGAAATTCTTGCAGAGATTTCGACAGCTCTGTCCGTTGATTAAGGAGTTTCTTCCTGTCACTAAACATGCGGAACACAAGCAACTTAATGACAATCGGTGGCTGCTAGACTTGGCGTTTGTAACTGATCTTACTATCATGTTGAACGAACTTAAGCTTGGAGCTGCAAGGAAAAGACAAAAGCGTGGTCGACATGAGACATGATCAGCTCAGCTAATGCATTCAAACGAAAAATAAAATTGCTGTCCTCAAAGTTGCAGCGCTATGATTTGGGAAACTTCCGAAACCTCGCATCGGAGCTGGAGAAAGCAATTCGTGTTCGCAAATTGTCAGTGTGCGCGCTACACACAGCAGCTCTATGCAACCCTGTCTGACTCCCTCCAGTGCAGGTCATCATCAGATTAATTAAGTCCTGGCAATAGATAATTACAAATGTATTAGAGTTGTACTCTAAAGGTTCATTTGAAAGTAATACAAATGTATTATTATAATTGTGCTGTAAACGTCCATTATATCATAATACAACTGCATTAAAGTTGTGCTGTGAAGGTTTATGCATGGATGCATATATTTTAACTATGTTGCATGTGTAATGCAACATGTATATCAATAAATAAACATATCAATAAACTGCATAAAGGTACATATGAAACGCATACTGAGTGATTTATCATCATCATCATCACCATCGCCATCATCCTCAGTAGATCGCGGCGACATGGCCGTTTTAAAAGTAGCTCGCCAGCCAAAAATTAGTTAGCACCCCTGATCTATAGCATTGCAATCAACACTGCCTAGGTAAAAATACTGCCATATCGACAGGGCAAGCAAATGCACAAAAGATTATTGTTTTATTGCGTTTACTGTTTGTGTGTGTGTGTGTGCTCAGACACACATTTTCACCAACACTGACAGCTGTGAAAAGGCAGCCTATGGGAGATGTCAACATTAAGCCGTGTCCATTGAAGTGTTATTAGGAAATGGCTTAGCTTATCCGGGAACAATTATAAATCATCATGTCTTATGTCTTACCTCTCAAAAAATCGAAACCGAAATTCCAATATTTTGGAGGCAAAGGTAGAGTGGGCATGACTACAGATTTCCACGAGAGGTTTGGTGCTCATTGTCTTGTATGTATCTCATAAGGATCCATATCGCCGATCAAACTGATTTTTTTTTTTTTTCAGATCGCGTACAGCATGAGTTTGTCCCTGTACAAGCCATGGTGTTTTTTTGCACAAATATTTAGCATTCTAAACAAAACTGAACTATACTAAACTGCAAATCAGCCTACTGTCTCACTCCCTTGTGTTGGTAAGCTGTTGTTCTGGCCTACGAAAATGGCAGCACGCATTGACTTCTCCCCATATACATGTGTGTGTACTTGCATCTGTAAGTATGCTTGAGTTAGATATACATGTGTGTGTACTTGTATCTGTAAGTATGCTTGAGTTAGATATGAGTGTGTACTTGTATCTGTAAGTATGCTTGAGTTAGATATGTGTGTGTGTACTGGTATCTGTAAGTATGCTTGAGTTAGATATACATGTGTGTGTACTTGCATCTGTAAGTATGCTTGAGTTAGATATTCTTGTGTGTATACTTGTATCTGTAAGTATGCTTGAGTTAGATATGAGTGTGTACTTGTGTCTGTAAGTATGCGTGAGTCAGATATGTGTGTGTGTACTTGTGCCTGTAAGTATGCTTGAGTTAGATATGTGTGTGTGTACTTGTGTCTAAGTATGCTTGAGTTAGATATACATGTGTGTGTATACTTGTATCTGTAAGTATGCTTGAGTCAGATATGTGTGTGTGTACTTGTGTCTAAGTATGCTTGAGTTAGATATACATGTGTGTGTATACTTGTATCTGTAAGTATGCTTGAGTTAGATATACATGTGTGTATATACTGGTATCTGTAAGTATGCTTGAGTCAGATATGTGTGTATACTTGTATCTATAAGTATGCGTGAGTCAGATATGTGTGTGTGTACTTGTGTCTGTAAGTATGCTTGAGTCAGATGTGTGTGTGTATACTGGTATCTTTTAGTATGCGTGAGTCAGATATGTGTGTGTGTACTTGTGTCTGTAAGTATGCTTGAGTCAGATGTGTGTGTGTATACTTGTATCTGTAAGTATGCGTGAGTCAGATATGTGTGTGTGTACTTGTGTCTAAGTATGCGTGAGTCAGATATACATGTGTGTATACTTGTATCTGTAAGTATGCATGAGTCAGATATGCGTGTGTGTGTACTTGTATCTATAAGTATGCGTGAGTCAGATATGTGTGTGTATACTTGTATCTGTAAGTATGCGTGAGTCAGATATACATGTGTGTATACTTGTATCTATAAGTATGCGTGAGTCAGATATGTGTGTGTATACTTGTATCTGTAAGTATGCGTGAGTCAGATATGTGTGTGTGTGTACTTGTGTCTGTAAGTATGCTTGAGTCAGATATGTGTGTGTATACTTGTATCTTTTAGTATGCGTGAGTCAGATATGTGTGTGTATACTTGTGTCTGTAAGTATGCGTGAGTCAGATATGTGTGTGTGTGTACTTGTGTCTGTAAGTATGCTTGAGTCAGATGTGTGTGTATACTTGTATCTGTAAGTATGCGTGAGTCAGATATACATGTGTGTATACTTGTATCTGTAAGTATGCGTGAGTCAAATATGTGTGTGTGTACTTGTGTCTGTAAGTATGATTGAGTCAGATATGTGTGTGTACACTGGTATCTGTAAGTATGCTTGAGTTAGATATACATGTGTGTGTACACTGGTATCTGTAGGTATGATTGAGTTAGATATACATGTGTGTGTACACTGGTATCTGTAGGTATGATTGAGTTAGATATACATGTGTGTGTATACTGGTATCTGTAGGTATGATTGAGTTAGATATACATGTGTGTGTATACTGGTATCTGTAAGATTGCTTGGCCAGTAAGTGTGAGTCTGATACCTCCCCCTCGGAGTACAGGCGCTCTTGTCCGGGGCCTCGGCGTTCCAGCTGCGCGCCGTACGTGTATCCCTCGCCGAAGAAGTACTTGTTCCTCAGAGGCGCGCGGTCCACCGTGTGCTCGCGGTACAGCCCCTTGTCCCCCTTGGCGACCACCTCGTCAATCTTCTGCTCGATGCGCGCGCACTCCTGAGCGGTAAAGACGGTCGCCTGCTTGATGCCGCTCTTGACGCGCCGCGCCTCTGCCTCGCGCAGCTCCTGGTCACTGGCGTCCTCGTCGGACTCCTCGCGGTACTTGCGCTTCTTGGCGCCGCCGTTGCTCCGCTCGTGAAGTCGGTTTTTGAAGTTGTCTCTGTGCGGCGTCATGGCTTTCAGCTTCTCGCGCAGGTCCGTGAAGCCACTCGAAGACATATTGATAGTCAACTAACGAACTACCGAAACTTAACTCCGGAAATCTTATTTAAGTTCCCATGCTTGCTTACTCACGCGTTGTGTGCGCGCCCGGAGAGCAGCGATGAACTACGTGACCGGGGCCACGCTACTATCTGCCTGCGTAGCTCAGGCGCTAGCTAAGGTTACCGGCTAATGCTAACAGGACAGCGGTGGCCAGAACACTGCTGCTGGCCAGCAAGGTAGCTAGCCCGCGAACACTCTGCGGCAGCAGCGCTGGCACCAACTACTACACCGTGAACAGCTTCTAGAATACTTCCTGTTCAGTCAAGTGTTTACAAAAGACATATTGCTTTCTCTCTGCCTGAGGGAATCGCGTCAACGCCAGCCCAGTGTGTGCGGCATGTCGAGCTAGTCGGCACCAGCTAGCTAGCAGTGAACCCACAGACTGGCAGCCTACCGTTAAGTAACTTAAGCGTGCAGGGGCTAAGTCGGGCTATATCGGTACTACCGGCCTGATATTTGAAACCTTAACGGTGTCCTGTCCCGATGACCAAGTGTTCTGCAGAGCTGGTGGGCTCCATGACCAGTAGACGGCGAATCCCAGCAGCCACGGCCAGTCCAAAATAACCAGAGCCAGCCTCCAAAGCCCTCATCGCGCATGCGCCCCGCGCCGGCTCGGCACTCAGCAGCCTGCCTGCGCGAGGACGTGGAAATACATTTCCAATCAGGCTGCAGTGCGCATGCGGCCCGTCAAAACCAGCTGTCGCACAATAAACAAACGCACACACACACACCCATCCATCCGTCACAACCTAAACACACACTCTCTCTCTCTCTCTCTCTCTGTCTCTCTCTCTCTCTCTCTCTCTCTCTCTCTCTCTCTCTCACACACACACAGGAATGAGGTGCAGCAGTGATGCAGTTTAGTTATTTCAGATCTAAAGCTAACAATCTACACACTACACACTACACACTACATCTACACACTACATCTACACACTACACACTACACACTACATCTACACACTACACCCTACACACTACACACTACACACTACACACTACACCCTACACACTACATCTACACACTACACTCTACACACTACACACTACACACTACACACTACATCTACACACTACACCCTACACACTACACACTACACACTACACCCTACACACTACACACTACACACTACATCTACACACTACACCCTACACACTACACACTACACTCTACACACTACACACTACATCTACACACTACACACTACATCTACACACTACATCTACACACTACACACTACACACTACACACTACATCTACACACTACACACTACATCTACACACTACACACTACACACTACACACTACATCTACACACTACATCTACACACTACACACTACACACTACATCTACACACTACACACTACATCTACACACTACACACTACACACTACATCTACACACTACACACTACACACTACATCTACACACTACATCTACACACTACACACTACATCTACACACTACACACTACACACTACATCTACACACTACTCACTACACACTACATCTACACACTACATCTACACACTACACACTACACACTACACACTACATCTACACACTACATCTACACACTACATCTACACACTACATACACACACTACATCTACACACTACATCTACACACTACACACTACATCTACACACTACATCTACACACTACATCTACACACTACACACTACATCTACACACTACACACTACATCTACACACTACATCTACACACTACATCTACACACTACACACTACATCTACACACTACATCTACACACTACACACTACATCTACACACTACATCTACACACTACACACTACATCTACACACTACACACTACACACTACACACTACATCTACACACTACACACTACATCTACACACTACACACTACAT
The DNA here is from genome assembly GCA_027475355.1 of Coilia nasus. NCBI lineage: Eukaryota > Metazoa > Chordata > Actinopteri > Clupeiformes > Engraulidae > Coilia > Coilia nasus. The sequence continues at coordinate 1,416,514 of CM050198.1, forward strand.
CTACACACTACATCTACACACTACACACTACATCTACACACTACACACTACATCTACACACTACACACTACGGCTGTGTCCCATTTCTACCACTTCCACTCATTTTCACCCCTAACACTCGCTTTTGCGCGTTCTCGTGAAAGTGTAGGGTGCCCCATTACTTTCGAGTGCGAGTGGAAGTGCTGTTAAACCCTTAAAAACACCACTCAGTTTGTAGTAAGGGTTGAACCCTCACTTCACGGAGTAGGGAAGAATAGTTTTCCCAGGGTTCATTGCGAACTCGGGACTCACAACCAGAAGAAAAAAACAACATGGCTGACCAAGTCCCGTCCGCGACGAAGGAGATGCACAAATGTAAGTACATTTAATTAATACCAGTTGTTGTTAGGGCGTGTAAGTAGCAGTGTATCCCTGATAAGTATACTGTCTGCTATTAAATTACCCAGAACTACGAATGATGTTCGCGTTGTAATTTTTTTTCCTCAGATGTGCCGTTACAGATGTAAGCTACCGTTAGCATGCTTATGTTGGTTACAAAGACGTCAGATATACTCAGAGATAAAAGCCTATTTTTCGGTCATATGGATAATGTTAGTTATGAATTGGTTATGTTTGTGTTTATTTCAGTCCTGGGGTTTACTCTTATTTTATGTGTTCGTGTTGACACCGCTGCTGAATATGTCTGATACCAGTAGCTAGCTCTGGACAAACACATTAGCTAAGCTGTCCCAACTAACTTGTTTACGTCTTGGATATATGTCAGGGACTGTGGAGCAGACCAAGGGATTGATCGCCTTCAGGGTGAAAAATCAAGAGGCGTTCACAAAAAAAAAGTTCGCCTCCAAGCAGCTGTGGGAGTGAGTAGAATGACTTATCCACTGTGTCAGTATCAGTGCTATTGATGTATATACCCAGATACACAGACCTTTTGTTGCTATTTATTACAGGGTTGCAGTGAAACAGCTGGGTTTGGAGGGGAGAGTGACAGGGCAACAAGCCAGTAAGAAGTGGGAGAACCTTAAAATGAAATACAGGGTAAGTGTGGATGTTTTTATAACTCAATACACATAATAAATAATACAAAACCTCAGCTCCGTAATACAACACATTTACTCACTCAGGGTAGAGTGGCAAAACCATTACATAACATAGGATTACATTATAGTACTCTCTACATCTTAAAATGTGTATAGATAAACGGTTTTGCAGACAATTACCTGCGCAGAGCGGTATGTATGGTGTAAATAAATAAACCAAGTGGTATTAATGACATTTACTAATGTTGACCAAACTAATGTTAACCAAACTGATGTTGAGGTGTTCTGCCTTTTTTTTGTCCTTCCTTATTTTAAGGATTATGTTATGTGTACTGTGTACAGAAGCTGAGGGGGCCAACCACGGGGTCTGGAACAGATGGGGGGGGGAGACCGCCGCGACATGGCGATAATTTGAGGAGATGCATGCTGCCCTCGGTGGGAAACCAGCAATCGACCCTGGTTTACCCTAAAAAGGATCCAGTGCCAATGTTAATGGTAAGGTGTCAGGTGTTATTACTTGTTTGTTGTTTTGAGGCCTGTGTCAGGTGTTATTACTTGTTTGTTGTTTTGAGGCCTTTTTTACATTACCTGTATCTAATCTTTTTTCTTTTTTTTTATCTTTTCATTTTTCCTAACTGCTTCTAGGCTATGGATGAACCACAGTTCACCAGTGGTAATGAAGATGGTGGCGGCGGCACCTCCTCCTCCACCTCCACCACTTCTGCAGTCACCACCTCCTCTTCCTCCTCCACTCCTGCAGTCACCACCTCCTCCTCTTCCTCCACCACTCCTGCAGTCACCACCTCCTCTTCCTCCACCACTCCTGCAGTCACCACCTCCTCTTCCTCCTCCACTCCTGCAGTCACCACCTCCACTCCTGCAGTCACCACCTCCTCTTCCTCCACCACTCCTGCAGTCACCACCTCCTCTTCCTCCACCACTCCTGCACTCACCACCTCCTCCTCCTCCTCCTCCACTCCTGCAGCCGCCTCCTCCTCCTCCACCACTCCTGCAGTCACCACCTCCTCTTCCTCCTCCACTCCTGCAGTCACCACCTCCACTCCTGCAGTCACCACCTCCTCTTCCTCCTCCACTCCTGCAGTCACCACCTCCTCCTCTTCCTCCTCCACTCCTGCAGCCGCCTCCTCCTCCTCTTCCTCCACCACTCCTGCAGTCACCACCTCCTCCTCTTCCTCCTCCACTCCTGCAGCCGCCTCCTCCTCCTCTTCCTCCTCCACTCCTGCAGTCACCACCTCCTCCTCTTCCTCCTCCACTCCTGCAGTCACCTCCTCCTCCTCTTCCACCACTCCTGCAGTCACCACCTCCTCCTCTTCCTCCTCCACTCCTGCAACCGCCTCCTCCTCCTCCTCCTCCTCCACTCCTGCAGCCGCCTCCTCCTCCTCCTCCTCCACTCCTGCAGTCACCACCTCCTCCTCTTCCTCCTCCACTCCTGCAGCCGCCTCCTCCTCCTCTTCCTCCTCCACTCCTGCAGTCACCACCTCCTCTTCCTCCTCCACTTCTGCAGTCACCACCTCCTCTTCCTCCTCCACTCCTGCAGCCGCCTCCTCCTCCTCCTCCTCCACTCCTGCAGTCACCGCCTCCTCCTCTTCCTCCTCCACTCCTGCAGTCACCGCCTCCTCCTCTTCCTCCTCCACTTCTGCAGTCACCACCTCCTCCTCTTCCTCCTCCACTCCTGCAGCCGCCTCCTCCTCCTCTTCCTCCTCCACTTCTGCAGTCACCACCTCCTCCTCTTCCTCCACCACTCCTGCAGTCACCACCTCCTCTTCCTCCACCACTCCTGCACTCACCACCTCCTCCTCCTCCTCCTCCACTCCTGCAGCCGCCTCCTCCTCCTCTTCCTCCTCCACTCCTGCAGCCGCCTCCTCCTCCTCTTCCACCACTCCTGCAGCCGCCTCCTCCTCCTCCTCCTCCACTCCTGCAGTCACCACCTCCTCTCCTGCAGTCACCACCTCCTCCTCCTCCTCCACTCCTGCAGTCACCACCTCCTCTTCCTCCTCCACTTCTGCAGCCGCCTCCTCCTCCTCTTCCACCACTCCTGCAGCCGCGCCCCCATGCAAGCGTGCACGAAGCAACGCTGACATGATGCTCGAGTTTTTGAAAGCAGAGGCTGCTAAGGAACAACGCTGTTATGAGGAAAGTGAAGCGAAAACCAACAGGTTTTTGTCACTGTTTGAAAAGTTGGTGGACAAAATTGTGGCACCAGAACAGTAATGTATGAATTGTATTTATTTATTTATTTGTATTTCTAATTTATATATGTAAATCATTTATTTATTTTAAATTATTTATATATCTATATATATTTATATTTGCATATCTATATATATATATTTTTTTTTTCTACATCAATGTTTTTCTAATCTATATGTATCTCAGTACCCTACGGGTTTATGATTTAATTTTAAATAAAAAATAGTGACATTTCATGGCTTGTTGCTACTTTTGTAATAACTGACAGTTTTTGATGACATTACAATTACAATAACATGAAAGAACAAACAATGTTCAATACATTGCAACAAAGATATAATTTATTAATGTAACTCAAGTTAAATTCATGTTTTAATTTATGTTAAACAAGGTCTTATATAAGGTTGGCAACCCGGTCCCTGGCTGCATTTCCCGGCATCTCATTGGCATCAGGAATGCCTTGGAAGTCTTGATTTGGGCCATGGTCCTGTGCATCCTCATCTGGCTCCAGCTGGTCTCCATTCTCCAGACAAATGTTGTGCAGGAATGCACATGATGCTGTTACAACTGGGGCAAATGTTCCCTTTACCTCTAAGGCTTTGAACAGGGTTGCCCTCCACCTTGTCTTCATCATTCCGAATGCCCGCTCAACCACCGACCGTGCCTTTGAATGATGGAAATTAAAGCGCCGTTCCACCCTGCTAGCCACGGGTTCCTTATATGGAGCAATGAGGCATATGGGCCTTTCCAAGCAGGGGTACCCACCATCTCCCAGCAGGAAATAGCCAGGAGGGGGATATTTTCTGTTTACATATAATGGGCTGTTTTTTAACACCCTGGTGTCATGGACCGAGCCTGGGTACCCTACGAAAATATCAAGAAATTTTCCCTCAGAATCGCAAACAGCCTGCATAATAATTGAATAAAATCCTTTGTAATTCAGGTAGTCAAGCCTGTCAATTGAAGGTGGTTTGATTCTAATATGCGAGCCATCAATGGCACCGACGGCTCGATTAAAGGCTGGTGATCCAGATAACAGTTTAAAACCACTGGCCACATTGTCCAGGTCAGCAGGGAGGGGAAAGGTGATGGCCCGATGGAGATTTTTCCAGATCAACTGAGCCACTTTATGGACCATTCTGTGGACGGTTGACCTGGGAATGTGGAAAACGCTCGCCGTCACTCTGTATGACAGACCATGAGCAAGCCAATACACGTAAACAAGCACCTCAAGCTCATGGCCCCAGCCGTGGTCCTGACTTCTTCTCAGAAGTCGCTGCACCGCATGCATGGCCTTCCTCGATAATCTGAACTCCGGGGACAGCTCACGCTCCACATCAAGCCACAGCCGAATGATGAGGACATGCCTGAATGGAATCGCTGAGGGCAAGATAGCTGTTAATAAGACGTCTTCTCTTCTTTGTAATTTTGCTCAGCAGGCGAAAATTAATAATTAAAGCCAACATAATTGGCAAAAACTCTGGTGACGGCATTTTCGTGTAACAAGTCAATGTGTAACAATTTAGCGTAACATCAAAGGAAACCTGACTTCATTCAGTCTCGCGCTTGACGTGGAAGCGCGTGAGATACGTCACATTGTTTACCCTCCCCCCCTCCCCCCGAAGCATGTCCCAATCTGTAGGGGAAGATTTATGACTTCTCACTTCATTTTCGAGTGATGACTCGCTTTCGAAGTCCACTCCAAAACGAAGTGGAAAGTGGAAGTGGTAGTATTGGGATTGGGCCAAAATCTACACCCTACAGACTACACACTACATCTACACATTACATCTACACACTACACACTACACACTACATCTACACACTACACCCTACACACTACACACTACACCCTACACACTACACACTACACCCTACACCCTACACACTACACACTACACCCTACACACTACACACTACACACTACACACTACACCCTACACACTACACACTACATCTACACACTACACACTACACACTACATCTACACACTACATCTACACACTACATCTACACACTACATCTACACACTACACACTACATCTACACACTACATCTACACACTACATCTACACACTACATCTACACACTACACACTACATCTACACACTACACACTACACTCTACACACTACACACTACACACTACATCTACACACTACATCTACACACTACACACTACATCTACACACTACATCTACACACTACATCTACTCACTACACACTACACACTACATCTACACACTACACACTACACACTACACACTACATCTACACACTACACACTACACACTACATCTACACACTACACACTACACACTACACTCTACACACTACACACTAAATCTACACACTACACACTACACACTACACTCTACACACTACACACTACATCTACACACTACATCTACACACTACACACTACATCTACACACTACATATACACACTACACACTACATCTACACACTACACACTACACACTACATCTACACACTACACACTACACACTACATCTACACACTATACACTACACACTACACACTATATCTACACACTACATCTACACACTACACACTACACACTACACCCTACACACTACACCCTACACACTACACCCTACACCCTACACACTACACACTACACAGTACATCTACACACTACATCTACACACTACACACTACACACTACATCTACACACTACACACTACACACTACACACTACACACTACATCTACACACTACATCTACATACTACACACTACATCTACACACTACATCTACACACTACATCTACACACTACACACTACATCTACACACTACACACTACACCCTACACACTACACCCTACACCCTACACACTACACACTACATCTACACACTACACACTACACACTACATCTACACACTACACACTACATCTACACACTACATCTACACACTACACACTACACACTACATCTACACACTACACACTACACACTACATCTACACACTACACACTACACACTACATCTACACACTACACACTACACACTACACTCTACACACTACACACTACATCTACACACTATACACTACACACTACACACTATATCTACACACTACACACTACACACTACACCCTACACACTACACACTACACACTACACAGTACATCTACACACTACACACTACACACTACACACTACATCTACACACTATACACTACACACTACACACTATATCTACACACTACACACTACACACTACACCCTACACCCTACACCCTACACACTACACCCTACACCCTACACACTACACCCTACACACTACATCTACACACTACACACTACACACTACACACTACACACTACATCTACACACTACACAGTACATCTACACACTACATCTACACACTACACACTACATCTACACACTACACACTACACACTACATCTACACACTACACACTACACACTACATCTACACACTACACACTACACACTACACACTACATCTACACACTACACACTACACACTACATCTACACACTACACACTACACACTACACACTACATCTACACACTACACACTACACACTACATCTACACACTACACACTACATCTACACACTACACACTACATCTACACACTACACACTACACACTACACACTACATCTACACACTACATCTACACACTACACACTACACACTACATCTACACACTACATCTACACACTACATCTACACACTACACACTACATATACACACTACACACTACACACTACACACTACATCTACACACTACACACTACACACTACATCTACACACTACACACTACACACTACATCTACACACTACATCTACACACTACACACTACACACTGCACACTACACACTACATCTACACACTACACACTACACACTACATCTACACACTACACACTACATCTACACACTACATCTACACACTACACACTACACACTACATCTACACACTACACACTACACACTACACACTACATCTACACACTACATCTACACACTACACACTACATCTACACACTACACACTACACACTACACACTACATCTACACACTACACACTACACACTACATCTACACACTACACACTACATCTACACACTACACACTACACACTACATCTACACACTACACACTACATCTACACACTACATCTACACACTACACACTACACACTACACACCACATCTACACACTACATCTACACACTACATCTACACACTACATCTACACACTACACACTACATCTACACACTACACACTACACACTGCACACTACACACTACATCTACACACTACACACTACACACTACATCTACACACTACACACTACACACTACACACTGCACACTACACACTACATCTACACACTACACACTACACACTACACACTACATCTACACACTACATCTACATACTACACACTACATCTACACACTACATCTACACACTACACACTACACACTACACACTACATCTACACACTACACACTACACACTACATCTACACACTACACACTACATCTACACACTACATCTACACACTACATCTACTCACTACACACTACACACTACACACTACATCTACACACTACACACTACACACTACACTCTACACACTACACACTAAATCTACACACTACATCTACACACTACACACTACATCTACACACTACACACTACACACTACACACTACACACTACATCTACACACTACACACTACACACTACATCTACACACTACATCTACACACTACACACTACACACTACATCTACACACTACACACTACACACTACATCTACACACTACATCTACACACTACACACTACACACTACATCTACACACTACACACTACACACTACATCTACACACTACACACTACATCTACACACTACATCTACACACTACACACTACATCTACACACTACACACTACATCTACACACTACACACTACACACTACATCTACACACTACACACTACATCTACACACTACATCTACACACTACACACTACACACTACACACCACATCTACACACTACATCTACACACTACATCTACACACTACACACTACATCTACACACTACACACTACACACTGCACACTACACACTACACACTACATCTACACACTACACACTACACACTACACACTGCACACTACACATTACATCTACACACTACACACCACACACTACATCTACACACTACACACTACACACTACACACTACACACTACACACTACATCTACACACTACACACTACATCTACACACTACACACTACACACTACATCTACACACTACACACTACACACTACACACTACACACTACATCTACACACTACACACTACACACTACACACTACACACTACATCTACACACTACACACTACATCTACACACTACATCTACACACTACATCTACTCACTACACACTACACACTACACACTACATCTACACACTACACACTACACACTACATCTACACACTACACACTACACACTACATCTACACACTACACACTACATCTACACACTACATCTACACACTACACACTACATCTACACACTACACACTACACACTACATCTACACACTACACACTACACACTACACACTACATCTACACACTACACACTACATCTACACACTACATCTACACACTACACACTACATCTACACACTACACACTACACACTACATCTACACACTACACACTACACACTACACACTACATCTACACACTACATCTACACACTACACACTACATCTACACACTACATCTACACACTACATCTACACACTACACACTACACACTACACACTACACACTACATCTACACACTACACACTACACACTACATCTACACACTACACACTACACACTACACACTACATCTACACACTACACACTACACACTACACACTGCACACTACACACTACATCTACACACTACACACTACACACTACACACTACATCTACACACTACACTCTACACACTACACACTACATCTACACACTACACACTACATCTACACACTACACACTACACACTACATCTACACACTACATCTACACACTACACACTACACACTACACACTGCACACTACACACTACATCTACACACTACACACTACATCTACACACTACACACTACATCTACACACTACATCTACACACTACACACTACACACTACACACTACATCTACACACTACACACTACACTCTACACACTACATCTACACACTACACACTACATCTACACACTACATCTACACACTACATCTACTCACTACACACTACACACTACACACTACATCTACACACTACACACTACACACTACATCTACACACTACACACTACACACTACACACTGCACACTACACACTACATCTACACACTACACACTACACACTACACACTACACACTACATCTACACACTACATCTACATACTACACACTACATCTACACACTACATCTACACACTACACACTACACACTACACACTACATCTACACACTACACACTACACTCTACACACTACATCTACACACTACACACTACATCTACACACTACATCTACACACTACATCTACTCACTACACACTACACACTACACACTACATCTACACACTACACACTACACACTACATCTACACACTACACACTACACTCTACACACTACACACTACATCTACACACTACATCTACACACTACACACTACATCTACACACTACATATACACACTACACACTACATCTACACACTACACACTACATCTACAAACTACACTCTACACACTACACACTACATCTACACACTACACACTACACACTACATCTACACACTACATCTACACACTATACACTACACACTACATCTACACACTATACACTACACACTACACACTACACACTATATCTACACACTACACACTACACACTACACACTACATCTACAGACTACACACTACACCCTACACACTACACCCTACACCCTACACACTACACACTACATCTACACCCTACACACTACACACTACACACTATATCTACACACTACACACTACACACTACACACTACATCTACAGACTACACACTACACACTACACGCTACACACTACACACTACACCCTACACACTACACACTACACACTACACACTACATCTACACACTACACACTACATCTACACACTACACACTACACACTACACACTACACACTACATCTACACACTACATCTACACTCTACACACTACACACTACATCTACACACTACACACTACATCTACACACTACACACTACACACTACATCTACACACTACACTCTACACACTACACACTACACACTACACACTACACACTACATCTACACACTACATCTACACACTACACTCTACACACTACACACTACATCTACACACTACACTCTACACACTACACACTACATCTACACACTACATCTACACACTACACACTATAACACTACACACTACACACTACACACTACACACTACATCTACACACTACATCTACACACTACACACTACATCTACACACTACATCTACACACTACACACTACACACTACACACTACATCTACACACTACACACTACATCTACACACTACACACTACACTCTACACACTACATCTACACACTACACACTACATCTACACACTACACACTACATCTA
>CM050198.1:1430000-1432500 GCA_027475355.1 Coilia nasus
ATATATTATTGCATATATTATGTGTATATATATTATTGCATATATTATGTGTCTATATATTATTGCATATATTATGTGTATATATATTATTGCATATATTATGTGTATATATATTATTGCATATATTATGTGTCTATATATTATTGCATATATTATGTGTCTATATATTATAGGTGGGCCGTTATCGGCGTTAACGTGCTGCGTTAACGTGAGACTCTTATCGGGCGATAAAAAAAAATATCGCCGTTAATCTATTCTCAAAGTTGGGTTGGGAGCTGGGTCTATACTACACAAACTATGATGACTTTCACCAAAGATCTTAGATTCTACAAAGATAAGCCAACATAATACGTTACTATGGGACCAAAATCGCAACAAATTCCTATTTCGAACTCTTAGAAAATAATTTAGTGTGTCTGTAAAGCGAGCTAGCAAGCTAACGAACTAGCTCTAGCTCATTCAAGTGAATGGTAGTAACTATGACAACACCATGTGCTAAACGCTAACAGCGATTGGACTCACCTTGAATTTAATACATTGCTGTAACCCTATAACTTTATATTACTTTGTCTGCTTACACTATAACCAGTAACAGTATCTAGGTGGGTGTTAGTGAGTAAAGTGACAGCTTTCAATTTAAAACATTACGTTAGCGTAGTTCGCTAGCGTTAGCGCGCTAACAACCACATAGTAAGTGGTTGCTGCCTGACCTGAAATAAAACTAATTTTCTCAAAATCCAAACAGTAACAACTTACACTATTAGGCTTGAAATTATTACAAATAGTTGCGGATTGTGACACATGATTCCAAAAAACCCTTAACAACTCCAGAAAAACGTAATGACCAATTTATTAGTTAAACTCCACGTGTCCTATTCATTTCAATTAAAACGAACCTAGAATCTGCTCTGCGCTGCATAAAGGGGTATTTCCTTCCTCCCCCTTGCGAAAATAGAACACGGAAGCAAACGGCTGTTGGCGACTCTCCCTCCATCAACACTCTGCTTTCACCTTGATATTTTAGCGCGGATGCATACCTACCTATATATTTTAGCACGGATGCCTTCGGCAGAATTCAAATGAGCCATTTTAATCTAGATTAATCTAGATTCATTTTATGATTACAGCGAGATTATTCTAGATAAAAAAAAATAATCTATGCCCACCACTACTATATATTATTGCATATATTATGTGTCTATATATTATTGCATATATTATGTGTCTATATATTATAGCATATATTATGTGTATATATATTATAGCATATATTATGTGTATATATATTATTGCATATATTATGTGTATATATATTATTGCATATATTATGTGTCTATATATTATTGCATATATTATGTGTCTATATATTATTGCATATATTATGTGTCTATATATTATTGCATATATTATGTGTCTATATATTTCTATGTGTCTATATATTATTGCATATATTATGTGTATATATATTATTGCATATATTATGTGTATATATATTATTGCATATATCATGTGTATATATATTATTGCATATATTATGTGTATATATATTATTGCATATATTATGTGTCTATATATTATTGCATATATTATGTGTCTATATATTATTGCATATATTATGTGTCTATATATTATTGCATATATTATGTGTATATATATTATTGCATATATTATGTGTATATATATATTATTGCATATATTATGTGTCTATATATTTCTATGTGTCTATATATTATTGCATATATTATGTGTCTATATATTATTGCATATATTATGTGTAAATATATTATTGCATATATTATGTGTCTATATATTATTGCATATATTATGTGTATATATATTATTGCATATATTATGTGTCTATATATTATAGCATATATTATGTGTATATATATATTATAGCATATATTATGTGTCTATATATTATAGCATATATTATGTGTATATATATTATAGCATATATTATGTGTATATATATTATTGCATATATTATGTGTATATATATTATTGCATATATTATGTGTCTATATATTATTGCATATATTATGTGTCTATATATTATTGCATATATTATGTGTATATATATTATTGCATATATTATGTGTCTATATATTTCTATGTGTCTATATATTATTGCATATATTATGTGTCTATATATTATAGCATATATTATGTGTATATATATATTATAGCATATATTATGTGTCTATATATTATAGCATATATTATGTGTATATATATTATAGCATATATTATGTGTATATATATTATTGCATATATTATGTGTCTATATATTATTGCATATATTATGTGTATATATATTATTGCATATATTATGTGTATATATATTATTGCATATATTATGTGTCTATATATTATTGCATATATTATGTGTCTATATATTATTGCATATATTATGTGTATATATATTATTGCATATATTATGTGTCTATATATTTCTATGTGTCTATATATTATTGCATATATTATGTGTCTATATATT
>CM050198.1:1445000-1447500 GCA_027475355.1 Coilia nasus
GTGTAGTGTAATGTAGTGTAGTGTAATGTAGTGTAGTGTAGTGTACTGTAATGTAGTGTAGTGTAATGTAGTGTAGTGTAGTGTAGTGTAATGTAGTGTAGTGTAGTGTAGTGTAATGTAGTGTAGTGTAATGTAGTGTAGTGTAGTGTAGTGTAATGTAGTATAGTATAGTACAGTGTAGTATAGTGTAGTGTAATGTAGTATAGTGTAATGTAGTGTAATGTAGTGTAGTGTAATGTAGTGTAGTGTAGTGTAGTGTAATGTAGTGTAGTGTAGTGTAGTGTAGTGTAATGTAGTGTAGTGTAGTGTAGTGTAATGTAGTGTAATGTAGTGTAGTGTAGTGTAGTGTAGTGTAATGTAGTGTAGTGTAGTGTAGTGTAATGTAGTGTAGGGTAATGTAGTGTAGTGTAGTGTAGTGTAATATAGTGTAGTGTAGTGTAATGTAGTGTAGTGTAGTGTAGTGTAATGTAGTGTAGTCTAGTGTAATGTAGTGTAGTGTAGTGTAGTGTAGTGTAGTGTAGTGTAATGAAGTATAGCATAGTGTAGTGTAGTGTAATGTAGTGTAGTGTAGTGTAATGTAGTGTAGTGTAATGTAGTGTAGTGTAGTGTAATGTAGTGTAGTGTAGTATAGTGTAGTGTAGTGTAGTGTAATGTAGTATAGTATAGTATAGTGTAGTATAGTGTAGTGTAATGTAGTATAGCATAGTGTAGTGTAATGTAGTGTAGTGTAATGTAGTGTAGTGTAGTGTAATGTAGTGTAGTGTAGTGTAGTGTAGTGTAATGAAGTATAGCATAGTGTAGTGTAGTGTAATGTAGTGTAGTGTAGTGTAATGTAGTGTAGTGTAATGTAGTGTAGTGTAGTGTAATGTAGTGTAGTGTAGTATAGTGTAGTGTAGTGTAGTGTAATGTAGTATAGTATAGTATAGTGTAGTATAGTGTAGTGTAATGTAGTATAGCATAGTGTAGTGTAATGTAGTGTAGTGTAATGTAGTGTAGTGTAGTGTAATGTAGTGTAATGTAGTATAGTATAGTATAGTGTAGTATAGTGTAGTGTAATGTAGCATAGCATAGTGTAGTGTAGTGTAGTGTAATGTAGTGTAGTGTAATGTAGTGTAGTGTAGTGTACTGTAATGTAGTGTAGTGTAGTGTAATGTAGTGTAGTGTAGTGTAATGTAGTGTAGTGTAGTGTAGTGTAGTGTAATGTAGTATAGTATAGTATAGTGTAGTATAGTGTAGTGTAATGTAGTGTAGTGTAATGTAGTGTAGTGTAGTGTAATGTAGTGTAGTGTAGTGTAGTGTAATGTAGTATAGTATAGTATAGTGTAGTATAGTGTAGTGTAATGTAGTATAGCATAGTGTAGTGTAGTGTAGTGTAGTGTAATGTAGTGTAGTGTAATGTAGTGTAGTGTAGTGTAGTGTAATGTAGTGTAGTGTAATGTAGTGTAGTGTAGTGTAATGTAGTGTAGTGTAGTGTAGTGTAATGTAATGTAATGTAGTGTAGTGTAGTGTAATGTAGTGTAGTGTAGTGTAATGTAGTGCAGTGTAATGTTGTGTAGTGTAGTGTAATGTAGTGTAATGTAATGTAATGTAATGTAGTGTAGTGTAATGTAGTGTAGTGTAGTGTAGTGTAGTGTAATGTAGTGTAGTGTAGTATAATGTAGTGTAGTGTAATGTAGTGTAATGTAGTGTAGTGTAATGTAGTGTAGTGTAGTGTAGTGTAATGTAGTGTAGTGTAGTGTAGTGTAATGTAGTATAGTATAGTATAGTATAGTATAGTGTAGTGTAATGTAGTATAGTGTAATGTAGTGTAATGTGGTGTAGTGTAGTGTAGTGTAGTGTAGAGTAATGTAGTGTAGTGTAGTGTAGTGTAATGTAGTGTAGTGTAGTGTAGTGTAATGTAATGTAATGTAGTGTAGTGTAGTGTAGTGTAATGTAGTGTAGTGTAGTGTAGTGTAATGTAATGTAATGTAGTGTAGTGTAATGTAGTGTAGTGTAATGTAGTGTAGTGTAATGTAGTGTAGTGTAGTGTAGTGTAGTGTAATGTAGTGTAGTGTAGTGTAGTGTAATGTAGTGTAATGTAGTGTAGTGTAGTGTAGTGTAGTGTAGTGTAGTGTAATGTAGTGTAGTGTAGTGTAGTGTAATGTAGTGTAATGTAGTGTAGTGTAGTGTAATGTAGTGTAGTGTAAGTGGCTTTGGATAAAAATAGTGTAATGTAATGTAGTGTAGTGTAATGTAGTGTAGTGTAATATAGTGTAATGTAGTGTAATGTAGTGTAGTGTAATGTAGTGTAATATAGTATAATATAGTGTAATGTAGTGTAATGCAAATCAACGTGTCCAGCTGCTAAATAACTCGTTGCAGCTTATAAGCGCTAAGTGAACGGACAACTACACATACAAACGTACACACACTCTCTCTGTCTCTCTCTCACACACACACACACACACACAGGTTTATAATAGATAAGTGAAGAGTGTCTGTACAAATAGTTAGGAATACT
>CM050198.1:1480000-1485000 GCA_027475355.1 Coilia nasus
CATCACCAACACTGGAGCTCCACAAGGCTGTTGCCTCAGCCCTTTTCTCTACACTCTATACACCAATGACTGCACTAGCCCATCTCCCATTACCACATATTTCAAGTACTCAGACGACACTGCCATCCTAGCACTACTCAGCAATAATGACTCAATCACAGTCTACCAACGATCCATAACTCACTTCACTCAGTGGTGTACGGACAACTTTCTGGAACTCAATGTGTCAAAAACAAAAGAACTGGTTTTTCACAACTCACACTCACCCCCTCCTGGTCCGGTCTCCACCTCCATCCACAACGAAAGGGTGGAACAGGTCAACCACTTCAAATACCTGGGACTCACCATAGACAATAAGCTGACATTTGACCAACACATCATCAACACACACAAAAGGTCCCAACAGAGGCTATATGTCATCCGTAAACTCCGTGCCCTCTCTGTTGCCCCCCACCTCCTGTCTCTTCTGTACTCCAGCATCATCCAACCCATTCTACTGTACTGCTCACCCTGCTTCTACAACATGCTCTCCGCCAGCAACAAAAACAAACTCACTAAAATCACACACACCGCATCCAAAATCATTCATCACCCCACACCCAATCTCACTGATCTCAACCTCAAAGCAGTCACACGCCTTGCACATTCAATCACCAGAGATCACACCCACCCACTTCACTCACACTTCACACTCCTTCCGTCTGGACGCAGGTACAGGACACTAAGATGGAGACGGGCGCGTTTCAACAAAAGCTTTGTCCCTTCTGCCATTACTGCACTGAACAACCTCCCACAATAACCCTGCATTGGCCCTCCTGGAAGCACATACGATGTCTGTTACAAATGTTGTGTCTTTTTATGGTGTTATATGTTGTCTGCTGTCATCAATGTGATGTTGGCTGTGACAAGTCTTGTGACAGCGGTGAAAACAAATTTCCCCCTGGGGACAATAAAGGCTATCTATCTATCTAGGCTATAACAAAGGCTTCTTGAAAGCTTTCATTATTCTTAATTAATTAAACAGCAAAGGTCACTGTTTCCAAATCCCCTCAGTAACAACACACATTCATAAAATAAACATACTGTATGACATATGACAACTGCGAATAATTGAGCAGTTGTCTCAAGTTTATTTGCAGCCCCTTCTATTTTTTTCATTTTCTGCTCCATATCGCTTGGTGGATCAATTTAAAGACATGACATCTCACAACAGCGTCAAACTTTTACAAACAGGTTGTTGCGTGATAAATCGCATGCAGTGCAGGCTTGGTGCAACTGTTTCTACCTTCTGACATTGAACTACAGGCTATTTTTTGTATATATCGCTAGTTCAGCCCAAGACTTTTCGTCATGCTTATTAAATAAATCTGTCACTGCATCCAACCCACCAAAACGACAACACAGCCTATTGCTAAAATCAACATACACCTGTTTAATGTAGCCTAAATCAGTGATTCTGGTCGCCAAATTATTTTTAGCATGTTATTTCGCCAGGTGAAACTAAGAACAAAATAAAATTCAAATCTGTTTTCATGTTCATAGGTGCTGTTAGTGTTCAGCTTATAGAGAGGGCCGTGGTGCAAAAGAAGGGCAACTGACGACGCATAGAGAGACTGACAAATGACAGATAAATGCCTGTTTGTTTATATTACCTTTGTGTTTATTGGTTAAACATGGCTATGTCATTAAATGAATGAATGTATTGAAATGAATTTAGACAGCGATTCACGGCTTCTTGTAGGCTACAGTTTTGGTTAGCGGTTCAACATTCTGTTTTGAAAAGTTGAGACGGTGGGCTTGGGTGCGCTGGCTGCCAACCGACTCGTTTTATGTACAGTCTGCTCTCGACTCTCGCATAGTCACAATGAAGAAAACAACCATGAAAAAAATGTTCTGGGCCACATTCATGGTATTAAAAAAAAGACAAGAGGGAAAGAAAAAGTGGCAGATAGAATAAGGAAGAAGTTGTGCGCTTGGAAACACTGCAGGTATAGGATGCATAACTTCTCTGGTAGGTTGAGGGCAGCATTGGTTGGCTAACGTTGCTTTTCCATAAGGTTGCAATTGAGTTGCTAAACTACTTTACGTTCCGTTTTAGTTTGCTAACTAACACCTAACACTGACTGAAGTGTTTTGTAGATATTGTTGCAATAGTCCTTGTTCAAACGGTTGACGTTGTTCGTGTTGTCTTTCTGCATTCCATCCACCTGCTATAATTATAGCTTCATATTGAAGTTAGCACAACAAGCAAAACTGCTATTGTGCTGTTGTTCAGTATGTAGCATGTCATCCCAGTTCTCGTTTGAAACTTGTTTTAATAAATGTTCATTGTTAACATTACATTCGGTGTGGTCTCCCTTACGTTATCGCTCTGCTCTGAGCCAATTGGGCATAACAATACATTAGATAGCTATATATAAACACCTGAGCGCTTTTATATCAGCTTAAACCACCAATCTCTTTCAATGAACCAGTAGAGTACATTAGCAGTAGCATTAGCTTCCTATAGTAGTGACCAGTAGAGTACATTAGCATTAGCATTAGCTCCCAATAGTAGTGAGCATAGACATCCTGTACATAGACGTAGCATTGGCTGCTGGGACACAGTAAATACAGCCGCCATCTTGGAATGGGGGGTCAGACAGTCGGAGCAATACAGCGTGACCATGAATAAATCATTCAAATAACAATATTCAAATACTAATATTGTGGGGTAAGATAGGATTTGTTTTTAGTCTGTATTCATTTGACTTTGACTTGGGACAGTGTACAGTGACATTAACCTAACGGAAAGATGTTTTGTACCAGGTTTTAGCAAACTTTGCTATTTTCCACCTGTAGTCCCTGGGCAGGTAGTGCAATAGTATATTAAAGGTACAATATATAGAAGACAGGAAAATGTGCATAAATAAAATAAATAAAAAGTAAAAATGTATATGTACAAGTTACTAGTTGTAGGTAAAAGAGAACTTTCCCAACCCAAGACCTAGGTCAACATTACCAGCCCTAATCATTCACACACATGATATAATAGCACACATTACACACACACACACACACACACACACACGTGGTATAATAGCACACATTACACACATATACACATAGAGAACAAACCCCCCCCCCTCGCTCCCAAAACAAAGACAAATACCACATGCGCACAGACACACACGCACACACACGAGTATCTATCTACTGATGCGTGCAAATTTGCATGGACAAGATCCAACGCTTTGTTAGGCGTGAAAAGGTTGTGAACTCACTACATGCAGTTAACTCTGCTGGTAAACTATTCCAGTGATTTGTCTGTAGAGCCACACACACACACACACACACACACACACACACACACACACACACACACACACACACACACACACACACCGCCCCAACCCCCACCCCTAGAAACTGATCTAGTCAGGCGTGTTGTGTTCTGTCTGTAGAGCCACACACACACACACACACACACACACACACACACACACACACACACACACACACCGCCCCAACCCCCACCCCTAGAAACTGATCTAGTCAGGCGTGTTGTGTTCTGTCTGTAGAGTGGTTTCAGCTGATATAAAAGCGCTCAGGTGTTTATATATAGATATGCAGGAAAGGACACAGGGGGCAGGGAGGGAGACAGGGAGAGGGAGACAGGGAGAGGGAGACAGGGAGAGAGAGACAGGGAGAGGGAGACAGGGAGAGGGAGACAGGGAGAGGGAGACAGGGAGAGGGAGACAGGGAGAGGGAGACAGGGAGAGGGAGACATGGAGAGGGAGACAGGGAGAGGGAGACAGGCAGAGGGAGACAGGGAGGGAGACAGGGAGAGAGAGACAGGGAGAGAGAGACAGGCAGAGGGAGACAGGGAGAGGGAGACAGGGAGAGAGATAGGGAGAGGGAGACAGAGAGAGAGAGACATGGAGAGGGAGACAGGGAGAGGGAGACAGGCAGAGGGAGACAGGGAGGGAGACAGGGAGAGAGAGACATGGAGAGGGAGACAGGGGGAGAGAGACAGGGAGAGGGAGACAGGGAGAGGGAGACAGGGAGAGGGAGACAGGGGGAGAGAGACAGGGAGAGGGAGACATGGAGAGAGAGACAGGGAGAGAGAGACATGGAGAGAGAGACAGGGAGAGAGAGACATGGAGAGAGAGACATGGAGAGGGAGACATGGAGAGAGAGACATGGAGAGGGAGACAGGGAGAGGGAGACAGGCAGAGGGAGACAGGGAGGGAGACAGGGAGAGAGAGACATGGAGAGGGAGGCAGGGAGAGAGAGACATGGAGAGAGAGACAGGGAGAGAGAGACATGGAGAGAGAGACATGGAGAGAGAGACAGGGAGAGAGAGACATGGAGAGAGAGACATGGAGAGAGAGACATGGAGAGAGAGACAGGGAGAGAGAGACATGGAGAGAGAGACATGGAGAGAGAGACATGGAGAGAGACAGGGAGAGGCTGCAGCCAGCATCCAAGCCAGAGCGAGAGTGATTCCCCGGCAGCGCTTCTGGATTTTTTTTTTTTTTTTGCCGGTTAAAAAAAAAAGTGGCGTACACAGGACAGTGGAGCAGCAAATATTTATGTTAGGGTTATGTTATATTTATGTTAGGGTTATGTTATGTGTATTTATGTTAGGGTTATGTTATGTTATATTTATGTTAGGGTTATGTTATGTGTATTTATGTTAGGGTTATGTTATGTTATATTTATGTTAGGGTTATGTTATATTTATGTTAGGGTTATGTTATGTGTATTTATGTTAGGGTTATGTTATATTTATGTTAGGGTTATGTTATGTGTATTTATGTTAGGGTTATGTTATGTGTATTTATGTTAGGGTTATGTTATATTTATGTTAGGGTTATGTTATGTGTATTTATGTTAGGGTTATGTTATGTTATATTTATGTTAGGGTTATGTTATATTTATGTCCAGATGGGAGCGTTGTCATTGCGTTGTCACTGCGTTGTCATTGCGGAACGTGTGCTACCCCAGCTTGAGAGGCT
>CM050198.1:1502500-1530000 GCA_027475355.1 Coilia nasus
AGTAGTGTAGAGTAGAGTAGAGTAGTAGAGTAGAGTAGAGTAGTAGAGTAGAGTAGAGTAGAGTAGAGTAGAGTAGAGTAGTGTAGAGTAGTGTAGAGTAGAGTAGTGTAGAGTAGAGTAGTAGAGTAGAGTAGAGTAGTATAGAGTAGTAGAGTAGAGTAGAGTAGAGTAGAGTAGAGTAGAGTAGAGTAGTGTAGAGTAGAGTAGTGTAGAGTAGTAGAGTAGAGTAGAGTAGTGTAGAGTACAGTAGAGTAGAGTAGTGTAGAGTAGAGTTGTGTAGAGTAGAGTAGAGTAGTGTAGAGTAGAGTAGTGTAGAGTAGAGTAGAGTAGAGTAGAGTAGTGTAGAGTAGTAGAGTAGAGTAGAGTAGAGTAGTGTAGAGTAGTGTAGAGTAGTAGAGTAGAGTAGAGTAGAGTAGTGTAGAGTAGAGTAGTGTAGTGTAGAGTAGAGTAGAGTAGTGTAAAGTAGAGTAGAGTAGAGTAGAGTAGAGTAGTGTAGAGTAGAGTAGAGTAGAGTAGTGTAGAGTAGTAGAATAGAGTAGAGTAGAATAGAGTAGAGTAGTAGAGTAGTGTAGTGTAGAGTAGAGTAGAGTAGTGTAGAGTAGAGTAGTGTAGAGTAGTGTAGAGTAGAGTAGAGTAGTGTAGTGTAGAGTAGAGTAGAGTATGAGTAGCTAGAGTAGAGTAGTAGAGTAGAGTAGAGTAGAGTAGAGTAGTGTAGAGTAGAGTAGAGTAGAGTAGAGTAGAGTAGTGTAGTGTAGAGTAGAGTAGTGTAGAGTAGTAGAGTAGAGTAGAGTAGAGTAGTGTAGAGTAGAGTAGTGTAGTGTAGAGTAGAGTAGTGTAGAGTAGAGTAGTAGAGTAGAGTAGAGTAGAGTAGAGTAGTGTAGAGTAGAGTAGAGTAGTGTAGAGTAGAGTAGAGTAGTGTAGAGTAGAGTAGTAGAGTAGAGTAGAGTAGTGTAGAGTAGAGTAGTGTAGTGTAGAGTAGTGTAGAGTAGAGTAGAGTAGAGTAGTGTAGAGTAGAGTAGTGTAGAGTAGAGTAGAGTAGTGTAGAGTAGAGTAGAGTAGTGTAGAGTAGAGTACTGTAGAGTAGAGTAGTGTAGTGTAGAGTAGAGTAGAGTAGAGTAGAGTAGTGTAGTGTAGAGTAGAGTAGAGTAGAGTACTGTAGAGTAGAGTATTGTAGTGTAGAGTAGCTAGTAGAGTAGAGTAGTGTAGAGTAGAGTAGAGTAGAGTAGAGTAGAGTAGTGTAGAGTAGAGTAGTGTAGAGTAGAGTAGAGTAGAGTAGTGTAGTGTAGAGTAGAGTAGTAGAGTAGAGTAGAGTAGAGTAGTGTAGAGTAGAGTAGTGTAGAGTAGACAGGTAGAGTAGTAGAGTAGTGTAGAGTAGAGTAGTAGAGTAGAGTAGAGTAGAGTAGAGTAGTGTAGAGTAGAGTAGTGTAGAGTAGAGTAGTAGAGTAGAGTAGAGTAGTGTAGAGTAGAGTAGAGTAGAGTAGAGTAGAGTAGAGTAGAGTAGAGTAGTGTAGAGTAGTAGAGTAGAGTAGTGTAGAGTAGAGTAGAGTAGTGTAGAGTAGTAGAGTAGAGTAGTGTAGAGTAGAGTAGAGTAGAGTAGAGTAGTGTAGAGTAGAGTAGAGTAGAGTAGAGTAGTAGAGTAGAGTAGTGTAGAGTAGAGTAGAGTAGTGTAGAGTAGTAGAGTAGAGTAGAGTAGTGTAGAGTAGTGTAGAGTAGTGTAGAGTAGAGTAGAGTAGTAGAGTAGAGTAACTTTATTGATCCCGAAGGAAATGAAGGTGTCCAGTAGCATACACATAATACACATTGCAAAAAACAGATCAAGTCTATTGCACACAGTAGCATAATACAACATTCACTGAACTGAGGGGAGGGAAAACATTGTAATGATAATAAGTAAGGTAATAAGAACTCCACGAGGTAAACAAGTGTCGTGATAAGGTGCTTTGTGGTAGATAGATTCCAGTGTCCCAGTAAAATTGTCCAGTGTTATAGAAGGGTCCTTTAGTGCAGTAGTTATCAGGGTAGTGCAGTATATTGCTGTCCATAGTCGTATAGTAGTCACCACCAGGGACAGCATGTGCGTGTGTGTGTGTGTGCATGTGTGTGTGTGTGTGTGTGTGTGTGTGTGTGTGAGTGAGTGTGTGTGCTCAAGCACTCCAGTCCATGATGCTCAGCTCCTTCTGTGTGCTGTTATACAGTTGTATGGCCCTGGGGACAAATGACCTCCGCAGCCTGTCTATCCTGCAGGAGAGGGACCGGAGTCTGTCGCTGATCAAACTCCTCTGATTAATGATGGTGGTGTGTAGGGGGTGGCGGTCGTTGTCCAGTATGGAGTGCAGCCTGCTCAGGGTCCTCCTCTCAGCTATTGTAGTTAGAGACTCCAGCTCCATGCCCACCACAGACCCTGCTTTCCTCACCAGTCTGTCCAGACGCCTATTGTCTCTTTTCCTAGTGCTGCCACCCCAGCATACCACAGCATAGAACAGCACACTGGCCATAACAGACTGGTAGAACATCAGCAGGAGTCTGTTGCAGACATTGAAAGACCTCAGCCTCCTGAGGAAGTACAGCCTGCTCTGTCCTTTTCTGTAGAGTGCATCTGAATTAGCAGACCAGTCCAGTTTATTGTCGAGGTGCACCCCCAAGTACTTGTAAGTGCAGACTGTCTCGACATTCTCCCCATCAATCGTGACAGGCACCAGTGGTGTTCAGTTGCAGCTGATTAGTTCGGCACCACTCAACGAAGTCCTCCACAAGGCACCTGTACTCCCCCTCCTGTCCATCCCTGATACACCCCACGATTGCAGTGTCGTCAGAGAACTTCTGCAAAGTAGCAGTAAATTGTGTAATTTGGCTACGTTTTGTTGGCAGCACTGTGTGGAAGTATCCGAATGTGAGACGCATTCCCTAAGCATTTGACGCTCCGTGGCCGTCGGTCTTGTTCCATTAAAACATGGAAGAAACAAATGACTAGGCCTATAACATTGCCTTGTGTCATTTTAGGCTACTTTTTAATGCAGTTTTGCAGTGCTGAAGTGTGTGGCTGCCGACATAAAATCCCAACTTGCCAGTGTCTCTTCTTTAGGCTATATGCCTTGTGCATGGTACGTGGTTCTTCGCGGTGACACAGTTAACTGTTCTAAACGTGTGTGTCAAGCCAATAGGTCAAAATCACTCGTTTTTCTATTAAATTGATATATATTTTCCATTTCCGACCGTTTGGGCTGACGGTGGTGGTACCGTTGGTTTAAAACAAGACTTTCTTCGATTAGCAACCGTTGCCATCGGTAAACAAAAGTAATGCAATATAGATGACCTAGCTCATATTTGGCTGATAAAAATTGCAAGTTGTTGATCTAATTAGTATTAAAATTAACTGTTTCGGTCATTGTTATACCTTAAAGTAGCAGTAAATTGTGTCATTTGGCTGTTTTGTTGGCTCCGTGGCCGTCGGTCTTGTTCCATTAAAACATAGGGACGGTGTATTTTTGCTTTAGCCTATAGCCGATAGTAATATATAGAAATATATTTGAACATGAACAACAAGGAGGACGATCTGCGCCAGCAGAGGTTCCATGGCGTCTATTATCCTCCAAAGAAGTATTTTCAATCAGAGATATCGGCAGTAGTTATAATCGTCTTCTATCTTCTACTGATGCTACTGAATTGCCCGCCTATCCTGCTTGAAAATGGGCTGTATCAGTGACGTTTTCGCAAACGAGGGCGTAACCCATTGGGTCTAGTAGCCAGGGAGTGGGAACACAACAGCTCTCAGGTCATGGGGCTAGTGCCCTGGGTCTACAAGCACCGAGGGTGGCCCCTAAAGGCCCGGGCCGGCACCGGCCCCGGAATGGGAATGTGGCTAGTGGGGTGTCGATGGCTGGCCCATTACCAGAGTTGCTGAACCGGTTGTAGAAGGGATTCAGCTCATTGGTCCTGGAAATGTCGCCATCAGCCTTGCCTGGAGCCTCGCCATCCTCCAAGCCCAGTGATGCTCCTTACTCCCCGCCATACCTCTTTCATGTTGTTGTCCTGCATTTTCTTCTCAACTTTCCTCCCATATGCCTCCTTGGCCTCCCTCAACCTTCTTTTCAGTTCTAGCTGCACACTCCTCAGCTCTGTCTGATAGAGAGAGAGGGAGAGAGGGAGAGAGAAAGGGAGGGATAGAGAGAGATAGGGGTAGAGGGAGAGAGAGAGAGGGAGAGAGGAGAGAGATAGATAGAGAGGAAGAGAGAGGGAGGGAGAGAGAGAGGGAGAGGGATAGAGAGAGAGGGAGAGAGAGGGAGGGAGAGGGAGGGAGAGAGAGAGGGAGAGAGAGGGAGGGAGAGTCCGGCAGGTCAAGGCCTGGATATACTCGCCGCGCGCAGTGGTGCGCGCGCAAAAGTGACGTCAAAATGACGTCAGTGCACATCTGGCGCGGCGTTCTCAAGCGTATAGTTGCCGTGTCTGCAACTCCAATTTTTTGTAACTTGCGCGCGGCAGCCCCATTGAAAACAATAGGCAATGGCTAGTCTGGTTTCAGCTAACTTTAGCCTAGTAACTACCAGCCTAAACATGTATTTTCCATTGCTACAAATCAGCTAATATTACTGGAAACTCACAAGAAATACAAACACTGACTAAAAACCTTTAGGATTTTGTTCAGTTTTATCCACAAACCAACTTAGGTGCAAACCTGCAGTTCGTTTATTAAGCTAAATTTTTGCCTTGTCCTATCATCACTCATAAGGTCTTATAAAGCTGAAAACACTGTAAATATACACACTGACTCAAACCTTTTCGGATTTATCCAGTTTAATTCCCAAATCATGATGTAAACCTGCAATTCAGTCATGTTTCACTCCTCTGACACGCAAGGTTCCCGAACTACTGTGGCATTTGACACCTCTGACGAGGAGAAGATTGCCCTGTGTGTCGAATGAAGTATATATGGGCGTGCGGCGCTGTGACGTCACTTTTGCGCGCGCACTTCTGCATGCGGCGAGTATACACCTAGCTTCACGGAGCAAGATTACCTTGTAGCAACACCAGATCGAAAAAAATCCTGGCAGCTTTGTCATGTTAACGCTAAACCCTTACTACACCTAAAACACGCTAAACCCTTACTACACCTAAAACACGCTAAACCCTTACTACACCTAAAACACGATAAAACCTTACTACACCTAAAACACGATAAAATCTCACTACACTTAAAACACGATAAAACCTCACTACACCTAAAACACGATAAAACCTCACTACACCTAAAACATGATACAACATCACTACACCTAAAACATGCTAAAACCTTACTACACCTAAAACATGCCAAAACCTCACTACACCTAAACCATGCTAAAACCTCACTACACCAAAAACACGATAAAATCTCACTACACCTAAAACACGATAAAACCTCACTACACCTAAAACACAATAAAACCTCACTACACCTAAACCATGATACAACATCACTACACCTAAAACATGCTAAAACCTTACTACACCTAAAACATGCCAAAACCTCACTACACCTAAACCATGCTAAAACCTCACTACACCTAAACCATGCTAAACCCTCACTACACCTAAAACATGCTAAACCCTCACTACACCTAAAACACGCTAAACCCTCACTGCACCTAAAACACGCTAAACCCTTACTACACCTAAAACACGATAAAACCTCACTACACCTAAAACACGATAAAACCTCACTACACCTAAAACATGCTAAACCCTCACTACACCTAAAACATGCTAAACCCTTACTACACCTAAAACATGCTAAACCCTCACTACACCTAAAACATGCTAAACCCTCACTACACCTAAAACACGCTAAACCCTCACCTAAAACAGGTGACTAAACCTGATTCCTCCCCACTCCCCAGAACAGACAACTGTATAGATCTTGTTGGGTCAGCCCGCTTTGTGAATAAACTAGACCTCCTGAAGGGGTACTATCAAGTACCCTTAACTTCGGTGTAAAATGAAAATTGGCATGTTAAAACATCATACCGAGTTGGTATGTGTACTGAGGAGCAAAATTGATTTAGCCTGTTGCATTCAGAGTTTAACTATTTTTTATAGTTTGACCCAGAAGGCTAACAATGGAAGTGGTAGGTGCCCTTAGATGAAGCATGACGACTACGCTATTTTTAAACCATTAAAACAGCTCGAAGAAACTCCACACTTCATCGGTAGTACAACAAAGGCCCTGACATTAAAAACGAGGCACTGAGAACTTTGTAAGTGTACACAACGTTTATTAATAAAACAATTTTGACAGGCAGTACCTTGCTGTAGTTTCTCGTTGCCGCCATGATGAAAGTCCGCACAAGTTGATTGACGAACACGAACCAGCAGGAAGAATAGGAGGAGAGGTAGTACAATCGACTTGTTTGGACTTTCATCATGGCGTCGACGAGAAACAACTGCAAACTACTGCATGTAAGAAGAGTTTTTTAAATAAAGTTGTGTACATTTACATTGGACAGGAATGCACCATGTACTTTCCAGAGACTCATGAATGGAGTCATTTCAGGTCTAACTGGATGCGCTGTTTACTTAGATGATTGTATTGTAGCAAGTGACACCTGGGAACACCATTTAAGCAGGATTCGTGCTCTGTTTACTCGGCTGCTTGAGGCAAAGCTGACTGTAAATCTGCAAAAGCATAATTAGCATCTGGGGAAGGTGGTGGAGCAGGGGCAGAAACGCCTGTGTGGGCTAAAGTGTTGGCTGCTGATGCTTTTCCTCCTCCTAGTACTACAAAGGAGTTGAGATGCTTTTTGGGCGTGGTAGGTTATTACAGGGGTTTTGGGCGTGGTAGGTCATTACAGGGGTTTTTGGGCGTGGTAGGTCATTACAGGGTTTTTGGGCGTGGTAGGTTATTAGAGGGGTTTTTGGGCGTGGTAGGTCATTACAGGGGTTTTTGTTTGAATTTATCTTCTGTTGTGTGTCCCCTAACTGACCTGCTAAAAGACCATGTTAAGTTCACCTGGTCTCCGTCCTGTCAACAGGCTTTTGAGCAAGTGAAGATGCTGCTGAGCACAGCACCTGTGTTGGCTGAACCAAGGCCTGACAAGCCTTTCCAACTACAGGTGGATGCGAGCCATGTTGGGGCAGGTGCTGTGCTTTTGCAGGAGGATGACCAGGGTCTTGATAGACCTGTTAGTTATTTCTCATGAAAATGTAATAAACACCAACTTCTGGTATTCCACCATTGAAAAGGAGAGGAGGCACTGGCGTTGGTTTGGGCTCTGCAGCATTTTGTTGTCTATGTAGGGGGCGGTTTGCATGCAGTGGTGGTGTATTCAGATCATAACCTGCTCACCTCTTTTCATTCTCTGCAGAGCCCACATCAGCGCGTGGGGTGGTGGGCCTTATTTTATTATTATTTTTGCAGCCTTATGATTTAGTTATACGCCACATTCGGGGTGTAGATAACGCAATAGCAGATGCCTTGGGTTAGGGTCCCTCTAACCCTTGTCTCGCAGGGTTAGGGTTAGGGTTAGGGTCCCTCTAACCCTTGTCTCGCAGCCCAAGTGCGGATGAGTAGCAGTTTGCCAGCCATGTCTCACTAAAGTAGTAGCAGTTTGCCAGCCATGTCTCACTAAAGTAGTAGTAGTTTGCCAGCCATGTCTCACTAAAGTAGTAGTAGTTTGCCAGCCATGTCTCACTAAAGTGAGTAGTAGTTTGCCAGCCATGTCTCACTAAAGTGGGGATGTGTTTGCCAGCCATGTCTCACTAAAGTGGGGATGTGTTTGCCAGCCATGTCTCACTAAAGTGAGTAGAAGTTTGCCAGCCATGTCTCACTAAAGTGAGTAGCAGTTTGCCAGCCATGTCTCACTAAAGTGGGGATGATTTGCCAGCCATGCCTCACTAAAGTGAGTAGTAGTTTGCCAGCCATGTCTCACTAAAGTGGGGATGAGCAGCAGTTTGCCAGCCATGTCTCACTAAAGTGGGGATGAGCAGCGTTTGCCAGCCATGTCTCACTAAAGTGAGTAGCAGTTTGCCAGCCATGTCTCACTAAAGTGAGTAGTAGTTTGCCAGCCATGTCTCACTAAAGTGGGGATGAGCAGCAGTTTGCCAGCCATGTCTCACTAAAGTGAGTAGTAGTTTGCCAGCCATGTCTCACTAAAGTGGGGATGAGCAGCAGTTTGCCAGCCATGTCTCACTAAAGTGAGTAGTAGTTTGCCAGCCATGTCTCACTAAAGTAGTAGTAGTTTGCCAGCCATGTCTCACTAAAGTGAGTAGTAGTTTGCCAGCCATGTCTCACTAAAGTGAGGATGTGTTTGCCAGCCATGTCTCACTAAAGTGAGTAGAAGTTTGCCAGCCATGTCTCACTAAAGTGAGTAGTAGTTTGCCAGCCATGTCTCATTAAAGTGAGGATGTGTTTGCCAGCCATGTCTCACTAAAGTGGGGATGATTTGCCAGCCATGTCTCACTAAAGTGGGTAGCAGTTTGCCAGCCATGTCTCACTAAAGTGGCGATGAGTAGCAGTTTGCCAGCCATGTCTCACTAAATTGGGGATGATTTGCCAGCCATGTCTCACTAAAGTGAGTAGTAGTTTGCCAGCCATGTCTCACTAAAGTGAGTAGCAGTTTGCCAGCCATGTCTCACTAAAGTGGGGATGATTTGCCAGCCATGCCTCACTAAAGTGAGTAGTAGTTTGCCAGCCATGTCTCACTAAAGTGGGGATGAGCAGCAGTTTGCCAGCCATGTCTCATTAAAGTGGGGATGAGCAGCGTTTGCCAGCCATGTCTCACTAAAGTAGTAGCAGTTTGCCAGCCATGTCTCACTAAAGTAGTAGTAGTTTGCCAGCCATGTCTCACTAAAGTGAGGATGTGTTTGCCAGCCATGTCTCACTAAAGTAGTAGTAGTTTGCCAGCCATGTCTCACTAAAGTGAGTAGCAGTTTGCCAGCCATGTCTCACTAAAGTGAGTAGTAGTTTGCCAGCCATGTCTCACTAAAGTGGGGATGTGTTTGCCAGCCATGTCTCACTAAAGTGGGGATGTGTTTGCCAGCCATGTCTCACTAAAGTGAGTAGCAGTTTGCCAGCCATGTCTCACTAAAGTGAGTAGCAGTTTGCCAGCCATGTGTCATTAAAGTGGGGATGATTTGCCAGCCATGTCTCACTAAAGTGAGTAGTAGTTTGCCAGCCATGTCTCACTAAAGTGGCGATGATTTGCCAGCCATGCCTCACTAAAGTGAGTAGTAGTTTGCCAGCCATGTCTCACTAAAGTGGGGATGAGCAGCGTTTGCCAGCCATGTCTCACTAAGGTGAGTAGCAGTTTGCCAGCCATGTCTCACTAAAGTAGTAGTAGTTTGCCAGCCATGTCTCACTAAAGTGAGTAGTAGTTTGCCAGCCATGTCTCACTAAAGTGGGGATGAGCAGCAGTTTGCCAGCCATGTCTCACTAAAGTGGGGATGAGCAGCAGTTTGCCAGCCATGTCTCACTAAAGTGGGGATGAACAGCAGTTTGCCAGCCATGTCTCACTAAAGTGAATAGCAGTTTGCCAGCCATGTCTCACTAAAGTAGTAGTAGTTTGCCAGCCATGTCTCACTAAAGTGAGTAGTAGTTTGCCAGCCATGTCTCACTAAAGTGAGGATGTGTTTGCCAGCCATGTCTCACTAAAGTGAGTAGCAGTTTGCCAGCCATGTCTCACTAAAGTGAGTAGTAGTTTGCCAGCCATGTCTCACTAAAGTGAGGATGTGTTTGCCAGCCATGTCTCACTAAAGTGAGTAGTAGTTTGCCAGCCATGTCTCACTAAAGTGGGGATGTGTTTGCCAGCCATGTCTCACTAAAGTGGGGATGTGTTTGCCAGCCATGTCTCACTAAAGTGAGTAGTAGTTTGCCAGCCATGTTGTGGCATGGCTGGCAGCTTTGAAGGACACAAGTCATAAGCCGTTGAAAACTGGCCGGTGCATTCTTTAACCCAAACGGCATCTTTCTAAAAGAATAGAGACCGAATGGAGTAATGAACGCAGTGATTGGTTGACTGGCAGGCTCAACTTCCACTTGCCAATAACCACTGTTGAGGTCAAGTGAGCTGAAGACTACCGACCCTGCCAGGGACTCCAAGATCTCATTCACCGTCGGCAACGGGAACAAGTCTCGCTCTGTATGTGAATTTACCCTGCGGTAATCAACACAGAATCTTGTACCGCCATCCTTTTTGGGCACCAGAACAATTGGCGAAGCCCATGGCGAATGAGAAGGTTCAATTATGCCCTGATCAAGCATGTCGTCAATGTGTGTCTTAACCTCCTGTCGCTTGTGTACAGGCAGGTGGTACAGTTTTTGAGTGACCACAACGTCACCTTTCAAAACAATTCGATGTTGCAGCACAGAAGTATGACCCAGTCTGGTGGTACAGACATCAGGGTTGCTATGCAGAAGGTGATGCAACTTTTCTGCATCCCGTCCAACCAAACCACTTTGGCCTACAGCGGCTCGTAAAAGACACTGCAGGTCATAAGCAGGAGCAGGCCCACCACCCTCAAACCGACAGGGGAGTGGTGGAGGAGCAGAGCTCAAGACAGCTGTTGTAGTGGAAGAGGATGGAGGTTGCATACCCCAACTGGCATAAAAGACATGTGCAGGGGTTAAGCGGTCAGGGCCAACTGAACAAGGAGCAGAAGGCGGCACAGCCAGCATGAGGGCAGTAACCGAAGGGGTAGCTTGCATATGCCAACTATCACCAGGTCTTGCCATGACCTGGAAAGGGAAGACTCTCTTTTGCTGGTCTTCAAGGAGTGAATATGTCTGGTCCCTTACGTTAAGCTGCACCCCGCTAACCGAGATGAAATCTAACCCAAGGACTAGCGGATAAGCAAGGACCTCAGCTGCAAGAATTGCAGTGAGAACTCTCCATGTATGACCGTGCATGTGATATTCCAAAACTTTGCAACCAATAGGGTGAGTTGCTGTACCATTCGCCAGATATAGGGGTCCTTCACTCCATGACTCCAACTTCTCCTGGGGTCCTTTGATTTTGTTCCACAAGTCCGAACTCATCAGGCTGTAGGAAGCCCCTGTGTCTACCAAGGCTTTGCCCTGACAGCTTCTGACAGAGACAGGTACCGCTAGTTGCTTCAATACTACAATTGGACCAGAGGGTGTCATAGAACGTCTTTTGGGCCTGCCAGAAGGCTCAGACAGTGAGGAAGACCGACCACTGGTAACAGCAGACACTGTACCCTTTGAGGTGGGGGACTGAGACTGGCGAGAATTGGCATTTTCTGTTGGCTGGTTTTGTGACCGGAACAGAGGACAATTGCCTGGTGGATGTGTGCCTTGGCAACGCCAGCACAAGGGAGATGCGGGCCGTTTAGGTGACTCAGCCTGATGGCCTCTTTTAGATGACTCAGAGGACTGGGGCTCAGCATGAGAGGGTTTAGAGAGGAGAACTTTTTGTGCATACACTTGTTGTTGGGCTAAATCCTTCTCCAACTGTTGTCCAAGGCGAATGACTTCATCGACAGTGTGCGCGCGTCCACGCAGTTGGCTTACTAACTGTGGATTCATTGCTTTGTACAACATCTTCACCACTTCATCCTCAGTCGCATCAGGCTTCCACCTCTTGTACAAGGCCTGGAATGAGAATGTAAAAGCCCTCACGCTCTCATGGGGTAACTGCACTCTGGTCCGAATTCTCTCTTCCAGCTCGTCTGCATAGTCTTCAGACAAAAAGGCGGCCAAGAATTGCGCCTCAAAATCAGCCCAAGTATGTGCCTTCTCTCTTGCAATCTCCCACCAATGTCTTGCGGTACCATGTAAAACATTTCTCATGGTGGCCAAGATCTCAGAATCAGTCATAGGACGCAAAGCAAGGAAGTCCTTGCACCGATATATGTAAAGCAGGGGATCAGGGTCATCATCTTTGCCCCCAAAAGATGGAAAAGTCAACTTTATTGGCAACCATCGACCAGGAAGGCCAACAGCAGAGGGCGCAGTTCCCAGATCAGGCTCCAGACCCATATGGGTAGCAGACCGTTGCTGTTGCAGGTCAGCACCAGTCAGAGAAGGAGGCAGAGAAGGAGGCAGCCCCACCTTTAATTGACGGACCTCGTCTGAAATAGCATCCACTGACTTTTTAACAGTATCAACCATCAAAGTGAGCTCTTCCAGCTGAGGTTTAAGGGTTTCATTCAGCTGGTCTGAAAGTGTGCTGGTAAGCATTTCCAGCAGGGCAGTGTTGGATTCTTTCAACATGGCCTGGAATTCTGCAGTGGTCTGCTTCGTGTTCCACTGGATCTGTTCAACACACTTAGAGACTAGGTCTCGGATGCAATCAGCAAAAACACACTTAGAGACTAGGTCTCGGATGCAAACACACTTAGAGACTAGGTCTCGGATGCGATCAGCAAAAACACACTTAGAGACTAGGTCTCGGATGCGAACACACTTAGAGACTAGGTCTCGTATGCGATCAGCAAAAACACTGAGCAGTTCAGCATGTGCCTTTTCAGTTGCGCGACAGACTGAACCGTTTGCTTCAACGGCCTCCTTTGACACATGTTGCATACCTTCCTCCAGCCATGTTCTCTGTTGTAGAAGGGTGTTTTCGAAAACTATTTTCATAGACTCAATAGCCTGGGTAAAGAGCTGAAGGTCCCCAACATCATCTGGAACATAGTCATGAAGGGGCGGGTGACTCAGCATCAAAGAAATCTACATCCCCCTGCTGGCCTTGTGGCTCTGGTGTTGCAACAGAATGGACGGAAGGGTCAGTGAGAGACATGTCTTCTGTCTTTGTTGTGGTCACATCAAGAGCAAGTACACGGCCTGTCCCCTCAGCCATGATTTGTACATTAATATTGGATATCTGTTCAACTAGTAAGTATCAAAATCGTAACCATTCACACAATATTCAATAAACATACACAATTAACATCTGTTCAATTAATAAGTATCAAAACCGTAAACATTCACATAATATGCAATAAACATACACAAGGAATAAAGGATGTTTCTTGCT
The DNA here is from genome assembly GCA_027475355.1 of Coilia nasus. Lineage (NCBI taxonomy): Eukaryota > Metazoa > Chordata > Actinopteri > Clupeiformes > Engraulidae > Coilia > Coilia nasus. Next base: position 1,515,469 of record CM050198.1, read on the forward strand.
GCCCAGTTCAACAAAACAGATGTCAGACTAACTTGCATTCACTCTGCATTCACAAGTGTACGCTGTACTTAAAGTTTGAGTCCCATCTGGGGCGCCATTATCTGTGGCGGTAGTGGGGAAGGCTGCACTGATAGGGGTGCCAGGTGATTCTTTTAACCACCGCTCAGACAGTGTTATTAAATAATGGAGTTAAACAATATAAGACTGTTGAAAACAATATGTCATAAAGGCTTGGTGCAGAAATAAAATCAAAGAGTCAATAATCAGTTTCTCACATTATTATTATTATAATTTCCGCTTTTCTTCACACATACAGGGTTTTCTCATCAGCGTTTACAAACTAAACAGTTGCTCCAGCGACAAAAAAAACACCATACAAAGAAAACCCAAACTGCTTTGTATTGAGAGGCTGATAGGAGCACAAGCATTATAGCTAAACAGCGGGCTACTCCCGTTTGCATAAAACAGATGAAAACCAAACAAAAGTAGAAACCCCAAAAGATACATTCAAGGAACGCGAGCAAAACAAGGAGTCGGGAGTGCCGGCGTTCTACCGAGCATGCTGAAGTTCGGAGAGAATCCGAAACGTCGGCTGCTTTGAGCACATCAAAAAACCCTGTAGCTAAGACAAGGCACGCCAAAACCCCAATAAACAGCGTTGCGCAGCCTGTCTTTACGCCCTACAACCTGACCCAAGCCCACACTTCACCACCGCAAACCCAGCAGAACAACAAAAAAACAGTTCACCAGCTGAGAGAGGGGCTCAGTGAAGACGGCAAAAACAGACCCATTGTGTAAGTCACCCACCAGACAATAAAACAAAACAGTTCGCCACGAGTGGCTGTGGACTTACAAAGGCAACGAGTCTGTGGGCCAAGCGAAGAACGGCCACTCTCTAGCACAATACCTGCTGAAGACGCGGTGCAAAGCAGACACAAAAAAACGACCCGCACGCTGGAAAGCAGGAGAGTGAGTGAGAGAGAGCGAGGGCGGGGCTACCTGCAGACACTTTAAAGATGCCGCCCAGTATCTGTATGACGTCTCCAATGTTTGACTCGCGTTACACTAAAAAAACACCGCATATACATATATTAATAAGGAAGGCGGAGTTGCCACAATGTCTCACTAAAGTGAGTAGTAGTTTGCCAGCCATGTCTCACTAAAGTGAGGATGTGTTTGCCAGCCATGTCTCACTAAAGTGGGTAGCAGTTTGCCAGCCATGTCTCACTAAAGTAGTAGTAGTTTGCCAGCCATGTCTCAATAAAGTGGGTAGCAGTTTGCCAGCCATGTATATTTGTGACCAAAACCCAAATATGGCTCCTACACTGTCTTCTCCTATGCTCTGTTCTCCTTAAATTGCTTTCCAGGCACCAGGATTGCTGGAGCTCGGGACATTGTGGAGGTAGCAGGGAGGTGTGTGGATGTGGGTATGGCTAAGACACTTCAACTGTTTTTTAGATGTAGGGCTGTAGTTGGTAAAATGGTGGATGTTTTGTATGGCCCAAGTTTAATTGTTCGAGTTGTTTGTGTTTACTTGTTACAGAGTCCCATTAGGGGGCCTCTGTCTTAAGGGGGAGGGTGTGACGGCCCTGCGGTCTGTCATTAGCCCCGCCCACTTTCTACCTGTGTTCTTGTCCCTCTGTCTTTTGAGTAGGTGATCAGGTGCAGGTGTGGGTGGTAACCTTAATTGGAATGGGTACAAAGAGGCCTGTTTTCCACTCTGGCGGGGCCTCCCTTCCTCCTCTGGCCTTTTGGAGTGGCTTTGGACACCTCTAGACATACTTCGCATCACTTTTGCTTTGCTAACACCTTACTGACTTTGCACACACATTTTATTCATTCTTTAATTAAATACTTGAAATGTTTTTTGCGTCTGCGTGTGGTTTCCTTTTATGTTGCTCTGCCTTCGAGCCAGGCGGTCGTAACAATGTAAATATTCTGTCTTGTCTAGTAGTCTTTTATGTTGCTCTGCCTTCGAGCCAGGCGGTCGTAACAATGTAAATAATCTGTCTTGTCTAGTAGTCTTTTATGTTGCTCTGCCTTCGAGCCAGGCGGTCGTAACAATGTAAATATTCTGTCTTGTCTAGTAGTCTGCTGACTTTTATCTCTCACACACACGTGTCACATTACTGAGCTGTCTGTCTGTCTGTGTTGGTGTCTAGTACTGAGCTGTCTGTCTGTGTTGGTGTCTAGCAGTGAGCTGTCTGTCTGTCTGTGTTGGTGTCTAGTAGTGAGCTGTCTGTCTGTCTGTCTGTCTGTGTTGGTGTCTAGCAGTGAGCTGTCTGTCTGTGTTGGTGTCTAGCAGTGAGCTGTCTGTCTGTGTGTGTTGGTGCGTAGTAGTGAGCTGTCTGTCTGTGTTGGTGTCTAGCAGTGAGCTGTCTGTCTGTCTGTGTTGGTGTCTAGCAGTGAGCTGTCTGTCTGTGTTGGTGTCTAGTAGTGAGCTGTCTGTCTGTCTGTGTTGGTGTCTAGTAGTGAGCTGTCTGTCTGTGTTGGTGCGTAGTAGTGAGCGGTCTGTCTGTGTTGGTGTCTAGTAGTGAGCTGTCTGTCTGTCTGTGTTGGTGTCTAGTAGTGAGCTGTCTGTCTGTGTTGGTGCGTAGTAGTGAGCTGTCTCTCTGTCTGTGTTGGTGTGTAGCAGTGAGCTGTCTGTCTCTCTGTGTTGGTGTCTAGTAGTGAGCTGTCTGTCTGTCTGTGTTGGTGTCTAGCAATGAGCTGTCTGTTTGTCTGTGTTGGTGTCTAGTAGTGAGCTGTCTGTCTGTGTTGGTGTCTAGCAGTGAGCTGTCTCCCTGTCTGTGTTGGTGCGTAGTAGTGAGCTGTCTGTCTGTCTTGGTGTCTAGCAGTGAGCTGTCTGTCTGTCTGTGTTGGTGTCTAGCAGTGAGCTGTCTGTCTGTGTTGGTGTCTAGCAGTGAGCTGTCTGTCTGTGTTGGTGTCTAGTAGTGAGCTGTCTGTCTGTGTTGGTGCGTAGTAGTGAGCTGTCTGTCTGTCTGTGTTGGTGTGTAGCAGTGAGCTGTCTGTCTGTCTGTGTTGGTGTCTAGTAGTGAGCTATCTGTCTGTCTGTGTTGGTGTCTAGTAGTGAGCTGTCTGTGTTGGTGTCTAGCAGTGAGCTGTCTGTTTGTCTGTGTTGGTGTCTAGTAGTGAGCTGTCTGTCTGTGTTGGTGTCTAGCAGTGAGCTGTCTCCCTGTCTGTGTTGGTGCGTAGTAGTGAGCTGTCTGTCTGTCTGTGTTGGTGCGTAGTAGTGAGCTGTCTGTTTGTCTGTGTTGGTGCGTAGTACTGAGCTGTCTGTCTGTGTTGGTGCGTAGTAATGAGCTGTCTGTCTGTCTTGTCTAGTAGTCTTTTATGTTGCTCTGCCTTCGAGCCAGGCGGTCGTAACAATGTAAATATTCTGTCTTGTCTAGTAGTCTGCTGTCTTTTATCTCTCACACACACGTGTCACATTACTGAGCTGTCTGTCTGTCTGTGTTGGTGTCTAGTACTGAGCTGTCTGTCTGTGTTGGTGTCTAGCAGTGAGCTGTCTGTCTGTCTGTGTTGGTGTCTAGTAGTGAGCTGTCTGTCTGTCTGTCTGTGTTGGTGTCTAGCAGTGAGCTGTCTGTCTGTGTGTGTTGGTGCATAGTAGTGAGCTGTCTCCCTGTCTGTGTTGGTGCGTAGTAGTGAGCTGTCTGTCTGTCTGTGTTGGTGTCTAGTAGTGAGCTGTCTGTCTGTCTGTGTTGGTGTCTAGTAGTGAGCTGTCTCCCTGTCTGTGTTGGTGCGTAGTAGTAAGCTGTCTCCCTGTCTGTGTTGGTGCGTAGTAGTGAGCTGTCTGTCTGTCTGTGTTGGTGTCTAGTAGTGAGCTGTCTCCCTGTCTGTGTTGGTGCGTAGTAGTAAGCTGTCTCCCTGTCTGTGTTGGTGCGTAGTACTGAGCTGTCTGTCTGTCTGTGTTGGTGTCTAGCAGTGAGCTGTCTGTGTGTGTTGGTGTCTAGCAGTGCGCTGTCTGTCTGTGTTGGTGTCTAGTAGTGAGCTGTCTGTCTGTGTTGGTGCGTAGTAGTGAGCTGTCTGTCTGTGTTGGTGCGTAGTAGTGAGCTGTCTGTCTGTCTGTGTTGGTGTGTAGCAGTGAGCTGTCTGTCTGTCTGTGTTGGTGTCTAGTAGTGAGCTGTCTGTCTGTCTGTGTTGGTGTCTAGCAGTGAGCTGTCTGTTTGTCTGTGTTGGTGTCTAGTAGTGAGCTGTCTGTCTGTGTTGGTGTCTAGCAGTGAGCTGTCTCCCTGTCTGTGTTGGTGCGTAGTAGTGAGCTGTCTGTCTGTCTTGGTGTCTAGCAGTGAGCTGTCTGTCTGTCTGTGTTGGTGCGTAGTAGTGAGCTGTCTGTCTGTGTTGGTGTCTAGTAGTGAGCTGTCTGTTTGTCTGTGTTGGTGTCTAGTAGTGAGCTGTCTGTCTGTCTGTGTTGGTGTCTAGCAGTGAGCTGTCTGTCTGTGTGTGTTGGTGCATAGTAGTGAGCTGTCTCCCTGTCTGTGTTGGTGCGTAGTAGTGAGCTGTCTGTCTGTCTGTGTTGGTGTCTAGTAGTGAGCTGTCTGTCTGTCTGTGTTGGTGTCTAGTAGTGAGCTGTCTCCCTGTCTGTGTTGGTGCGTAGTAGTAAGCTGTCTCCCTGTCTGTGTTGGTGCGTAGTAGTGAGCTGTCTGTCTGTCTGTGTTGGTGTCTAGTAGTGAGCTGTCTCCCTGTCTGTGTTGGTGCGTAGTAGTAAGCTGTCTCCCTGTCTGTGTTGGTGCGTAGTACTGAGCTGTCTGTCTGTCTGTGTTGGTGTCTAGCAGTGAGCTGTCTGTGTGTGTTGGTGTCTAGCAGTGCGCTGTCTGTCTGTGTTGGTGTCTAGTAGTGAGCTGTCTGTCTGTGTTGGTGCGTAGTAGTGAGCTGTCTGTCTGTGTTGGTGCGTAGTAGTGAGCTGTCTGTCTGTCTGTGTTGGTGTGTAGCAGTGAGCTGTCTGTCTGTCTGTGTTGGTGTCTAGTAGTGAGCTGTCTGTCTGTCTGTGTTGGTGTCTAGCAGTGAGCTGTCTGTTTGTCTGTGTTGGTGTCTAGTAGTGAGCTGTCTGTCTGTGTTGGTGTCTAGCAGTGAGCTGTCTCCCTGTATGTGTTGGTGCGTAGTAGTGAGCTGTCTGTCTGTCTTGGTGTCTAGCAGTGAGCTGTCTGTCTGTCTGTGTTGGTGCGTAGTAGTGAGCTGTCTGTCTGTGTTGGTGTCTAGTAGTGAGCTGTCTGTTTGTCCGTGTTGGTGTCTAGTAGTGAGCTGTCTGTCTGTCTGTGTTGGTGCGTAGTAGTGAGCTGTCTGTTTGTCTGTGTTGGTGCGTAGTACTGAGCTGTCTGTCTGTGTTGGTGCGTAGTAATGAGCTGTCTGTCTGTCTTGTCTAGTAGTCTTTTATGTTGCTCTGCCTTCGAGCCAGGCGGTCGTAACAATGTAAATATTCTGTCTTGTCTAGTAGTCTGCTGTCTTTTATCTCTCACACACACGTGTCACATTACTGAGCAGTCTGTCTGTCTGTGTTGGTGTCTAGTACTGAGCTGTCTGTCTGTGTTGGTGTCTAGCAGTGAGCTGTCTGTCTGTCTGTGTTGGTGTCTAGTAGTGAGCTGTCTGTCTGTCTGTCTGTGTTGGTGTCTAGCAGTGAGCTGTCTGTCTGTGTGTGTTGGTGCATAGTAGTGAGCTGTCTGTCTGTGTTGGTGTCTAGCAGTGAGCTGTCTGTCTGTCTGTGTTGGTGTCTAGTAGTGAGCTGTCTGTCTGTTTGTGTTGGTGTCTAGTAGTGAGCTGTCTGTCTGTCTGTGTTGGTGTCTAGTAGTGAGCTGTCTCCCTGTCTGTGTTGGTGCCTAGTAGTGAGCTATCTCCCTGTCTGTGTTGGTGCGTAGTAGTGAGCGGTCTGTCTGTGTTGGTGCGTAGTAGTAAGCTGTCTCCCTGTCTGTGTTGGTGCGTAGTACTGAGCTGTCTGTCTGTCTGTGTTGGTGTCTAGCAGTGAGCTGTCTGTGTGTGTTGGTGTCTAGCAGTGCGCTGTCTGTCTGTGTTGGTGTCTAGTAGTGAGCTGTCTGTCTGTGTTGGTGCGTAGTAGTGAGCTGTCTGTCTGTGTTGGTGCGTAGTAGTGAGCTGTCTGTCTGTCTGTGTTGGTGTGTAGCAGTGAGCTGTCTGTCTGTCTGTGTTGGTGTCTAGTAGTGAGCTGTCTGTCTGTCTGTGTTGGTGTCTAGCAGTGAGCTGTCTGTTTGTCTGTGTTGGTGTCTAGTAGTGAGCTGTCTGTCTGTGTTGGTGTCTAGCAGTGAGCTGTCTCCCTGTCTGTGTTGGTGCGTAGTAGTGAGCTGTCTGTCTGTCTTGGTGTCTAGCAGTGAGCTGTCTGTCTGTCTGTGTTGGTGCGTAGTAGTGAGCTGTCTGTCTGTGTTGGTGTCTAGTAGTGAGCTGTCTGTTTGTCTGTGTTGGTGTCTAGTAGTGAGCTGTCTGTCTGTCTGTGTTGGTGTCTAGCAGTGAGCTGTCTGTCTGTGTGTGTTGGTGCATAGTAGTGAGCTGTCTCCCTGTCTGTGTTGGTGCGTAGTAGTGAGCTGTCTGTCTGTCTGTGTTGGTGTCTAGTAGTGAGCTGTCTGTCTGTCTGTGTTGGTGTCTAGTAGTGAGCTGTCTCCCTGTCTGTGTTGGTGCGTAGTAGTAAGCTGTCTCCCTGTCTGTGTTGGTGCGTAGTAGTGAGCTGTCTGTCTGTCTGTGTTGGTGTCTAGTAGTGAGCTGTCTCCCTGTCTGTGTTGGTGCGTAGTAGTAAGCTGTCTCCCTGTCTGTGTTGGTGCGTAGTACTGAGCTGTCTGTCTGTCTGTGTTGGTGTCTAGCAGTGAGCTGTCTGTGTGTGTTGGTGTCTAGCAGTGCGCTGTCTGTCTGTGTTGGTGTCTAGTAGTGAGCTGTCTGTCTGTGTTGGTGCGTAGTAGTGAGCTGTCTGTCTGTGTTGGTGCGTAGTAGTGAGCTGTCTATCTGTCTGTGTTGGTGTGTAGCAGTGAGCTGTCTGTCTGTCTGTGTTGGTGTCTAGTAGTGAGCTGTCTGTCTGTCTGTGTTGGTGTCTAGCAGTGAGCTGTCTGTTTGTCTGTGTTGGTGTCTAGTAGTGAGCTGTCTGTCTGTGTTGGTGTCTAGCAGTGAGCTGTCTCCCTGTATGTGTTGGTGCGTAGTAGTGAGCTGTCTGTCTGTCTTGGTGTCTAGCAGTGAGCTGTCTGTCTGTCTGTGTTGGTGCGTAGTAGTGAGCTGTCTGTCTGTGTTGGTGTCTAGTAGTGAGCTGTCTGTTTGTCCGTGTTGGTGTCTAGTAGTGAGCTGTCTGTCTGTCTGTGTTGGTGCGTAGTAGTGAGCTGTCTGTTTGTCTGTGTTGGTGCGTAGTACTGAGCTGTCTGTCTGTGTTGGTGCGTAGTAATGAGCTGTCTGTCTGTCTTGTCTAGTAGTCTTTTATGTTGCTCTGCCTTCGAGCCAGGCGGTCGTAACAATGTAAATATTCTGTCTTGTCTAGTAGTCTGCTGTCTTTTATCTCTCACACACACGTGTCACATTACTGAGCAGTCTGTCTGTCTGTGTTGGTGTCTAGTACTGAGCTGTCTGTCTGTGTTGGTGTCTAGCAGTGAGCTGTCTGTCTGTCTGTGTTGGTGTCTAGTAGTGAGCTGTCTGTCTGTCTGTCTGTGTTGGTGTCTAGCAGTGAGCTGTCTGTCTGTGTGTGTTGGTGCATAGTAGTGAGCTGTCTGTCTGTGTTGGTGTCTAGCAGTGAGCTGTCTGTCTGTCTGTGTTGGTGTCTAGTAGTGAGCTGTCTGTCTGTTTGTGTTGGTGTCTAGTAGTGAGCTGTCTGTCTGTCTGTGTTGGTGTCTAGTAGTGAGCTGTCTCCCTGTCTGTGTTGGTGCCTAGTAGTGAGCTATCTCCCTGTCTGTGTTGGTGCGTAGTAGTGAGCGGTCTGTCTGTGTTGGTGTCTAGTAGTGAGCTGTCTGTCTGTCTGTGTTGGTGTCTAGTAGTGAGCTGTCTGTCTGTGTTGGTGCGTAGTAGTGAGCTGTCTGTCTGTCTGTGTTGGTGTGTAGCAGTGAGCTGTCTGTCTGTCTGTGTTGGTGTCTAGTAGTGAGCTGTCTGTCTGTCTGTGTTGGTGTCTAGCAGTGAGCTGTCTGTTTGTCTGTGTTGGTGTCTAGTAGTGAGCTGTCTGTCTGTGTTGGTGTCTAGCAGTGAGCTGTCTCCCTGTTTGTGTTGGTGTCTAGTAGTGAGCTGTCTGTCTGTCTGTGTTGGTGTCTAGTAGTGAGCTGTCTGTATGTGTTGGTGTCGAGCAGTGAGCTGTCTCCCTGTCTGTGTGTGTTGGTGCGTAGTAGTGAGCTGTCTGTCTGTCTGTCTTTGTGTCTAGTAGTGAGCTGTCTGTCTGTCTGTGTTGGTGCGTAGTACTGAGCTGTCTGTCTGTCTGTGTTGGTGCGTAGTAGTGAGCTTTCTGTCTGTCTGTCTTGGTGTCTAGTAGTGAGCTGTCTTTCTGTGTGTGTTGGTGTGTAGTAGTGAGCTGTCTGTCTGTGTTTCTGTCCGTGTTGGTGTCTAGTACTGAGCTGTCTGTCTGTGTTGGTGTCTAGTACTGAGCTGTCTGTCTGTGTTGGTGTCTAGTAGTGAGCTGTCTGTTTGTCTGTGTTGGAGTGTGGTGGTGAGCTGTCTGTCTGTGTGTGTTGGTGTCTAGTAGTGAGCTGTCTGTCTGTATGTGTTGGTGTCTAGTAGTGAGCTGTCTCCCTGTCTGTGTTGGTGCGTAGTAGTGAGCGGTCTGTCTGTGTTGGTGTCTAGTAGTGAGCTGTCTGTCTGTCTGTGTTGGTGTCTAGTAGTGAGCTGTCTGTCTGTGTTGGTGCGTAGTAGTGAGCTGTCTCTCTGTCTGTGTTGGTGTGTAGCAGTGAGCTGTCTGTCTGTCTGTGTTGGTGTCTAGTAGTGAGCTATCTGTCTGTCTGTGTTGGTGTCTAGCAATGAGCTGTCTGTTTGTCTGTGTTGGTGTCTAGTAGTGAGCTGTCTGTCTGTGTTGGTGTCTAGCAGTGAGCTGTCTCCCTGTCTGTGTTGGTGCGTAGTAGTGAGCTGTCTGTCTGTCTTGGTGTCTAGCAGTGAGCTGTCTGTCTGTCTGTGTTGGTGCGTAGTAGTGAGCTGTCTGTCTGTGTTGGTGTCTAGTAGTGAGCTGTCTGTTTGTCTGTGTTGGTGTCTAGTAGTGAGCTGTCTGTCTGTGTTGGTGCGTAGTACTGAGCTGTCTGTCTGTGTTGGTGCATAGTAGTGAGCTGTCTGTCTGTCTTTCTTGGTGTCTAGTAGTGAGCTGTCTGTCTGTCTGTGTTGGTGCGTAGTACTGAGCTGTCTGTCTGTCTGTGTTGGTGCGTAGTAGTGAGCTTTCTGTCTGTCTGTCTTGGTGTCTAGTAGTGAGCTGTCTGTCTGTGTGTGTTGGTGTGTAGTAGTGAGCTGTCTGTCTGTCTGTCTGTCTGTCTGTCCGTGTTGGTGTCTAGTACTGAGCTGTCTGTCTGTATGTGTTGATGTCTAGTAGTGAGCGGTCTGTCTGTGTTGGTGTCTAGTAGTGAACTGTCTCCCTGTCTGTGTTGGTGCGTAGTAGTGAGCGGTCTGTCTGTGTTGGTGTCTAGTAGTGAGCTGTCTGTCTGTCTGTGTTGGTGTCTAGTAGTGAGCTGTCTGTCTGTGTTGGTGCGTAGTAGTGAGCTGTCTCTCTGTCTGTGTTGGTGTGTAGCAGTGAGCTGTCTGTCTGTCTGTGTTGGTGTCTAGTAGTGAGCTGTCTGTCTGTCTGTGTTGGTGTCTAGCAATGAGCTGTCTGTTTGTCTGTGTTGGTGTCTAGTAGTGAGCTGTCTGTCTGTTTTGGTGTCTAGCAGTGAGCTGTCTCCCTGTCTGTGTTGGTGCGTAGTAGTGAGCTGTCTGTCTGTCTTGGTGTCTAGCAGTGAGCTGTCTGTCTGTCTGTGTTGGTGCGTAGTAGTGAGCTGTCTGTCTGTGTTGGTGTCTAGTAGTGAGCTGTCTGTTTGTCTGTGTTGGTGTCTAGTAGTGAGCTGTCTGTCTGTCTGTGTTGGTGCGTAGTAGTGAGCTGTCTGTTTGTCTGTGTTGGTGTCTAGTAGTGAGCTGTCTGTCTGTCTGTGTTGGTGCGTAGTACTGAGCTGTCTGTCTGTGTTGGTGCGTAGTAGTGAGCTGTCTGTCTGTCTGTCTTGGTGTCTAGTAGTGAGCTGTCTGTCTGTCTGTGTTGGTGCGTAGTACTGAGCTGTCTGTCTGTCTGTGTTGGTGCGTAGTAGTGAGCTTTCTGTCTGTCTGTCTTGGTGTCTAGTAGTGAGCTGTCTGTCTGTGTGTGTTGGTGTGTAGTAGTGAGCTGTCTGTCTGTGTTTCTGTCCGTGTTGGTGTCTAGTACTGAGCTGTCTGTCTGTGTTGGTGTCTAGTACTGAGCTGTCTGTCTGTCTGTGTTGGTGTCTAGTAGTGAGCTGTCTGTTTGTCTGTGTTGGTGTGTGGTGGTGAGCTGTCTGTCTGTCTGTCTGTGTTGGTGTCTAGTAGTGAGCTGTCCGTCTGTCTGTGTTGGTGTCTAGTAGTGAGCTGTCTGTCTGTCTGTGTTGGTGTCTAGTAGTGAGCTGTCTGTCTGTCTGTCTGTGTTGGTGTCTAGTACTGAGCTGTCTGTCTGTTTGTGTTGGTGCCTAGTAGTGAGCTGTCTGTCTGTGTTGCTGTCTAGTACTGAGCTGTCTGTCTGTCTGTGTTGGTGTCTAGTAGTGAGCTGTCTGTCTGTCTGTGTTGGTGTCTAGTAGTGAGCTGTCTGTCTGTGTTGGTGTCTAGTACTGAGCTGTCTGTCTGTCTGTGTTGGTGTCTAGTAGTGAGCTGTCTGTCTGTGTTGGTGTCTAGTAATGAGCTGTCTGTCTGTCTGTATTGGTGTCTAGTACTGATCTGTCTGTCTGTCTGTGTTGGTGTCTGGTGGTGAGCTGTCTGTCTGTCTGTGTTGGTGCCTAGTACTGAGCTGTCTGTCTGTCTGTGTTGGTGTCTAGTACTGAGCTGTCTGTCTGTGTTGGTGTCTAGTACTGAGCTGTCTGTGTGTGTTGGTGTCTAGTAGTGAGCTGTCTGTCTGTCTGTGTTGGTGTCTAGTAGTGAGCTGTCTGTCTGTCTGTGTTGGTGTCTAGTACTGAGCTGTCTGTCTGTGCTGGTGTCTAGTACTGATCTGTCTGTCTGTCTGTGTTGGTGTCTGGTGGTGAGCTGTCTGTCTGTCTGTGTTGGTGCCTAGTACTGAGCTGTCTGTCTGTCTGTGTTGGTGTCTAGTAGTGAGCTGTCCGTCTGTGTTGGTGTCTAGTACTGAGCTGTCTGTGTGTGTTGTGTCTAGTAGTGAGCTGTCTGTCTGTCTGTCTGTGTTGGTGTCTAGTAGTGAGCTGTCTGTCTGTGTTGGTGTCTAGTAGTGAACTGTCTGTCTGTCTGTCTGTGTTGGTGTCTAGTACTGAGCTGTCTGTCTGTTTGTGTTGGTGCCTAGTAGTGAGCTGTCTGTCTGTGTTGCTGTCTAGTACTGAGCTGTCTGTCTGTCTGTGTTGGTGTCTAGTAGTGAGCTGTCTGTCTGTCTGTGTTGGTGTCTAGTAGTGAGCTGTCTGTCTGTGTTGGTGTCTAGTACTGAGCTGTCTGTCTGTCTGTGTTGGTGTCTAGTAGTGAGCTGTCTGTCTGTGTTGGTGTCTAGTAGTGAGCTGTCTGTCTGTTTGTATTGGTGTCTAGTACTGATCTGTCTGTCTGTCTGTGTTGGTGTCTGGTGGTGAGCTGTCTGTCTGTCTGTGTTGGTGTCTAGTACTGAGCTGTCTGTCTGTGTTGGTGTCTAGTACTGAGCTGTCTGTCTGTTTGTGTTGGTGTGTAGTAGTGAGCTGTCTGTCTGTCTGTGTTGGTGTCTAGTAGTGAGCTGTCTGTCTGTGTTGGTGTCTAGTAGTGAGCTGTCTGTCTGTCTGTGTTGGTGTCTAGTAGTGAGCTGTCTGTCTGTCTGTCTTGGTGTCTAGTAGTAAGCTGTCTGTCTGTCTGTGTTGGTGTCTAGTACTGAGCTGTCTGTCTGTCTGTGTTGGTGTCTAGTAGTGAGCTGTCTGTCTGTGTTGGTGTCTAGTAGTGAGCTGTCTGTCTGTTTGTGTTGGTGTGTAGTAGTGAGCTGTCTGTCTGTCTGTCTGTCTGTCCATGTTGGTGTCTAGTACTGAGCTGTCTGTCTGTGTTTGTGTCTAGCAGTGAGCTGTCTGTCTGTGTGGGTGTCTAGTAGTGAGCTGTCTGTCTGTCTGTGTTGGTGTCTAGTAGTGAGCTGTCTGTCTGTCTGTCTGTGTTGGTGTCTAGTAGTGAGCTGTCTGTGTTGGTGCCTAGTACTGAGCTGTCTGTCTGTGTTGGTGTCTAGTACTGAGCTGTCTGTCTGTCTGTGTTGGTGTCTAGTAGTGAGCTGTCTGTCTGTCTGTGTTGGTGTCTAGTACTGATCTGTCTGTCTGTCTGTGTTGGTGTCTGGTGGTGAGCTGTCTGTCTGTCTGTGTTGGTGCCTAGTACTGAGCTGTCTGTCTGTGTTGGTGTCTAGTAGTGAGCTGTCTGTCTGTTTGTGTTGGTGCCTAGTACTGAATACAAAATTCAGTACGCACAAAATACGTCATGCACGATCAGCACTAAGACCTCTAAAATCACAGCACGTGCCATACAATTTTGTCCATAGGGGGGGCTGTAATTGCACAAAATGTTATTTTCCCTATTATCTAGAGAATGCTAATGTTTACGACCAATTTTTTTTTATCGTGAAATCTATTGACCCTCATGCATTGAAAACACTGGTCGACGCCCATTTCCAACGAAAACAATGTCCGTGAAATTTTAATTTTGCGAAAATGAATCTGAACGAACTCGTCATAGGCCGTTCATGTGAATCTCACCAAATTTTGTATATGTCATCAACAGACAATGCTGACAAAAAGTTATCAAAGGATTTATCTTGAGATAAACCGTTTTGAAGTTACACGTCAATGAACATTTAACACGTAGCTTAAAATTCTTCAAAAGTCCATATCTTGGCTTTTAATTGCTCATATTTGGACAAAGTTGACATGTCATCTCTACACAGATTTCTGTTCATGTGTCCTAAATTTTGTGACATTTCGTTGTAGGGGGCGATGTTTATTGGCGAAGCTAGGTGTCAAAAAACAGTTTTTGTTAAATACTTTGTCAACAATTTTGCCCAAGACAACAATTTTTGTGTTTGTATGTCAGGGTTACAGAGGCGTATCGACCCAGCCCATAAACACTCACTTTAAGCATAGTGCCACCTAGTGATAAGGGTAAATGCAAAAATTGAGATTTTGATTTGCCAATAGCTTGGAAGGAGAAAACGGGAACTGCACAAAATACGTCATGCACGATCAGCACAAAGACCTCTAAAACCACAGCACGTGCCATACAATTTTGTCCATAGGGGGCGCTGTAATTGCACAAAATGTTATTTTCCCTATTATCTAGAGAATGCTAATGTTTACAACCAATTTTTTTTTATCGTGAAATCTATTGACCCTCATGCATTGAAAACACTGGTCGATGCCCACTTCCAACAAAAGCAATTTCCGTGAAATTTTAACATTGCGAAAATGAATCTGAACGAACTCGTCATAGGCCGTTCATGTGAATCTCACCAAATTTGGTATATGTCATCTACAGACAATGCTGACAAAAAGTTATCAAAGGATTTATCTTGAGATAAACCGTTTCGAAGTTACACATCAATGAACATTTAACATGTACCTTAAAATTGTTCAAAAGTCCATATCTTGGCTTTTAATTGCTCAAATTTGGTCAAAGTTGACATGTCATCTCTACACAGATTTCTGTTCATGTGTACTAAATTTTGTGACATTTCGTCATAGGGGGCGATGTTTAGCGGCGAAGCTAGGTGACGAAAAACTTTCACACTTTTTGTGAAATAATTCGTCAACAATTTTGCCCAAGACAACAATTTTGTGTTAGTATGTCGGTGTTACAGAGGCGTATCGGCCCAGCCCATAAACACTCACTTGAAACATAGCGCCACCTAGTGATATGGGTAAATGCAAAAATTGGGATTTTGAGTTGCTAATATCTTGGACTAAGAAGGTAGGAACTGCATAAAATATCTCATGCACGATCAACACAAAGACCCCTAACAGCACAGCACATGTCATAAAATTGGGAAAAAAAGTTCCCACATTTCAATACACTCCGGCGGACATACCATCTAGTTCTTTTTAAATATGGAATGTTATTGTATACTGTGATGTGTGTGTGTGTGTGTGTGTGTGTGTGTTCATATATTTAATGTTGTTGTATACTGTGATGTGTATGTGTGTGTGTGTGTGTGTGTGTGTGTGTGTGTGTGTGTTCATATATTTAATGTTGTTGTATACTGTGATGTGTGTGTGTGTGTGGGTGTGTGTGTGTTCATATATTTAATGTTGTTGTATACTGTGATGTGTGTGTGTGTGTGGGTGTGTGTGTGTTCATATATTTAATGTTGTTGTATACTGTGATGTGTGTGTGTGTGTGGGTGTGTGTGTGTTCATATATTTAATGTTGTTGTATACTGTGATGTGTGTGTGTGTGTGTGGGTGTGTGTGTGTTCATATATTT
>CM050198.1:1550000-1555000 GCA_027475355.1 Coilia nasus
ATTAGCTCAGTCAGTAGCGTATCCTATGAAAGCTATTAGCTCAGTCAGTAGCGTATCCTCTAAAAGCTATAAGGCTATTAGCTCAGTCAGTAGCGTATCCTCTAAATGCTATTAGGCTATTAGCTCAGTCAGTAGCATATCCTCTAAAAGCTATAAGGCTATTAGCTCAGTCAGTAGGGTATCCTCTAAAAGCTATTTGCTCAGTCAGTAGAGTATCCTCTAAAAGCTATAAGGCTATTAGCTCAGTTAGTAGCGTATCCTCTAAAAGCTATAAGGCTATTAGCTCAGTCAGTAGCGTATCCTCTAAAAGCTATCAGGCTATTAGGTCAGTCAGTAGCGTATCCTCTAAATGCTATTAGGCTATTAGCTCAGTCAGTAGTGTATCTTTTTGAGGCGTCGGGCTGGAGGTTTTCGCCAAGCTGAACTACCTGCCATCCGTTATACACACACACACACACACACTTACACACACACACGCGCACACACACACACACACACACACTTGCTGCGTTAAGGTCCAGAGGTCATGTTAACATGTGTTGAGTTGGTCCTTCTTCAGATTTAGCTCCACGTTAATATCCTCATTAGGATACAGGTCGTCGTTAAGATATAGGTCCTTGCTAAGAGTTGGGTCCTCGTTAAGATATAGTTCCTCATTAAGCTCACACTCCTTGTTAAGACGCAGGTCCTTGTGAAGAAGCAGGTCCTTGTTAAGGTACAGGTCCTCGTTAAGAAGCAGGTCCTCATTAAGAAGAAGGTCCTCATTATGAAGCAGGTCGTTGTTAAGGTACAGGTCCTCATTAGGAAGCAGGTTCTTGTAAAGGTACAGGTCCTGGTTAAAGAGCAGATCCTCATTAAGGTACAGGTCCTCGTTAGGAAGCAGATCCTCGTGAAGGTACAGGTCCTGGTTAAGGAGCAGGTCCTCGTTAAGGTACAGGTCCTGGTTAAGGAGCAGGTTCTCGTTAAAGGAGAACTTCGGTGTAAAATGAAAATTGGCATGTTAAAACATCATACTGAGTTGGTATGTGTACTGGGGAGCACATTTGATTTAGCCTGTTGCATTCAAAGTTTAACTATTTTTTATCGTTTGTCCCTGAAGGCTAACAATGGAAGTGGTAGGTGCCCTCAGACGAAGCATGACGACTACGCTATTTTTAAACCATTAAAACCGCTCGAACAAACTCCACACTCCATTAGTAGTACAACACAGGTCCTGACATTAAAAACGAGGCACTGAGAACTTTGTAAGTGTACACAACATTTATTAATATAATAGTTTTGACAGGCAGTACCTTTCTGTAGTTTCTCGTCGCCGCCATGATGAAAGTCCGCACAAGTCGATTGAGGAACACGAACCAGCAGGAAGAATAGGAGAAGAGGTAGTACAATCGACCTGTTTGGATTTTCATCATGGCGGCAACGAGAAACTACAGCAAGGTACTGCCTGTCAAAACTATTTTATTAATAAATGTTGTGTACACTTACAAAGTTCTCAGTGCCTCGTTTTTAATGTCAGGACCTGTGTTGCACTACCGATGGAGTGTGGAGTTTGTTCGAACTGTTTTAATGGTTTAAAAATAGCGTAGTCGTCATGCTTCGTCTGAGGGCACCTACCACTTCCATTGTTAGCCTTCTAGGACAAACGATAAAAAATAGTTAAACTCTGAATGCAACAGGCTAAATCAATTTTGCTCCTCAGTACACATACCAACTCGGTATGATGTTTTAACATGCCAATTTTCATTTTACACCGAAGTTCTCCTTTAAGGTACAGGTCCTGGTTAAGGAGCAGTTCCTCGTTAAGGTACAGGTCCTGGTTAAGGAGCAGATCCTCGTTAAGGTACAGGTCCTGGTTAAGGAGGAGTTCCTGGTTAACAAGCAGATCCTCATTAAGGTACAGATTCTCGTTAAGGTACAAGTCCTGGTTAAGGAGCAGATCCTCGTTAAGGTACAGGTCCTGGTTAAGGTACAGGTCCTCGTTAACAAGCAGATCCTCGTTAAGGTACAGATTCTCGTTAAGGTACAGGTCCTGGTTAAGGAGCAGGTCCTCGTTAGGAAGCAGATCCTCGTTAAGGTACATGTCCTGGTTAAGGCGCAGATCCTCGTTAAGGTACAGGTCCTGGTTAAGGAGCAGGTTCTCGTTCTTGTTAAGGTACATGTCGTTGTTAAGGCGCAGATCCTCGTTAAGGTACAGGTTCTCGTTAAGGAGCAGGTTCTCGTTAAGGAGCAGGTTCTCATTAAGGAGCAGGTTCTCGTTAAGCAGTCCAGCTTCTCTCCAGTTCCACCAGCTCCATTCCCTCACAGTAGGAACGCGTACGAGAGGACCTGGCCTGCAAACAGGACACACAGTCAGTGTGTGTGTGTGTGTGTGTGTGTGTAAACCAATCTGTGTGTGTATATGTGTATGTGTATGTGTGTGTGTGTGTGTGTGTGTGCACGCATGTGTGTATATGTGTATATGTATGTGACTAGCTGAAGGAAAGGTTCCTGTTAGCTCGTGTATTTCCAATAGAGCGTTAACTGTGTCATAACAGCATCTTCTGTTATATTCCGCTCATTACATCTTCACTTCGACACTGAACAACTTGTTTGCTCAATAATAACAGTTTTAATACACGCATAAATACTTGGCCTTTCGTGCATGTAGTCTATTGACATTGACTGATACACTGCCCTCTGGTGGACAACTTAAGTTTGATACCAATATAGGTCTTACTGAAGGCATTTAATGGTTAAAATATTATTAATACATGTTAATTATTATTATTATTATTATTATTATTATTATTATTATTATTAATAATACACGAATATATTCGAATATTCGAAATTCATAAACAAACAAAATTTGAATATGATTTTTGGGCAAAGGTCAAAGCCCTAGTGTGTGTGTGTGTGTGTGTGCGCGCAAGTCTGTATATGTGTGTGTGTGTGTGTGTGTGTGTGTGTGTGTGTGTGGAGTGAAAGGTAGGGTGTCCACAGGATATGTGTGTGTGTGCGTGTGGCTGTAAACCAGTGTGTCTATGTGTGTGTGTGCGCGTGCAAGTGTGTATATATGTGTGTGTGTGTGTGTGTGTGTGTGTGGAGTGAAAGGTAGGGTGTCCACAGGATATGTGTGTGTGTGCGTGTGGCTGTAAACCAGTGTGTGTGTGTGTGTGTGTGCGCGCGCATGTGTGTATATGTGTACGTGTGTGTGTGTGTGTGTACCTCTCTGAATGTGTGTGTGTGTGCGCATGTGTGTGTGCGAGTGTTTGTGTGTGTACCTCTGTGAGTGTGTGTGTGTGCGCGCCCGTGTGTGTGTGTGTGTGTGTGTGTGTCTGTGTGTGTGTGTGTGTGTACCGTGGTGTGTGTGTGTAGCTTCTGTAGCAGTGGGTATGGAGCCCACTGGATGTGTGTGTGTGTGTGTGTGTGTGTGTGTGTGTGTGTGTGTGTGTGTGTGTGTGTGTGTGTGTGTAGTTGCTGTAGCAGTGGGTATGGCGTCCACTGGATGTGTGTGTGTGTGTGTGTGTGTGTGTGTGTGTGTGTGTGTGTGTGTGTGTGTGTGTGTGTGTGTGTGAGTGTGTGTGTGTGTAGTTGCTGTAGCAGTGGGTATGGCGTCCACTGGATGTGTGTGTGTGTGTGTGTGTGTGTGTGTGTGTGTGTGTGTGTGTGTGTGTACTTGTTTTTCTATCCCGGTGGGGACTTGAGCATGACTGCACACCAACACGGTCGGGACTCCATGAGCGGTGGGAACCTGAATCTTAGTCCCCAGAGGCACAACCATTGCACATGATAGAAAACGCCATTTTAACATGTCTGGTGGGGTTCCCCTGAAAATGCCCCTAGGTCCCGACGGGGTACATTTCACCGGACAAAAGTGTGTGTGTGTGTGTGGAGTGTGTTTCAGAGTGCGCCCCCAT
Organism: Coilia nasus; assembly: GCA_027475355.1. Taxonomy (NCBI): domain Eukaryota; kingdom Metazoa; phylum Chordata; class Actinopteri; order Clupeiformes; family Engraulidae; genus Coilia; species Coilia nasus. The sequence continues at coordinate 1,553,900 of CM050198.1, forward strand.
GTGGTCAGTACTGGGACAAGTGTGTGTGAGCTGTGTGTTGACCAGACACATCAGGTCCCCACCACACTTACCACGCCCCCATAAACAAAAGACACCTCCCACAAACAATAAACCATGTGGGGGTTTCCTGTATTCAGAAGATGTTTATAGCATTGTGTGTTTACCTGACATGTAAGGTCCCCACCGTGACTATCTCCCCATCCCCCAATCCACCCACTAATAAAACCATCTTAACATCTGAAGGCGTGATGTATAAAGAAGATTCCAGCACTGTGTGCTAACTCCTGACCTGACATATCAGGTCCCCACCCCAACCACACATCTTCCAAAGAACTGTTTGAGATGTGTGTTTTCACCTGACATATGTCCCCACCACAACCACCTATAAACCACTAACAACAGATAACCTACAGTCCTGCTGAATTTGAAAAAGGTTTCAAGTAGCGTATTCTATGTGCACGCGACATGTAAGGTCCCCATCGCATTTATCCCTCACCCACTGGTAAAGTGTACAGGTTGATAACGGGAATGGTGAGATGTGTGTTTTCACCTGACATATCAGGTCCCCACCCCAACCACACATCTGCCAAGGAACTGTTTGAGATGTGTGTTTTCACCTGACATATTAGGTCCCCACCACAACCACCCATCCCCCACTGACAACAGACCACCTAATAGCTTGATAAATCTAGAATAGATTTCATGTAGCGTACTGTGTGTGCACTTTACATATAGGGTCCCCACCCCATCTACCTCTCCCCCATTGATAAAGTGTACAGGAAACAATTCTTACATTTAGTAGTTTGCAGTTGTTTCTCGTCGCTGCCATGATGAAAGTCCAAACAAGTTGATTGTACTACCTCTCCTCCCATTGTTCCAGCTGGTTTATAAAGGATAAACTATGCTCAATCCCCAAAATGTGCCTAGCAGTTACACACAAGCTAGTCATTCAGCAATGTTCCCGACAGGTAATGCTACATGCTAATCGCAACAAAAATCAGTACACTAACATCAACTAAATACTTGGCTGTAACTTCACTATCTGCACAAATATTCCAAAATATATACTTAATATGACTTAAACTGATACAAAGGTAAACT
>CM050198.1:1560000-1567500 GCA_027475355.1 Coilia nasus
TATAGTCTAGTGACCCAGACTAGATCACACACACACACTATAGTCTAGTGACCCAGACTAGATCATCACACACTATAGTCTAGTGACCCAGACTAGATCACACACACACACTATAGTCTAGTGACCCAGACTAGATCACACACACACTATAGTCTAGTGACCCAGACTAGATCACACACACTATAGTCTAGTGACCCAGACTAGATCATCAAACACTATAGTCTAGTGACCCAGACTAGATCATCACACACTATAGTCTAGTGACCAGACTAGATCATCACACACTATAGTCTAGTGACCCAGACTAGATCACACACACACACACACTATAGTCTAGTGACCCAGACTAGATCACACACACACTATAGTCTAGTGACCAGACTAGATTACACACACACTATAGTCTAGTGACCCAGACTAGATCACACACCACACACTATAGTCTAGTGACCCAGACTAGATCACACACACACACTATAGTGTAGTGACCCAGACTAGATCACACACACACACTATAGTCTAGTGACCCAGACTAGATCACACACACTATAGTCTAGAGACCCAGACTAGATCATCATCACACACTATAGTCTAGTGACCCAGACTAGATCACACACACTATAGTCTAGAGACCCAGACTAGATCACACACACTATAGTCTAGTGACCCAGACTAGATCATCACACACTAGTCTAGTGACCCAGACTAGATCACACACACTATAGTCTAGTGACCCAGACTAGATCACACACACACTATAGTCTAGTGACCCAGACTAGATCATCACACACACACTATAGTCTAGTGACCCAGACCAGATCACACACACTATAGTCTAGTGTCCCAGACTAGATCATCACACACACACTATAGTCTAGTGACCCAGACTAGATCACACACACACTATAGTCTAGTGACCCAGACTAGATCATCACACACACACTATAGTCTAGAGACCCAGACCAGATCACACACACTATAGTCTAGAGACCCAGACTACATCACACACACACACTATAGTCTAGTGACCCAGACTAGATCACACACACACACTATAGTCTAGTGACCCAGACTAGATCATCACACACACTATAGTCTAGTGACCCAGACTAGATCACACACACACTATAGTCAAGTGACCCAGACTAGATCATCACACACTATAGTCTAGTGACCCAGACTAGATCACACACACACACTATAGTCAAGTGACCCAGACTAGATCACACACACTATAGTCTAGTGACCCAGACTACATCATCACACACACACTATAGTCTAGTGACCCAGACTAAATCACACACACTATAGTCTAGTGACCCAGACTAGATCATCACACACACACACTATAGTCTAGTGACCAGACTACATCACACACACACTATAGTCTAGTGACCCAGACTAGATCACAGACACTATAGTCTAGTGACCCAGACCAGATCATCACACACTATAGTCTAGTGACCCAGACTAGATCACACACACACACACTATAGTCTAGTGACCCAGACTACATCACACACACTATAGTCTAGTGACCCAGACTAGATCACACATACTATAGTCTAGAGACCCAGACTAGATCATCATCACACACTATAGTCTAGAGACCCAGACTACATCACACACACACACTATAGTCTAGTGACCCAGACTAGATCACACACACTATAGTCTAGTGACCCAGACTACATCACACACACACACTATAGTCTAGTGACCCAGACTAGATCACACACACTATAGTCTAGTGACCCAGACTAGATCACACACACACTATAGTCTAGTGACCCAGACTAGATCACACACACTATAGTCTAGTGACCCAGACTAGATCATCACACACACACTATAGTCTAGTGACCCAGACTAGATCACACACACACTATAGTCTAGTGACCCAGACTAGATCACACACACACACTATAGTCTAGTGACCCAGACTAGATCATCACACACACACTATAGTCTAGTGACCCAGACTAGATCATCACACACACTATAGTCTAGTGACCCAGACTAGATCACACACACACACTATAGTCTAGTGACCCAGACTAGATCATCACACACACACTATAGTCTAGTGACCCAGACTAGATCACACACCACACACTATAGTCTAGTGACCCAGACTAGATCACACACACACACTATAGTGTAGTGACCCAGACTAGATCACACACACACACTATAGTCTAGTGACCCAGACTAGATCACACACACTATAGTCTAGAGACCCAGACTAGATCATCATCACACACTATAGTCTAGTGACCCAGACTAGATCACACACACTATAGTCTAGAGACCCAGACTAGATCACACACACTATAGTCTAGTGACCCAGACTAGATCATCACACACTAGTCTAGTGACCCAGACTAGATCACACACACTATAGTCTAGTGACCCAGACTAGATCACACACACACTATAGTCTAGTGACCCAGACTAGATCATCACACACACACTATAGTCTAGTGACCCAGACCAGATCACACACACTATAGTCTAGTGTCCCAGACTAGATCATCACACACACACTATAGTCTAGTGACCCAGACTAGATCACACACACACTATAGTCTAGTGACCCAGACTAGATCATCACACACACACTATAGTCTAGAGACCCAGACCAGATCACACACACTATAGTCTAGAGACCCAGACTACATCACACACACACACTATAGTCTAGTGACCCAGACTAGATCACACACACACACTATAGTCTAGTGACCCAGACTAGATCATCACACACACTATAGTCTAGTGACCCAGACTAGATCACACACACACTATAGTCAAGTGACCCAGACTAGATCATCACACACTATAGTCTAGTGACCCAGACTAGATCACACACACACACTATAGTCAAGTGACCCAGACTAGATCACACACACTATAGTCTAGTGACCCAGACTACATCATCACACACACACTATAGTCTAGTGACCCAGACTAAATCACACACACTATAGTCTAGTGACCCAGACTAGATCATCACACACACACACTATAGTCTAGTGACCAGACTACATCACACACACACTATAGTCTAGTGACCCAGACTAGATCACAGACACTATAGTCTAGTGACCCAGACCAGATCATCACACACTATAGTCTAGTGACCCAGACTAGATCACACACACACACACTATAGTCTAGTGACCCAGACTACATCACACACACTATAGTCTAGTGACCCAGACTAGATCACACATACTATAGTCTAGAGACCCAGACTAGATCATCATCACACACTATAGTCTAGAGACCCAGACTACATCACACACACACACTATAGTCTAGTGACCCAGACTAGATCACACACACTATAGTCTAGTGACCCAGACTACATCACACACACACACTATAGTCTAGTGACCCAGACTAGATCACACACACTATAGTCTAGTGACCCAGACTAGATCACACACACACTATAGTCTAGTGACCCAGACTAGATCACACACACTATAGTCTAGTGACCCAGACTAGATCATCACACACACACTATAGTCTAGTGACCCAGACTAGATCACACACACACTATAGTCTAGTGACCCAGACTAGATCACACACACACACTATAGTCTAGTGACCCAGACTAGATCATCACACACACACTATAGTCTAGTGACCCAGACTAGATCATCACACACACTATAGTCTAGTGACCCAGACTAGATCACACACACACACTATAGTCTAGTGACCCAGACTAGATCATCACACACACACTATAGTCTAGTGACCCAGACTAGATCACACACCACACACTATAGTCTAGTGACCCAGACTAGATCACACACACACACTATAGTGTAGTGACCCAGACTAGATCACACACACACACTATAGTCTAGTGACCCAGACTAGATCACACACACTATAGTCTAGAGACCCAGACTAGATCATCATCACACACTATAGTCTAGTGACCCAGACTAGATCACACACACTATAGTCTAGAGACCCAGACTAGATCACACACACTATAGTCTAGTGACCCAGACTAGATCATCACACACTAGTCTAGTGACCCAGACTAGATCACACACACTATAGTCTAGTGACCCAGACTAGATCACACACACACTATAGTCTAGTGACCCAGACTAGATCATCACACACACACTATAGTCTAGTGACCCAGACCAGATCACACACACTATAGTCTAGTGTCCCAGACTAGATCATCACACACACACTATAGTCTAGTGACCCAGACTAGATCACACACACACTATAGTCTAGTGACCCAGACTAGATCATCACACACACACTATAGTCTAGAGACCCAGACCAGATCACACACACTATAGTCTAGAGACCCAGACTACATCACACACACACACTATAGTCTAGTGACCCAGACTAGATCACACACACACACTATAGTCTAGTGACCCAGACTAGATCATCACACACACTATAGTCTAGTGACCCAGACTAGATCACACACACACTATAGTCAAGTGACCCAGACTAGATCATCACACACTATAGTCTAGTGACCCAGACTAGATCACACACACACACTATAGTCAAGTGACCCAGACTAGATCACACACACTATAGTCTAGTGACCCAGACTACATCATCACACACACACTATAGTCTAGTGACCCAGACTAAATCACACACACTATAGTCTAGTGACCCAGACTAGATCATCACACACACACACTATAGTCTAGTGACCAGACTACATCACACACACACTATAGTCTAGTGACCCAGACTAGATCACACACACTATAGTCTAGTGACCCACACCAGATCATCACACACTATAGTCTAGTGACCCAGACTAGATCACACACACACACACTATAGTCTAGTGACCCAGACTACATCACACACACTATAGTCTAGTGACCCAGACTAGATCACACACACTATAGTCTAGAGACCCAGACTAGATCATCATCACACACTATAGTCTAGAGACCCAGACTACATCACACACACACACTATAGTCTAGTGACCCAGACTAGATCACACACACTATAGTCTAGTGACCCAGACTACATCACACACACACACTATAGTCTAGTGACCCAGACTAGATCACACACACTATAGTCTAGTGACCCAGACTAGATCACACACACACTATAGTCTAGTGACCCAGACTAGATCACACACACTATAGTCTAGTGACCCAGACTAGATCATCACACACACACTATAGTCTAGTGACCCAGACTAGATCACACACACACTATAGTCTAGTGACCCAGACTAGATCACACACACACACTATAGTCTAGTGACCCAGACTAGATCATCACACACACACTATAGTCTAGTGACCCAGACTAGATCATCACACACACTATAGTCTAGTGACCCAAACTAGATCACACACACACACTATAGTCTAGTGACCCAGACTAGATCATCACACACACACTATAGTCTAGTGACCCAGACTAGATCACACACACACTATAGTCTAGTGACCCAGACTAGATCATCACACACACACACTAGTCTAGTGACCCAGACTAGATCACACACACACACTATAGTCTAGTGACCCAGACTAGATCACACACACTATAGTCTAGAGACCCAGAGTACATCACACACACACTATAGTCTAGTGACCCAGACTACATCACACACACTATAGTCTAGTGACCCAGACTAGATCACACACACACTATAGTCTAGTGACCCAGACTAAATCACACACACACTATAGTCTAGTGACCCAGACTACATCACACACTATACTCTAGTGACCCAGACCAGATCATCACACACTATAGTCTAGTGACCCAGACTAGATCATCACACACACTATAGTCTAGTGACCCAGACTAGATCACACACACACTATAGTCTAGTGACCCAGACCAGATCATCACACACTATAGTCTAGTGACCCAGACTAGATCACACACACACACTATAGTCTAGTGACCCAGACTAGATCACACACACACACTATAGTCTAGTGACCCAGACTAGATCATCACACACACTATAGTCTAGTGACCCAGACTAGATCACACACACTATAGTGTGTGTCAAGCCAATAGGTCAAAATCACTTGGTTTTCTATGGAATTCATACACTGACAGTCAATGAAACATCAGAACACTTATCAAAAAAGAATTTAATTTCCTTTGGCACTTTAAGAAAATAACAGTTTGGTGTGAAATATGACACATTATTCAGTCACACAAGGAGAAATAAAGGTCAGAAAAGATCATTAAGGCAAGGTCATGGTAGAGAAGAGCAAGAAAGGTTTCTGATGTGTTTTCATTGCCTGTCAGTGTATATACAGTGGTATGAGAAAGTTGCATTATTTATATTCACTAATCATTGGGTGTTTCAATTTACAGGTTTATTGGGTTAACAGAAAATGTGCAATATGCCCCAAAACAAAAAAAGGCCCATGCATAAATTTGGGCACCTTAATAGAAAAATCATATTAGTATTTAGTAGAGCCTCCTTTTGCACAAATAACAGCCTGTAGACGCTTTCTGTAGCCACCAATGAGTGTCTGGATCCTGGATGATGGTATTTTGGCCCATTCCTCCTGGCAAAACCTCTGCAATTCAGTGATGTTTGAAGGACTCCAAGCATGGACAGCCTGCTTCAAGTCATCCCACAGATTCTCGATGATATTCAAATCTGGGGACTGGGATGGCCATTCCAAAATATTGTACTTGTTCCTCTGCATGAATGCTCGGGTAGATTTTGAGCAATGTTTGGGGTCATTGTCTTGTTGAAACACCCATCCCTGCAGCAACTTCAACTTTGTGACAGACTCTTGAACATTATTCTCAAGAATCTGCTGATACTGAGTGGAATCCATGCGACCCTCAATTTTAATAAGATTCGAATTCTGTGTTCTTTTGCCGCCATGCATATCACCTCTTGTTGTGACCAAACAATTTATTTTTTGTTTCATCAGTCCAGAGTATCTTATTCCAAAATGATATTGGCTTGTCCAAATGTTCTTTCGCATACCTCAAGTAACTCAGTTTGTGGCGACTGTGAAGAAAAGGCTTCTTCCGCATCACTCTTCCGTACAGTCTTTCCTTGTGCAAATTGCGCTGTATTGTTAACTGATGCACAGCGACACCGTCTGCAGCAAGATATCCTTGAAAGTCTTTGGAGGTGGTCTGTGGGTTGTTTTTAACCATTCTAACCATCCTTCGTCTTTGCCTCTCTGGACTTTTTCTTGGCCTACCACTTCTGGGCTTAACAAGAACTGTGCCCGTGGCCTTCCATTTCCTCACAATGTTCCTGACAGTGGAAACTGGCAGCTGAAATCTTTTGGACAGCTTTTTGTAACCTTCCCCTAAACCATAATGCTGGATAATCTTGGTTTTGAGGTCATCAGAAAGTTGTTTTGAGGCTCCCATGTTGCAGCTCTTCAGAGGAGAGTCAAACAGAATGAGAACTGGCATTTGGCCACCTTAAATACCTTTTGTCATTATTGGATGCTCCTGTCAATTAAG
>CM050198.1:1575000-1587500 GCA_027475355.1 Coilia nasus
CTACAGTGCAGTACGTTATTTACTGTAAATGTGTGGGCTACAGTGCTGTACGTTATTTACTGTAAATGTGTGGGCTACAGTGCAGTACGTTATTTAAATGTGTGGGCTACAGTGCTGTACGTTATTTACTGTAAATGTGTGGGCTACAGTGCAGTACGTTATTTACTGTAAATGTGTGGGCTACAGTGCAGTACGTTATTTACTGTAAATGTGTGGGCTACAGTGCAGTACGTTATTTAAATGTGTGGGCTACAGTGCTGTACGTTATTTACTGTAAATGTGTGTGCTACAGTGCAGTACGTTATTTAAATGTGTGGGCTGCAGTGCAGTACGTTATTTAAATGTGTGGGCTACAGTGCAGTACGTTATTTAAATGTGTGGGCTACAGTGCTGTACGTTATTTAAATGTGTGTGCTACAGTGCTGTACGTTATTTAAATGTGTGTGCTACAGTGCTGTACGTTATTTAAATGTGTGGGCTACAGTGCAGTACGTTATTTAAATGTGTGAGCTACAGTGCAGTACGTTATTTAAATGTGTGAGCTACAGTGCTGTACGTTATTTACTGTAAATGTGTGTGCTACAGTGCAGTACGTTATTTACTGTAAATGTGTGGGCTGCAGTGCTGTACGTTATTTACTGTAAATGTGTGGGCTACAGTGCTGTACGTTATTTACTGTAAATGTGTGGGCTACAGTGCAGTACGTTATTTAAATGTGTGGGCTACAGTGCAGTACGTTATTTACTGTAAATGTGTGTGCTACAGTGCAGTACGTTATTTACTGTAAATGTGTGGGCTACAGTGCAGTATGTTATTTACTGTAAATGTGTGTGCTACAGTGCAGTACGTTATTTAAATGTGTGGGCTACAGTGCAGTACGTTATTTAAATGTGTGGGCTACAGTGCTGTACGTTATTTACTGTAAATGTGTGTGCTACAGTGCTGTACGTTATTTACTGTAAATGTGTGGGCTACAGTGCAGTACGTTATTTACTGTAAATGTGTGTGCTACAGTGCAGTACGTTATTTACTGTAAATGTGTGGGCTACAGTGCAGTACGTTATTTAAATGTGTGGGCTACAGTGCTGTACGTTATTTACTGTAAATGTGTGTGCTACAGTGCAGTACGTTATTTAAATGTGTGGGCTACAGTGCTGTACGTTATTTACTGTAAATGTGTGGGCTACAGTGCAGTACGTTATTTACTGTAAATGTGTGGGCTGCAGTGCAGTACGTTATTTAAATGTGTGTGCTACAGTGCTGTACGTTATTTACTGTAAATGTGTGTGCTACAGTGCAGTACGTTATTTACTGTAAATGTGTGTGCTACAGTGCAGTACGTTATTTAAATGTGTGGGCTACAGTGCTGTACGTTATTTAAATGTGTGGGCTACAGTGCAGTACGTTATTTAAATGTGTGGGCTGCAGTGCTGTACGTTATTTACTGTAAATGTGTGGGCTACAGTGCAGTACGTTATTTACTGTAAATGTGTGGGCTACAGTGCAGTACGTTATTTAAATGTGTGGGCTACAGTGCAGTACGTTATTTACTGTAAATGTGTGTGCTACAGTGCAGTACGTTATTTAAATGTGTGGGCTACAGTGCTGTACGTTATTTACTGTAAATGTGTGTGCTACAGTGCAGTACGTTATTTAAATGTGTGGGCTACAGTGCTGTACGTTATTTAAATGTGTGGGCTACAGTGCAGTACGTTATTTACTGTAAATGTGTGGGCTACAGTGCAGTACGTTATTTACTGTAAATGTGTGGGCTGCAGTGCAGTACGTTATTTAAATGTGTGTGCTACAGTGCTGTACGTTATTTACTGTAAATGTGTGTGCTACAGTGCAGTACGTTATTTACTGTAAATGTGTGTGCTACAGTGCTGTACGTTATTTAAATGTGTGGGCTACAGTGCAGTACGTTATTTAAATGTGTGGGCTGCAGTGCAGTACGTTATTTAAATGTGTGGGCTACAGTGCTGTACGTTATTTAAATGTGTGGGCTGCAGTGCAGTACGTTATTTACTGTAAATGTGTGGGCTACAGTGCTGTACGTTATTTACTGTAAATGTGTGGGCTACAGTGCAGTACGTTATTTACTGTAAATGTGTGGGCTACAGTGCTGTACGTTATTTACTGTAAATGTGTGGGCTACAGTGCTGTACGTTATTTAAATGTGTGGGCTACAGTGCAGTACGTTATTTAAATGTGTGGGCTACAGTGCAGTACGTTATTTACTGTAAATGTGTGGGCTACAGTGCTGTACGTTATTTAAATGTGTGGGCTACAGTGCTGTACGTTATTTACTGTAAATGTGTGGGCTACAGTGCAGTACGTTATTTAAATGTGTGGGCTACAGTGCAGTACGTTATTTACTGTAAATGTGTGGGCTACAGTGCAGTACGTTATTTAAATGTGTGGGCTACAGTGCAGTACGTTATTTAAATGTGTGGGCTACAGTGCAGTACGTTATTTAAATGTGTGGGCTACAGTGCTGTACGTTATTTACTGTAAATGTGTGGGCTACAGTGCAGTACGTTATTTACTGTAAATGTGTGGGCTACAGTGCAGTACGTTATTTAAATGTGTGGGCTACAGTGCTGTACGTTATTTACTGTAAATGTGTGGGCTACAGTGCAGTACGTTATTTACTGTAAATGTGTGTGCTACAGTGCTGTACGTTATTTAAATGTGTGGGCTACAGTGCAGTACGTTATTTAAATGTGTGGGCTACAGTGCAGTACGTTATTTAAATGTGTGGGCTGCAGTGCAGTACGTTATTTAAATGTGTGGGCTACAGTGCTGTACGTTATTTAAATGTGTGTGCTACAGTGCTGTACGTTATTTACTGTAAATGTGTGTGCTACAGTGCAGTACGTTATTTAAATGTGTGGGCTACAGTGCAGTACGTTATTTACTGTAAATGTGTGGGCTACAGTGCAGTACGTTATTTACTGTAAATGTGTGGGCTACAGTGCAGTACGTTATTTACTGTAAATGTGTGGGCTACAGTGCTGTACGTTATTTACTGTAAATGTGTGGGCTACAGTGCAGTACGTTATTTAAATGTGTGGGCTACAGTGCAGTACGTTATTTAAATGTGTGTGCTACAGTGCAGTACGTTATTTACTGTAAATGTGTGGGCTACAGTGCAGTACGTTATTTAAATGTGTGGGCTACAGTGCTGTACGTTATTTAAATGTGTGGGCTACAGTGCAGTACGTTATTTACTGTAAATGTGTGGGCTACAGTGCAGTACGTTATTTACTGTAAATGTGTGGGCTACAGTGCTGTACGTTATTTACTGTAAATGTGTGTGCTACAGTGCTGTACGTTATTTACTGTAAATGTGTGGGCTGCAGTACAGTACGTTATTTAAATGTGTGGGCTACAGTGCAGTACGTTATTTACTGTAAATGTGTGAGCTACAGTGCTGTACGTTATTTACTGTAAATGTGTGGGCTACAGTGCAGTACGTTATTTAAATGTGTGGGCTACAGTGCTGTACGTTATTTACTGTAAATGTGTGGGCTACAGTGCAGTACGTTATTTACTGTAAATGTGTGGGCTACAGTGCTGTACGTTATTTAAATGTGTGGGCTACAGTGCAGTACGTTATTTAAATGTGTGGGCTACAGTGCTGTACGTTATTTAAATGTGTGTGCTACAGTGCTGTACGTTATTTACTGTAAATGTGTGGGCTACAGTGCAGTACGTTATTTACTGTAAATGTGTGGGCTACAGTGCAGTACGTTATTTAAATGTGTGTGCTACAGTGCTGTACGTTATTTACTGTAAATGTGTGGGCTACAGTGCAGTACGTTATTTACTGTAAATGTGTGTGCTACAGTGCTGTACGTTATTTAAATGTGTGGGCTACAGTGCAGTACGTTATTTAAATGTGTGGGCTGCAGTGCAGTACGTTATTTAAATGTGTGGGCTACAGTGCTGTACGTTATTTAAATGTGTGTGCTACAGTGCTGTACGTTATTTAAATGTGTGGGCTACAGTGCAGTACGTTATTTACTGTAAATGTGTGGGCTACAGTGCTGTACGTTATTTACTGTAAATGTGTGTGCTACAGTGCAGTACGTTATTTACTGTAAATGTGTGGGCTACAGTGCAGTACGTTATTTACTGTAAATGTGTGGGCTACAGTGCAGTACGTTATTTACTGTAAATGTGTGGGCTACAGTGCTGTACGTTATTTAAATGTGTGGGCTACAGTGCAGTACGTTATTTAAATGTGTGGGCTACAGTGCAGTACGTTATTTAAATGTGTGTGCTACAGTGCTGTACGTTATTTACTGTAAATGTGTGTGCTACAGTGCTGTACGTTATTTACTGTAAATGTGTGGGCTACAGTGCTGTACGTTATTTACTGTAAATGTGTGTGCTACAGTGCAGTACGTTATTTAAATGTGTGGGCTACAGTGCAGTACGTTATTTAAATGTGTGTGCTACAGTGCTGTACGTTATTTACTGTAAATGTGTGTGCTACAGTGCAGTACGTTATTTACTGTAAATGTGTGTGCTACAGTGCTGTACGTTATTTAAATGTGTGGGCTACAGTGCAGTACGTTATTTAAATGTGTGGGCTGCAGTGCAGTACGTTATTTAAATGTGTGGGCTACAGTGCTGTACGTTATTTAAATGTGTGTGCTACAGTGCTGTACGTTATTTACTGTAAATGTGTGTGCTACAGTGCTGTACGTTATTTAAATGTGTGGGCTACAGTGCTGTACGTTATTTAAATGTGTGTGCTACAGTGCAGTACGTTATTTACTGTAAATGTGTGGGCTACAGTGCAGTACGTTATTTACTGTAAATGTGTGGGCTACAGTGCAGTACGTTATTTACTGTAAATGTGTGGGCTACAGTGCAGTACGTTATTTACTGTAAATGTGTGGGCTACAGTGCTGTACGTTATTTACTGTAAATGTGTGGGCTACAGTGCTGTACGTTATTTACTGTAAATGTGTGGGCTACAGTGCTGTACGTTATTTAAATGTGTGTGCTACAGTGCTGTACGTTATTTACTGTAAATGTGTGTGCTACAGTGCAGTACGTTATTTAAATGTGTGGGCTACAGTGCAGTACGTTATTTAAATGTGTGGGCTACAGTGCTGTACGTTATTTACTGTAAATGTGTGGGCTACAGTGCAGTACGTTATTTAAATGTGTGTGCTACAGTGCTGTACGTTATTTACTGTAAACAAATTTTGACGCACTTAATAATAAATTGCACATTTTGTAATAATTTTTTGAACGCAATATGTAATAAATTTTGCCGCATTTTGTAATGCATTATTACATATTGCAGAGGTTATTACAAAATGCAGGAGGTAATTTTTTTGTGATGGAAATGTAATAACATGGTGTATTATGTAATAACAAAAACATGGATATCTTTTTCTGCACTCTGATCTAGTAGGTACATTAGCACACCACATTAGCCTGGCTATCGCGACTTGTCAATGCTCTGCGAGCATTGGTCTGGCCAAGCTGTGTTGTAAACCCATTTCTCAGAAGGCGGGCTTAACCCGCCTCTTTCAAATGCCTCTGTTTGCTACTGGACGAAGCTTCAATCAATCACACCCCTCTGCCCTCTGACGTATACCCAGCGACACTGCATGATCCAAACAAAAAGTAGTAGTAGCCTGTAGTCATATAGAAATGGCGTTAAATGATTTTTGTCGGACTTGTGAGGTGAACATGAAAGTGGCTGGTGTTGGCCATTTAATATTGATAATATTCAAAAAACGAATCAGTGCGATCAAAGGCGAAATAATCACAAGAACAGCGTTCTCGCAAAGCCCAATCGACTTGGCTACCAGCGGGGCTAACTGCTAAATTAAACTTTTACCGAAGCCGGTCGGTAGCATTGCGAAAACGTCCTTTCCCACAACAGATGATTCAAGGGCTGTCCTTTGCTGTATTTTCAGAGAGAACTTCCCTTTGAATTCGTCCAAAACAGCAGCTACAGCTGCATTGAAATCTTGCGTTTGCTCCACGTTTGCCATGTTGACAGGGACTGAGATAGATTTCCGGTCGCCCAACTACCGCGTCATTACCATTTTGAAATGCTCGATTTTCATTGGCCCCATATTCCTGCCGGAGCAGAAACGGTGTAGATAGGCAGCTTGGCCAGACTGACTTGCTCGCGAAATGAAAATGCAGCGTCATAGGCAGTATGGGCACACCCAGGCTAACACCACATAGCCTCAGTAATGACAATGAAAGTGGTCTAACTCACTCCTGTGGAAGGGATGCTAGTCATTGCTGATTGCTCTCTCTCTCCCTCTTTCTGTCTACATATATGTGTGTGCATGTAAAATTATAAAAAAAATAGCAAAATAATAAAACGCCACAAACGCCAGACTCGTTGGGATGGCAGCACACCCACAACTCTAATGATGGTCACTCCATCACACACACACCCACAACTCTAGTGATGGTCACTCCATCACACACACACCCACAACTCTAGTGATGGTCACTCCATCACACACACACCACCAACTCTAGTGATGGTCACTCCATCACACACACACCCACAACTCTAGTGATGGTCGCTCCATCACACACACACCCACAACTCTAGTGATGGTCGCTCCATCACACACACACCCACAACTCTAGTGATGGTCGCTCCATCACACACACACCCACAACTCTAGTGATGGTCGCTCCATCACACACACACCCACAACTCTAGTGATGGTCACAGCCCACACATTTACAGTAAATAACGTACTGCACCCACAACTCTAGTGATGGTCGCTCCATCACACACACACCCACAACTCTAGTGATGGTCGCTCCATCACACACACACCCACAACTCTAGTGGTGGTCACTCCATCACACACCCACAACTCTAGTGATGGTCACTCCATCACACACACACCCACAACTCTAGTGATGGTCACTCTATCACACACACACCCACAACTCTAGTGGTGGTCACTCCATCACACACCCACAACTCTAGTGATGGTCACTCCATCACACACACACCCACAACTCTAGTGATGGTCACTCCATCACACACACACCCACAACTCTAGTGGTGGTCACTCCATCACACACCCACAACTCTAGTGATGGTCACTCCATCACACACACACCCACAACTCTAGTGATGGTCACTCCATCACACACACACACCCACAACTCTAGTGGTGGTCACTCCATCACACACCCACAACTCTAGTGGTGGTCACTCCATCACACACCCACAACTCTAGTGATGGTCACTCCATCACACACACACCCACAACTCTAGTGATGGTCACTCCATCACACACACACACCCACAACTCTAGTGGTGGTCACTCCATCACACACCCACAACTCTAGTGGTGGTCACTCCATCACACACCCACAACTCTAGTGGTGGTCACTCCATCTCACACCCACAACTCTAGTGATGGTCGCTCCGTCACACACCCACAACTCTAGTGATGGTCACTCCGTCACACACCCACAACTCTAGTGATGGTCGCTCCGTCACACACACACCCACAACTGGTGGCCTTCACACACTGCGCTTCACACACTCTACTGGTGGCCTTCACACACTGCGCTTCACACACTCTACTGGTGGCCTTCACACCGGGGTCAACATAACCTGGGGGTCCCTTCATACCGCTCACACAGTGGGTGGACCTCCAATGACCTCACGGCAAGCCATCCCACTTCTGACACCATTTGTAGCGAAGGGGAGAAGTCACCCCACCCGGCTTCAAACCCGGGTCTCCGGGGGTACCAAACGGGCTCTGACCACAACACCAAAGAGCCAGGCTCGTTGGGATGGCAGTCAGAGCACACCCTAATGCCATGCTAATGATGGTCCCTCCATCACAAATAGTAATAAGAGATTGATCTTTCACCTTAGTAATACTTTCAAAATTGCAATTTAGGAAAATCACAAAAACATGCACTAATGTGTTGGCTTTTGGGAGGGACTTGCTTTCATAGCCAATCAGAGTTCCAGATAATTGTTGTGGACATCTCTGCACTTAGCCTAGTCACCAGTCCTGCAAAAGGCAATGTGTAAAGGTATGAAACTATCTGTAAATGTAATGTTATTGATTGTTTGAAGCAGAATTCAGAATAGATCCTATTTAGAGGTAATAGATATGAAAAGTAAAGCTGGTTTTATGCTAACTTTGCAGTGATATAACCCTTGTGCTAGTAACACATAATAATAATAATAATAATAATAATACATTTTATTTGTTACAAGGATATCTATTTGTCACATGCATAGACATACTGGGTAGTAGGACATGCAGTGAAACTGATGATTGTGAGTCTAGACTGTGCATGGGGAGTGGGGAGTAAAGTGCATAGAGTGCAGTTGTGGGGATGACTACTATATGAAGGGCAGAGGTAGAGTAGGTGATGGGGGGGGGGTGACTACTATATGAAGGGCAGAGGTAGAGTAGGTGATGGGGGGGGGGGGGGTGACTACTATATGAAGGGCAGAGGTAGAGTAGGTGATGGGGGTGGTGGGGGGGGTGGGGGGGGGTGACTACTATATGAAGGGCAGAGGTAGAGTAGGTGATGGGGGGGGGTGACTACTATATGAAGGGCAGAGGTAGAGTAGGTGATGGGGGGGGGGTGACTACTATATGAAGGGCAGAGGTAGAGTAGGTGATGGGGGGGGGTGACTACTATATGAAGGGCAGAGGTAGAGTAGGTGATGGGGGGGGGGGTGACTACTATATGAAGGGCAGAGGTAGAGTAGGTGATGGGGGTGATGGGGGTGATGGGGGGGTGACTACTATATGAAGGGCAGAGGTAGAGTAGGTGATGGGGGTGATGGGGGGGGGTGACTACTATATGAAGGGCAGAGGTAGAGTAGGTGATGGGGGTGGGGGGGGGGGTGACTACTATATGAAGGGCAGAGGTAGAGTAGGTGATGGGGGGGGGTGACTACTATATGAAGGGCAGAGGTAGAGTAGGTGATGGGGGTGGGGGGGGGGTGACTACTATATGAAGGGCAGAGGTAGAGTAGGTGATGGGGGGGGTGACTACTATATGAAGGGCAGAGGTAGAGTAGGTGATGGGGGTGGGGGGGGGGTGACTACTATATGAAGGGCAGAGGTAGAGTAGGTGATGGGGGGTGGGGGGGGGGGTGACTACTATATGAAGGGCAGAGGTAGAGTAGGTGATGGGGGTGGGGGGGGGGTGACTACTATATGAAGGGCAGAGGTAGAGTAGGTGATGGGGGGATAAAGTGCATAAAGTGCAGTTGGGGGGATGACTACTGTATGAAGGGCAGAGGTACAAAAGGTGAGGGGGGTGGGATAAAGTGCATAAAGTGCAGTTATGGTTGGGAGGGAGGCCTGGCTGTGGTGGCAGATGATGGGCTGTGTGGGGGCTGTATGGGGGGGGGTGGACTGGCTGTGGTGGCAGATGACGGGCTGTGTGGGGGGAGGGGTGGGGGGAGGACTGGCTGTGGTGGCAGATGATGGGCTGTGTGGGGGGTGGGGTGGGGGGAGGCCTGGCTGTGGTGGCAGATGATGGGCTGTGTGGGGGGTGGGGTGGGGGGAGGACTGGCTGTGGTGGCAGAGGATGGGCTGTGTGGGGGTGGGAGGGGGGAGGGAGGCCTGGCTGTTGTGGCAGATGACGGGCTGTGTGGGGGGTGGTGTGGGGGGAGGACTGGCTGTGGTGGCAGATGACGGGCTGTGTGGGGGGTGGTGTGGGGGGAGGACTGGCTGTGGTGGCAGATGACGGGCTGTGTGGGGGGTGGTGTGGGGGGAGGGAGGCCTGGCTGTTGTGGCAGATGACGGGCTGTGTGGGGGGAGGGGTGGGGGGAGGACTGGCTGTGGTGGCAGATGGCGCGCTGTGTGGGGGTGGGAGGGGGGAGGGAGGCCTGGCTGTGGTGGCAGATGATGGGCTGTGTGGGGGGGTGGGGTGGGGGGAGGCCTGGCTGTGGTGGCAGATGATGGGCTGTGTGGGGGGTGGGGTGGGGGGGAGGACTGGCTGTGGTGGCAGAGGATGGGCTGTGTGGGGGGTGGGAGGGGGGAGGGAGGCCTGGCTGTTGTGGCAGATGACGGGCTGTGTGGGGGGTGGTGTGGGGGGAGGACTGGCTGTGGTGGCAGATGACGGGCTGTGTGGGGGGTGGTGTGGGGGGAGGACTGGCTGTGGTGGCAGATGACGGGCTGTGTGGGGGGTGGTGTGGGGGGAGGGAGGCCTGGCTGTTGTGGCAGATGACGGGCTGTGTGGGGGTGGTGTGGGGGGAGGACTGGCTGTGGTGGCAGATGACGGGCTGTGTGGGGGTGGGAGGGGGGAGGGAGGCCTGGCTGTTGTGGCAGATGACGGGCTGTGTGGGGGGTGGTGTGGGGGGAGGACTGGCTGTGGTGGCAGATGACGGGCTGTGTGGGGGTGGTGTGGGGGGAGGCCTGGCTGTTGTGGCAGATGACGGGCTGTGTGGGGGGGAGGGAGGACTGGCTGTGGTGGCAGATGACGGGCTGTGTGGGGGGTGGCACTGCGTGTGCAGCTGACAGCGCTGAGGTGGGTTTGGACAATCATGTGTGGAGAGGGCTGAGGGCAGCAGGTGGCAGAGATATGTGCTGTGTGTGTGTGTGTGTGTGGCTGTGTCCTATGTGCTGTGTGTGTGTGTGTGTGTGTGTGTGTGTCCTATGTGCTGTGTGTGTGTGTGTGTGTGTGTGTGTGTGTGTGTGTGTGTGTCCTATGTGCTGTGTGTGTGTGTGTGTGTGTCCTATGTGCTGTGTGTGTGTGTGTGTGTGTCCTATGTGATGTGTGTGCGTGTGTGTGTCCTATGTGCTGTGTGTGTGTGTGTGTGTCCTATGTGCTGTGTGTGTGTGTGTGTGTGTGTGTGTGTGTGTGTGTGTGTCCTATGTGCTGTGTGTGTGTGTGTGTGTGTGGCTGTGTCCTATGTGATGTGTGTGTGTGTGTGTGTGTGTGTGTGTGTGTGTGTGTGTGTGTGTGTGTGTGTCCTATGTGCTGTGTGTGTGTGTGTGTGTGTGGCTGTGTCCTATGTGATTGTGTGTGTGTGTGTGTGTGTGTGTGTGTGTCCTATGTGCTGTGTGTGTGGGGGAGGGGGGTGTTGAGCCGTGAGGGCTGTGTCCTATGTGCTGTGTGTGTGTGTGTGTGTGTGTGTGTGTTAGGTGTGGGGGCTGTGTGTGTGTGTGTGGTAGGTGTGGGGGCTGTGTGTGTGTGTGTGCGTGGGGGGGCTGTGTGTCCTGTGTACTCTGTGTGTGGGGGTTTAGGGAGGTGTCATGAGGTG
Organism: Coilia nasus; assembly: GCA_027475355.1. Taxonomy (NCBI): domain Eukaryota; kingdom Metazoa; phylum Chordata; class Actinopteri; order Clupeiformes; family Engraulidae; genus Coilia; species Coilia nasus. Next base: position 1,586,267 of record CM050198.1, read on the forward strand.
GGTAGCAAGGCTATACGCTATGTGTGTGGGGGAGGGGGGCTGTGTGTTTGTGTGTGTGTGTGTGTGTGAGTGTGTGTGTGTGAGTGTGTGTGTGTGGGGGTTTAGGGAGGTGTCGTGAGGTGGGTAGCAGGGCTATACGCTGTGTGTGTGGGGGAGGGGGGCTGTGTGTTTGTGTGTGTGTGAGTGTGAGTGTGTGTGTGGGGGGGTTTAGGGAGGTGTCATGAGGTGGGTAGCAGGGCTATACGCTGTGTGTGTGTGTGTTTGGGGGGGGGGGGGCTGTGTGTGTGTGTGTGTGTGGGGGGGGGGGGGGTGAGGGCTGTGTGTGTTACAGGGTGCCTTTCAAAACACCCAAGGTCACCTTACATAAAATAAAAACAAAAGAAGTCAACATTAAAAACATTAACAAGAGCATTAAAATAGTGAGGCAAGTGAAATGGCTGACAGCCCATATGCTAGTTTAAAAAGGTATGCTAGTTTAAAAAGATATGCTAGTTTAAAAAGGTATGCTAGTTTAAAAAGGTATGCTAGTTTAAAAAGGTATGCTAGTTTAAAAAGATATGCTAGTTTAAAAAGGTATGCTAGTTTAAAAAGGTATGCTAGTTTAAAAAGGTATGCTAGTTTAAAAAGGTATGCTAGTTTAAAAATATATGCTAGTTTAAAAAGGTATGCTAGTTTAAAAAGGTATGCTAGTTTAAAAATATATGCTAGTTTAAAAAGGTATGTTAGTTTAAAAAGGTATGCTAGTTTAAAAAGGTATGCTAGTTTATGTTTTCAGTGCACTTTTAAATTGTGACAGAGTCCAGTGTGCAGATGTGTGAGGGAAGGGAATCACATAGTTTTGGAACAGCAGATAAGAACACACACACACACACACACACACACACACACACACACACACAGACACACACACACACACACACACACAGACCCACCCTGAAGGCCCTTGCACCCATTGTGTTTAGCAAGATGTTAGGCTGAACCAGTAATCCTGCATTAGACAGACCTGTAGCAGTTCCTTAATATGTGGTGGGGCTGAACCAGTAATCCTGCATTAGACAGATCTGTAGCAGTTCCTTAATATATGGTGGGGCAAGATTGTGGAGGGCTTTGAATGCAGTTAGTAGGATTTTAAAGTCAATCTGTTGGGATATCGGAAGCCAGTGTAGTTTGAGCAACAGAGGTTTAACGTGTGTCGGTTGGCTAAGAGCTAGCCTAAAGCCTGCTAGCCTAAAGC
>CM050198.1:1595000-1597500 GCA_027475355.1 Coilia nasus
GTGTGTGAGTGTGACTGATGTCGGTCCAATGCTGAGAGCGTGTGTGTGCTTTTGGGTGTGTGTGGATGTGTGTGTGTTGTGTTGGGTGTGGCGTAGCGAAGGTTGTGTGACGTGAGCTGATGGCAGTGTGTTCTGGTGACGAGAGGTGTGTGTGTGTGAGGGGTGTGTGAGGTCAGGGCTGTTGTGAGTGTGTGTGTCAGGGGGAGTGTGTGTGATGAGGGGTGTGAGAGGGGTGGTGTGTGTGAGTGTGTGTGTGGACAGGTCTGCAGGCGTTTCCGGCCCATTGTGTGAGTCTTCCTGAGGAAGGGGAGAGTCCACTATCTCACACACACACACACACACACACACACACACACACACACACACATACACACACACACACACACACGTCAGAATGGAAACATAGCTGTCTAGTCATGGCAGTGGAATCAACAATACCATGTACAAACATTCTTTCAGTCTCCAACACACACACACACACACACACACACACACACACACACACACACACACACACACACACACACACACACACACACACTTTTGAATACGTCAGAAAGTTGCCTTGCATCTTGAGTATTGTGGCCATATTTTCTCATAAGTAATAATCAATAAAGCCAACACACACACACGTCTCTCTCACTCATCTCTCTCTCTCTCACACACACACACACACACACACACACACACACACACACACGTCTCTCTCACACACACACACACACACGTCTCTCTCACACACACACACACACACACACACACACACACACACGTCTCTCTCACTCATCTCTCTCTCTCTCACACACACACACACACACACACACACGTCTCTCTCACTCATCTCTCTCTCTCTCACACACACACACACACACACACACACACACACGTCTCTCTCACACACACACACACACACACACACACACACACGTCTCTCTCTCACACACACACACACACACACACACACGTCTCTCTCACTCATCTCTCTCTCTCTCACACACACACACACAAACGTCTCTCTCACTCGTCTCTCACACACACACACACTCTCACTCACACACACACACATACATTCTCACTTACACACACACACACACACTCTCACTCACACATACACACACACACACACACACACACACACACTTAAAATGGACTCACCAGTGAAAGTCACCTCAAGAGAAGCTCCCGTTGCACACATGGCGCTCCATGTGAGCTCAGCCGCGCCGTTACCGGACAACACCGCCTCCCGGATCCCAGCCGCGCCGTCCCGCATCTCAGCCGCGCCGTTACCGGACAACACCGCCTCCCGGATCTCAGCCGCGCCGTTACCGGACAACACCGTCTCCCGGATCTCAGCCGCGCCGTTACTGGACAACACCGCCTCCCGGATCCCAGCCTCCCGGCGCTCCGAGATGTCAGCCTCCCGGCCTTGAAAGCGGAGGTGCAGCCGCGAGCCTTCGGTGATGGCCACCACCTTCAGCCGCACCCTGCGGCCCGCCGGCACCCTGACGCTCCACGAGCACGCGCCCTGGGGGGGGGCGCCGCTCTGGGGGGGGGCGCCCACCGTTCACCTCTGTGCCCTCGGCCGGCATGTGCGCGCGGATAACGCCGGCCGTCTCCTGCAGCAGGTCCACGTGTCCCCCACAACCCTCGTGCACCGCCCACACCCCCTCACCTGTCGCAGGGGCAGTCACAGGCGACCACACCCCCTCACCTGTCGCAGGGGCAATCACAGGCGACCACACCCCCTCACCTGTCGGGGGGACACAAACCACAGCAAAAGCTGACGGGACCAGGCGAGCTTAGGGTTAGGGTTACCCAGGCGAGCTTAGGGTAAGGGTTAGGGTTACCCAGGCGAGCTTAGGGTTAGGGTTACCCAGGCGAGCTTAGGGTAAGGGTTACCCAGGCGAGCTTAGGGTTAGGGTTACCCAGGCGAGCTAAGGGTTAGGGTTACCCAGGCGAGCTTAGGGTTAGGGTTACCCAGGCGAGCGTGGTAATCACAGCCGCTCACACACATCACCATAGCCCCTCCCCTGCCGGATAATCACAGAACCAGGCGAGCACACACATCACCACAACAAACCAAACAGACAGGCATGCAGACAGGCAGACAGGCAGATAGACAGGTAGACAGACAGACAGATAGACAGACAGGGCAGTACCTGAGCACAGGCAGACAGACAGACAGACAGACAGACAGACAGACAGACAGACAGACAGGCAGACAGGGCAGTACCTGAGCACAGGCAGACAGACAGACAGACAGACAGGGCAGTGCCTGAGCACAGGCAGGCAGACAGGCAGAAAGGCAGACAGACAGGCAGAGAGACAGACAGAGTTACCTGAGCACAGTCAGGCAGGCAGACAGACAGACAGACAGACAGACAGGCAGAGTTACCTGAGCACAGGCAGACAGACAGACAGAGGGACAGACAGGCAGAGTTACCTGAGGCAGACAGACAGACAGACAGACAGACAGGTAACTCTACCTGAGCACAGGCAG
>CM050198.1:1610000-1615000 GCA_027475355.1 Coilia nasus
GTCTGTCCACAAGGTTTCAGAAGGATTCTGTTTATGCCACAGAATACAGGACTTTCATGGAAGATGTCCTGAAAAGGGGCTATGCAGAAAAGGTGCCCCAAAACCAGTTGCAGAGGAAAGATGGCCATGTATGGTATATACCACACCATGGTGGGTACTACAATCAGAAAGGGAAAATCCATATGGCTAAACAAGATGAGCCACAAGGCTTAACTGTGGAGGATCTGGATGAAGCAGAGAATTGCATAATTCGTTATGAACAACAGCGACACTCTGAACCAGAACTGACACTCTTAAGAATGGACAAACTCCATATTCAGCTCCATATTCAGACTGGATCCAATCATTGATGAGGGCATCTTGAAGGTTGGAGGAAAGATGGGTAAAGCACCTATACCTGTGACTTCAAAGAACCCAATCATCCTGCCTAAAAAATCCCACATATCCAAGTTGATTCTGAGAGACATCCATCAACGAGTTGGACACTCAGGAAGAAACCACATGCTCTCAAGACTTAGACAAGATTTCTGGCTGCCTTCTGCTAACTCTTGTGCCAGACAAATTGTAAAATCTTGTGTCTTGGTTGCAGGCTTTGGACCTCTGGAGGTCAAGAGAGGGCGCTCACATGAGAAACGTTGGGGAGTGATATTTACCTGTTTGGCAAGCCGAGCCACCCACCTGGAAGTAGCCTGCAGACTAGACACAGACTCCTGCATCAATGCCATCCGGCGGTTCCTATGTAGGAGAGGACAAGTGCTTACTATCAGGACAGACTGTGGCACCAACTTCACATGTGCTCAGACAGAATTAGAAACAGCACTGATTCACATGTGCTCAGACAGAATTAGAAACAGCACTGATTCACATGTGCTCAGACAGAATTAGAAACAGCACTGATTCACATGTGCTCAGACAGAATTAGAAACAGCACTGATTCACATGTGCTCAGACAGAATTAGAAACAGCATTGATTCACATGTGCTCAGAAAGAATTAGAAACAGCATTGAATCAAATAGATCATCAAAAGATCCAAAATGCTCTGCTGACCAATCACGTCAAGTGGATGTTCAATCCCCCATTTGCAGCACACTTTGGAGGAGTGTGGGAAAGACTCATCGGATTGGTTAAAAACTTAAGGTACTTCTTTCAAGCAACAAACATTAGATGATGAAATGCTACAGACAGCCTCCCATCACCCATCACCACTGCATCCAGTGACCCTAATGATCTGGAACCGCTAACACCAAATCACTTCCTGCAGTTGAAGACCCAACCCCTGTCACCACCTGGTCTCTTCAACAAAAAGGATTTGTATAACAGGAAACAATGGAAACAGGTTCAATACCTGGCAGATCTGTTCTGGCAAAGGTGGACCACTGAATATCTACCACTGATGCAGCAACGACATAAGGAAGTTTATTGTAAACTAGATGTACCGCATAGCGGTACATGGTATGAACGCCGCAGTATATTGAAATGTGGGAACTGTTGGTGCGATGAGTGTGTGGTAGAGCAGTGTTGTGAGGTGAGAATTTCTGTGGAAATGATTTCCTGGAAGTGGGCATGGATGTGGGTTTTGAATGTGTAGTGTGTAGAAGTGATTTGTGAAGGCAAGGAATCGGCAAAATGAGATTTTGTACAATTACAGCGCTCCCTATGGACCAAATTTTATGGCATGTTCTGTGGTGTTAGAGGTCTTTGTGGTGATCGTGCATGATGTATTTTGTGCAGTTCCCACCTTCTCGGTCCAAGATATTGGCAACTCAAAATCCCAATTTTTGCATTTACCCTTATCACTAGGTGGCGCTATGCTTCAAGTGAGAGTTTATGGGCTGGGTCAATATGCCTCTGTAACACCTACATACTAACACAAAATCGTTGTCTTGGGCAAAATTGTTGAGTTATTTAACAAAAACTGTTTTTCAACACCTAGCTTCGGCGATAAACATCGCCCCCTATGACGAAATGTCACAAAATTTAGTACACATGAAAAGAAAGCTGTTTAGAGATGGCATGTTTGACCAAATTTGAGCAATTAAAAGCCAAGATACGGCCATTTGAAGAATTTTAAGCTACGTGTTAAATGTTCATTGACGTGTAACTTCGGAACGGTTTATCTCAAGATAAATCCTTTGATAACTTTTTGTCAGCATTGTCTGTAGATGACATATACCAAATTTGGTGAGATTCACATGAACGGCCTATGACGAGTTCGTTTAAATTCGTTTTTCGCAATGTTAAATTTTCACGGAAATTCTTTTTGTTGGAAGTGGGCGTCGACCAGTGCGTTCAATGCGTCAGAGTTAATACATTTCACGATAAAAAAAAAGTTCTTGTAAACATTAGCATTCTCTAGATAATAGGCAAAATTACATTTTCTAAAATTACAGCGCCCCCTATGGACCAAATTGTATGGCATGTGCTGTGATGTTAGAGGTCTTTGTGGTGATCGTGCATGACGTATTTTGTGCAGTTCCCACCCTCTCGGTCCAAGATATTAGCAACTCAAAATCCCAATTTTTGCATTTACCCTTATCACTAGGTGGCGCTATGCTTCAAGTGGGTGTTTCTGGGCTGGGCCGATACGCCTCTGTAACACCGACATACTAACACAAAATCGTTGTCTTGGGCAAAATTGTTGACAAATTATTTAAGAAAAACAGTTTTTTGACACCTAACTTCGCCAATAAACATCGCCCCCTATGACGAAATGTCACAAAATTGAGTACACATGAAAAAAAAGCTGTTTAGAGATGGCATGTCAACTTTGACCACATTTGAGCAATTAAAAGCCAAGATATGGACATTTGAAGAATTTTAAGCTACGTGTTATTTGTTCATTGACGTGCAACTTCGGAACGGTTTATCTCAAGATAAATCCTTTGATAACTTTTTGTCAGCATTGTCTGTAGATGACATATACCAAATTTGGTGAGATTCACATGAACGGCCTATGACGAGTTCGTTCAGATTCGTTTTCGCAATGTTAAAATTTCACGGAAATTGTTCTCGTTGGAAGTGGGCGTCGACCAGTGCTGAACGCGTGAGGGTCAATAGATTTCACGATAAAAAAAAAATTGTTGTAAACGTTAGCATTCTCTAGACAATAGGCAAAATGACATTTTGTACAATTACAGCGCCCCCTATTGACAAAATTTTATGGCATGTGCTGTGGTGTTAGAGGTGTTTGTGGTGATCGTGCATGACGTATTTTGCGCAGTTTCCTCCTTCTCGGTCCAAGATATTGGCAACTTAAAATCCCAATTTTTGCATTTACCCATATCACTAGGTGGCGCTATGTTTCAAGTGAATGTTTATGGGCTGGGTCGATACGTCTCTGCGACACCGACATATGACAAAAATTTCATGTCGTTGGGTGAAACGTTCATTGAGTTATTCAGCAGAAACTTTTGCCGGTCTCCCCCTCTTTGACGGACACTGGCACAGCAGGGGGGTGGCCCTTGGGGGCCAAAAGCTTCTATTCGCTGAAGAAGTTCTAGGGCTACATGCCTACAAAGATTCATGTCCCCCTGACTTCCAGTGTCCCGGAAACCGTTGACGGAAAATTGCTGAAAAAAAAAAAAGGGAAAAAAGTTGCAGCAACACTATAATGACCGCTATCGCTAGCTTCGCTAGCGGCGGTCATAATAAACCAGCATCTTGTACTTCAACTTCAACTCTCCGTGCGTGCTTAATACCAGACACACACACACAGTTTTAGTGTTTGTAGGAGATGACCACTCTTCATTTCCTTTGGGACACACACACACACACACACACACACATATATACAAACAAACACACACACACATATACTCACAAATACACAGACACACACACAGTTTTTGTGTTTGTAGGAGATGACCACTCTTCATGTTCCTTTGGGACACACACACACACACACACACATATATACACACAAACAAACACACACACACACACACACACACATACTCACAAATACACACACACACACACACACACACACAGGAGCTCTCACCAGATGGACAGAGCTGAAGAGTCGGTCCAGCCAATCAGAGCGTCCGGCTGATTCTCCACGGCAACCAGCGATTCAATGCGGAGATTGGAGGAGACCAAATGCACAGACTCCCCCACACTGCCACACACACACACACACACACACACAGGGACAGGTTGTCCGTTACGGAGACACACACACACACACACACAAATTGTGAACTTCTATGCTGTGTGTGTGTGTATGGTGCTTACCTAACCTCTTTAAGGTTTATACTGATCGTGTGTGTGTGTGTGTCTCTTTAAGGTTTATACTCTTCGTGTGTCAGAAAGGTTTTTTTTTAACTGTCGCGTGACCTCGGTGCAGCAGCCCATTCAAAACAACAGGCAATAATGTTTCATGCTAACTTTAGCCTAGCGCAGCCTAATCAAAACAACAAGCAATGATGTTTCATGCTAACTTTAGCCTAGCGCAGCCCATTCAAAGCAACAGGCAATGATGTTTCATGCTAACGTTAGCCTAGCGCAGCCCATTCAAAGCAACAGGCAATGATGTTTCATACTAACTTTAGCCTAGCGCAGCCCATTCAAAACAACAGGCAATGATGTTTCATGCTAACTTTAGCCTAGCGCAGCCCATTCAAAACAACAGGCAATGATGTTTCATGCTAACCCTAGCCTGTCTGGTTTCAGCTAATTTTACCCTAGTAACTGCCAACCTAAACAAGTCTAACACTGCTGGAAACTCACAAATACAAACACTGCTGGAAACGCACAAATACAAACACCGAAAACGTTTACGATTTATTCCGTTTTATCCACAGACACCACAGCAGTAAGCCTGTGCTTATTGCTTATTACACATATACACATACACGCTTACTAAAAACACATACACGCTTATTAAAAACACATATACACATACACGCTTATTAAAAACACATATACACATACACGCTTATTAAAAACACATACACATACACGCTTATTAAAAACACATACACACATACACGCTTATTAA
>CM050198.1:1625000-1630000 GCA_027475355.1 Coilia nasus
ACACACACACAGAGGTACACACACACACACACACACACACACACACACACACACACACAGGGGAACACACACACACACAGGGGCACACACACACACACACACACACACACACACACACACACACACACACACACACACACAGGGGTACACACACAGTTTTGTGTGCCAACAAGTGACTATTTCTTCAAGATGTTTGGCAAAGCTACCAGCCAAGTTCCTTCAAAAACTCTATGCAATAGACCTAGAACAGGGGTGCCCACTATTTTTGGCTCATGGGCTACTTTTCAAACGATCATGTCACCGCAATCTACTGAGGATGATGATGATGAAGAGGATGATGGTGATGATGATGATGACGATGGCGATGAAGATGACGATGATGATGAATCACTCAGTATGAGTTTCATATGTACCTTTATGCAGTGTGTTTATTGATATACATGTTGCATTACACATGCAGCATAGTAAAACACATCCATGCATAAACCTTCACAGCACAACTTTAATACAATTGTATGATGATATAATATTATGATAATTGCGTTGCTGTGACATTACATTAATACGCCATGCAAGAGCCCGCATAAACGGGGCATTGCGTCATTGTGTCACTATGACATTACATTAATACGCCACGCAAGAGCCCGCATAAACGGGGCATTGCGTCATTGTGTCACTATGACATTACATTAATACGCCATGCAAGAGCCCGCATAAACGGGGCATTGCGTCATTGTGTCACTATGACATTACATTAATACGCCACGCAAGAGCCCGCATAAACGGGACATTGCGTCATCACGTCACTATGACATTACATTAATGCGTCACGCAAGAGCCCGCATAAACGGGGCATTGCGTCATTGCATCACTATGACATTACATTAATGCGTCACGCAAGAGCCCGCATTAACGGGGCATTGCGTCACTACGTCATTTAGCTACTGTATTCATCTGCTCCGGCGCCACTGGACTGCAAGAAATGTTGTCTTGTGGTGTTCTTGCCAAACTGTAAAGCACTTTGAGCTGCATCTTGTATGTATGAATTGTGCTATACAAGTAAAGATTATTATTATTCTTATTGTTATATAATGAACGTTTACAGTCGAATTATAATACATTTGTAATTATCTATTGCCAGGACTGAATTAACTCATTCGATGCCAATGACGCGAAAACGCGTCTTTTACAATAGTAACGCCCAGTGCCAATGACGCGTTATCGAGTCAATTGCGTTTTTTTACAGGGGAGGTGGGGTAATCATCTGATCTAGCTTGTGTACAAAAATCAAAGTTGTAATCACAAGGGAACCCATTCTGTGGGTAGTACCAGTATCAGTGTGGATATGTGATCATCTAACATTGTCTCAAAGAAGAGACACTGGACCTGGCTTGCTCAATTGCTCGCAGTTTTGCACACTGCTAGCTTGATCAAAATAAATCCTGTCAGCACGTATGTTGAAGCTACTGTTTTCTTAGCAACATCTCACGTTTAGCTTCTGCAAGCCACCAATAGATTAATTTCACTTTAGGTAATGCATAATGAGCAGCCTGTCGCGCTGTTTCATAGATAGCTACACCTGCACTTGACTGACCCGTCTGCGCCGACAGCAAGTCACTGACGACCCAGCTCTCTACATTTGGTAAAGCGCACGGATTCACTGCACTCTCCCAACATCATAATTTTCTGTGCTATCATTCTCATGTGTTAATCTAGTTGTTCTGTGTGCGGATCCTGTGGAATACGATGTTATTTTGCTCTGAAGGCGTTGTATATTTGGTTCGGTTTCGGTTTGCCTATCCCCTCTCTGAGCCAAGTTCCCACACTAAAATGTTACAATGTTTTATATCGTGTTTGGTGACGTTCAGAAATATTACATTTATTACCGATACTAGATGTATGGACCGGTATTTTAGATCGTGTTTATAAGTCTTCTCTGCTGTACACACACATGCATACACACGCGCGCACACACAGGGGGAGAGCTAGAAGCACTACAGTTACAGTATAACATAGTGTGCTGTACATAAATAGCTGCTAAATAATGTTGCCAGCGTTATTTTTGGTGCAGTATAGAATGGGATCAATTTTCATAATGTTTGAGATGTCTCTGAAGCAAAAACAATTGTAATCAAAGACATTTTCTGCTTGAAATGTTGCTCGTTACAAAAAGCCGTTTTTCTCAGTATTTTGGTCAGAAATCAGCATTTTTAGTTACACCCACCCATGTTCTCCAGACAATTGCTAAGGAATGGAAAGAGGTACAAACAATTTTTTTTTTCTGATGATAAAGGAAAGTCTGGACTGAACTCAATTTTCTGTAAGTCTTGAAAAAACACTGAAATGTTCAAAAAATCCTGGCACTGGGACGTGACCAACTTTGAAAATGGCTGGCACTGAATGAGTTAATCTGATGATGACCTGCACTGGAGGGAGTCAGACAGGGTTGCATAGTCCGGAGCACACACACACACACACACACACACACACACACACACACACACACACACACACTCAGTCCGGAGCTGCTGTGTGTAGCCCGCACACTGTCAATTCGCGCACACGCCCTCCCTTGTTTCTCCAGCTCCGATGCGAGGTTTCGGAAGTTTCCCAAATCATAGCGCTGCAACTTTGAGGACAGCATTTTCATTTTCGCTTGAATGCATCAACTGAGCTGATCATGTCTCATGTCAACACCGCTGTTGTCTTTTCCTTGCAGCTCCAAATTAAGTTCGTTCAAGATCAGTTACAAACGCCAAGTCTAGCAGCCACTGATTGTCATTAGGTTGCTTGTGTTCCGCATGTTTAGTGACAAGAAGAAACTCTTTAATCAACGGACAGAGCTGTCAAAATCTCTGCAAGAATTTCCCCAAACTAAGCCATCTCACGTCGGTGTGTAGCAAGAGGTCAGAATAGTTAGTAAGCCTCTTCCAACTGTGCACGGAACAGACGTCTTTGAAGAGACCTCGCTCGAATACAACAGGCTATTTTGGTTGCGACATCAACGATCTCTCTTTCATGCATTTTCCGCATAATGAAGTGACTGCTGCCCTGTTAACTGCATTTTTATTTCCGTCACATTTCTCAGTTCACTGCCATAGTTCTTATGAACAGTATGGGCTAGATACAAGTTAGCGAACTAGCTAGGACTCCTTCTCTGCTGCAGTTTTCTAGTAGCCGTTCTAGTTGTTATGGTAACCTAACAAAAAGTTACAACATGCGATCTACCACACAGCTGGTAACAGTCGCAACATCGCGATCGACGTAGTGGGCACCCCTGACCTAGAAGAATTGATGCTCTTTTTAAAGGCAAAGGGTGGTCACACCAAATATTGATTTGATTTAGGTTTCTCTTTTGTTCAGTCACTGCATTTTGTTAATTGATGAACATAAATGATTAACACTTCCATTTTTTAAGGCATTTCTAGTTGACAGCATTTTTTCACACTTTCCCAAAATTTTTGCACATTACTGTATATAAATATAAATAAATGTATATAAATACTGACTGCACATTACTGTATATAAATATAAATAAATGTATATAAATACTGACTGTTGCACACACGACACATACACACTGTACACACACAGGCTTCCACCGCACTCTGCAAACTCACACACACAAACACACACACACACACACAGTACCTTTATGGTGTGTGTATGTTGTAAAAGTGCTGTATCCTCTACATCAGTGTTGGGTGACGAGGAGCCTATGGGCTCAGGAACACATTCCACCAATGAGGAGGCAGGCAGGGCGGGCTCAGGAACACATTCCACCAATGAGGAGGCAGGCAGGGCGTGCTCAGCCAATGGGCAGGCTATTGCGGACACTTCCTGGGCACAGTCCACCAATAAGGAATCTGTTGGTGAGAGTCCACAGGTGTGACTGACCAATGGGGTGTCCATATGGAGGGGCTCCAGGGCTGCATTAACCAATTGGGAGTCATTTTGGAAGAGCTCCTGGGTATGGCCAACCAATAGGGAGTCAGTATGGTTCTGTCCCTGGACAGGATCGACCAATAGAGAGTCAGTATTAAAGTCCCACTGCTGAGGATGTTGGTTCTCCTCTGTGTTAGTTCTTATTGTGCCCACATCAGCTCCTAGTGTAATGTGGCTGGTTCTTGTGGTAGTGGATCCCAGTGTAATGTGGTTCTTGTCTGTGGTAGTGGATCCCTGTGTAATGTGGCTGGTTCTTGTGGTAGTGGATCCCAGTGTAATGTGGTTCTTGTCTGTGGTAGTGGATCCCTGTGTAATGTGGCTGGTTCTTGTGGTAGTGGATCCCAGTGTAATGTGGTTCTTGTCTGTGGTAGTGGATCCCTGTGTAATGTGGCTGGTTCTTGTGGTAGTGGATCCCAGTGTAATGTGGTTCTTGTCTGTGGTAGTGGATCCCTGTGTAATGTGGCTGGTTCTTGTGGTAGTGGATCCCTGTGTAACGTGGTTCTTGTCTGTGGTAGTGGATCCCTGTGTAATGTGGTTCTTGTCTGTGGTGGATCCCAGTGTAATGTGGTTGGTTCCTGTGGTAGTGGATCCCTGTGTAATGTGGTTCTTGTCTGTGGTGGATCCCAGTGTAATGTGGTTGGTTCCTGTGGTAGTGGATCCCTGTGTAATGTGGTTCTTGTCTGTGGTAGTGGATCCCTGTGTAATGTGGCTGGTTCTTGTGGTAGTGGATCCCAGTGTAATGTGGTTCTTGTCTGTGGTAGTGGATCCCTGTGTAATGTGGCTGGTTCTTGTGGTAGTGGATCCCAGTGTAATGTGGTTCTTGTCTGTGGTAGTGGATCCCTGTGTAATGTGGCTGGTTCTTGTGGTAGTGGATCCCAGTGTAATGTGGTTCTTGTCTGTGGTAGTGGATCCCTGTGTAATGTGGCTGGTTCTTGTGGTAGTGGATCCCAGTGTAATGTGGTTCTTGTCTGTGGTAGTGGATCCCTGTGTAATGTGGCTGGTTCTTGTGGTAGTGGATCCCTGTGTAACGTGGTTCTTGTCTGTGGTAGTGGATC
>CM050198.1:1635000-1675000 GCA_027475355.1 Coilia nasus
GGCGTGCCTCTGTGTGGTTGGCAGCTGTGATTGGCTCTGAGTGACCGGTGGGCGTGGTCTCCTCGTTGCTCCACTGGGGGCTCGGGATGTGACTCCGCCTCTGCCTCCTCGCCCAGCCCGCCCCTCTTCTCCGACGGCGAGCTCTGATTGGCCGAGATTCTGTCCTAGGAAGGGGCCGCGAGGCCACCTCGTCTCCCATTGGCTTAGTGTGGGCTGGCGAGCAGGAACCCTCAGAGATTGGAGCCCTAGGGGTCCCAGAGGGTTGTGATTGGCCGCCTCTGCCCCTGCCCCGCCCCCGGTGGCTGAGATGGCTGTGAATGACAGCCTGGAGGTCCAATGGGCTGCGAGAGCTGGCCATGCGGCGCGTGGTCCTGACGTAGTACTCCACTGGGAACAGCAGCCCCTCCACCAGCGTGCACGAGCCCTCCCATTGGCCCAGTCCACTCTCCGCACCCTCCCATTGGCCGAGCCCGCTCACCGCACCCTCCCATTGGCCGAGCCCGCTCACCGCACCCTCCCATTGGCCGAGCTCTTTTCCTGACACTCCCCCTTGCATTCCGCCTTGTGATTGGCTGGTGGCTGAAGCGGCATCATGGGCCGTGCAATGATCTTGGCTATCCTTGAGCTCTGATTGGTGCAGAGCTGCAGCTAAGGGCGGGACATTGCCTGCTGACCTCCATGCCTTAGAGGGGAGGGTGGTCTGCTCTGATTGGTTAGCAGCAGACATCCTACCGCCTGACTGGCTGATGGAGAGGTTTACATTAGCCGGCTGATTGGCTGTTGCAGGTGCCTGTGACGACAGGTTAGAACTGGCTGGTTGGCTCTCCAAGGCTGAGGCGGAGAGCTTGGCAGCATCTGATTGGCTCTCCAAAGCTGAGGCGGAGAGCTTGGCAGCATCTGATTGGCTCTCCAAGGCTGAGGTGGAGAGCTTGGCAGCATCTGATTGGCTCTCCAAGAGGGACACGGAGAGCTGAGAGGCATCTGATTGGCCCTCTGAAACGGGAAGCTCAAATGCTCCACTGCTGTCTCCATCTCTCCTTCTCTCTCGCTTCATCTCTCCTTCTCTTCTCTCTTTCTCTTTCGTATTCCCCCCATCTCTCTCTCTAGCATGCTGTACAACCCTCCTTCTTTTGTTCTGTGCATCCCTCTCTCTCTCTCTCTCCTGGCAGCTCTCTCCATCCCTCTCTCTCTCTCTCTCCTGGCTGCTCTCTCCATCCCTCTCTCTCTCTCTCTCCTGGCTGCTCTCTCCATCCCTCTCTCTCTCTCTCTCCTGGCTGCTCTCTCCATCCCTCCGCCTCTCATTGGCTCTCTGAGCCAGGCGGAGTCGGCTGCGCTTGGACCGTAGCCTGTGGGTTGGGCTTGAGTTTGGGGAGAGGGAGGAGCTTATGGTGGGGAGGTGGCGGGCGGGCTTTGGGCTTGTGGAGAGGGAGGGGCGTGTGGTGGGGAGGTGGTGGGCGTGGCCTGGGCATGTGGAGAGGGAGGGGCATGTGGTGGGGAGGTGGTGGGCGTGGCCTGGGCGTATGGAGAGGGAGGGGCCTATTGTGGGGATGTGGCGGGCGGGCTTTGGGCTTGTGGAGAGGGAGGGGCGTGTGGTGGGGATGTGGTGGGCGTGGCCTGGGTGTGGGGAGAGGGAGGAGCCTATGGTGGGGAGGTGGTGGGTGTGGCCTGGGCTTGTGGAGAGGGAGGGGCCTATGGTGGGGAGGTGGAACCGCACGGCAGGAACCCTGATCTGAGGAGAACCGCAGGAAGCAGGAGAAGGTTCTAGAGAATCCACCCCTAAACAAGACACAAGAACCAATCAGAGATCAGAATATAAGTTAGAAAACCAATCAGAGAAAGGCAACTCAGAAAAGCCAATCAGACACAGGAATAGTGCAGTGTTTTCCCCAAAGTGTCTAAGCGTATCGGCGATCCTGATCGCCGATACGCATCAAGTTTTGCCGAGACGCTTTCATAAAATGCCGATACGCTTAAAAATCATGCACAAAAACATTCACCCCGGGATTTTCCCCGAACAAGAAGCCCCAATGTAGTCAAATGTAGGCTGCGTTTTTAGGAAACTTCCGTGGTGGGTGTGTAAACTACTATACTGGCGAAACTGGCCAATCACATGCCGATTACAGTGCTCCTTTGTTTTTTTTTCCGCCAGTCAGCTGTATCAGAGAGTATTGTAGAATCTAAGATCTTTAACGCAAACCTCGGGGCTACTAAAACTGCCTGACTTTGACTGTAAATGCTACACAAGAAGGAAGAAGAACGCTCTCCTTGGGACATGCTCATGTAGCAAGAAAACTTTCTCCACAGTGTCAGAGTCGCAGAGTCAAGACTGTTTCATTGAATGGGACACTCGTGGAATTTAACTAATAAATTGGTCCTTACGTCTTTCTGGATTTGTTGATGGTTCTTTTTAACACAGTGTCACAATCCGCAATTATTTGTGATTATTTCAAGCCTAATAGTGTATGTTGTTACTGTTTGGATTTCCAGAAAATTAGCTTCATTTCAGACCAGGCTGCAGCCTGTATGGGGTTGTTAGCGCGCTAACGCTAGCGAACTACGCTAACATAATGTTTTAAACTGAAAGCTGCCACTTTCAGGGGTTAAAGCAAAAAAAAGTCATCTGACTGAACTTTTTTTCCAATTAAACATCTGATCACGTATCCCCCTATACCCCTTCGAAAACCAATTTAGCCATGGCTCCACCCTCAATCCGGAACATACATTGGTTAGAAACATTGCCCCATTAAAGGGATACGCCAACCCCAGGCCACATTCAGTGTCTCCCCCTTCAGTAGGCTGACCTTTTATTACATAGGCACTCAGATTCCATATATGGGGCATTTATATGTTATTCTATATATATATATATATATATATATATATATATATATATATATATATATATATATATATATATATATATATATATATCATAAGACTTTTAGTTTAGTTTAGTTTAGTTTAAAATCTCATGAGTGAGATGACAAGATGAGACGAGAGACAATGTTAGTAGGTTTTTTTTTTTTTTTTAGGTTTGTTTGATTTTTTTGGTTGGGCTTTTTTTTTGAGCTGACAAAGGCTAAAAACTGATGGGCAAAGTGATTTGTCTAATTTGTAACATTTGAAAGATTTGTAAGAACATTCCAGAAATCATCAGAGAAAGAGTGACAGAAAATCTAGGGGCGAATTGGCATTGGAGATATCCAATTGGCTGATCAAAGGGCGAGACAATTTTGATACCCCTCCTCATTGATCAACTCAAAGCAGGTGCGACAATACACCGGCATTCCCAACGTCTTGCCTAGATAAACTAACGAGCATATTAGCTCCTTTGCCCCGTGCCACACCGCCTCTGTTCCTGCTGCGAGCAGCACGCGCAGATCTGCTGCGCACTTGTGCCGAGTGGAGAGAATTTTCATGGGTAGGACTCTCACTGCGTCTCCTCACCCTGCTTCTACGTTGTCCCCTAGCTCTCCTAGAAACACTTTGACCTCGTCTAACATACCCAGTGGCATTAGACAAAGTCTCCACCACGTTACTGTCTCGATTAGGGAAAGACACAGTCGGAAAACAAATTAGCTACATGGCTAGCGCAGTAAAAACACTGGAGCCTCGTTCCCCACACTACTAACACGCCTGCTTACTCCCTGATAAACATTCCCACCCCATGAAACACTGTTCCCATCGCTGACATTGAACAAATGAGTATCTACTTTGGCCAAATGATCCAAAGATCGTGCTTGGTGTAGGGCTAAGTAATCACTTTGTCCAGCTGCATCACTGCAAGGCAGGGACGCATCTGAAGCGTCGTCGCTAAACACATCACTGTCATCTTCTGGAGGCAGATATTCGCCTTCAGAATAAGGGTCTGCGAATAGAAGACCCAACACTTCATTGCAGATAAACTTCTTTGATGCCATTAGACGAAAAACGAAGGCAAACACTCGCTGACGTTGACAATATCGCTCTAATTATATGGCTCGCACGCAAACTAGCTCCGCTTTTGCTCACACTGATTCAACATGCTCTAGCTCGACTATTTTGTATAGAAACATGACGTAAGTCTGAGTCAGGGACGTAGTATGACATGTCTAAAACCTAGTGGAAGGGAGTTCAAACCAAATTTGACACCCTATTTGACAAAATCGACCGTTTTATTCAGTGCGGCATCTTGTCGACTTAAGTCGACAGTGGCGCCTAGAGGGTTAAACATGACCAAGCGGAAGGGCACGGCTCAAACACAGGGATTAACACTGCTGTTAATTTAACCTGCATGACATAGACTAACATCACATCAGTGTTACAGCTAAATCCATACACCAAACATCCGTCACAAAACTCTGATCAGCACCAAACTCCCATTTGATTTCAGTCAACGTAAAATAAAATAAATTCAGATGACGGAAATCCGTCACAGCGACTATTCAGGTGACGGAATTCCATCATAGTGACGGAAAACTTTAATCCATGCACTTTACTCACCAACACCCACCTAGATACTAATACTGATATTAGCTGAAGTGGAGAAAGTAATATATTAATAGTAATAGTAAGTTGTAAGGTTATTGCAGCGTGTTAAATTCAAGGTGAGTCGATGACTGTTAGCATTACCACATTACCAATCATTTCAATGAGCTAGTTCGTTAGCTTGTTACAGGAACACTGAAATAAGAATTTGTTGTCATCAGACATCATTCTAGATAATACTACACTACACTGAATTATATTTATCTGCAGATCTAAGATCTGTGGTACCAATTCAGCTTTCATGTGGCCATACAGGGAGATATTTAGCTGATAGTAGGAACGTACTGTGACGTTGTACGTAAGAGTGGCCATGACATTGGTGATAATCCCACCTTTTGCGACGGTGCCGTGCAGCAGACGAAGTAACCTTGACATGTTAGACATTTTAGTGACAGCCTAGTCAAATTCATGTGACATAGTGCTTGCAGTATTTCTTTTGTGACAATAAATTAGCCTTCCCACCTGGGAGTTTTGGCTCTTTCAACTCACCAAGTGCAACGAGTTTTTTCTATTTGTGCCAAAAAATGCAACATTTTATTAAAAGTGTTATGTTTCCACCAGCCTTCTGGGACCAAAATTTAGCTTCAGATCTTCCTAGAATGCACCATTTTAGCTCTAGAAAAAAAAAAATTCCCAGGGTGCATGCCCACCAATCCTCCTAGCTACCGTGCCACCGTGTCATCGTATTTACATCAACATTTAAACCCTTCTTTTTATTTCTGGGGAAAACACTGTAGTGGAATAGCCAATCAGACACAGGAATAGTGGAATAGCCAATCAGACACAGGAATAGTGGAATAGCCAATCAGACACAGGAATAGTGGCACAGGACTGAACAACAACACACAAGAAACAACCAGAGCTCAGAAAAACACTCCACACACACACACACTCCACGAGCACATCAGAGATGACACACACACACACACACACTCCACGACCAGATCAGAGATGACACCCACACACACACACACACTTCACGACTAAATCAGATCACACACACACACACACACACAGACACACACACTCCACGACCAGATCAGAGATGACACACACACACACACTTCACAACTAAATCAGATCACACACACACTCCACGACTAAATCTGTGACGACACACACACACACACACACACACACACACATACCACGACTAAATCAGATGACACACACACACACACACTTCACGACTAAATCAGAGGACACACACACACACACGACTAAATCAGAGATGACAGACGCATGCACGCACCACACACACACTCCACGACTAAATCTGAGGTGACACACACACACACAGGCCACAACTAAATCAGAGAGGACACACACACACACACACACACACACAGACACACAAACACTCCACGACTAAACCTGAGTTGACACATACGCGCACACACACACACACACACACACACACAGACACACACACACACACACACAGACACACACAAAACACTCCACGACTAAACCTGAGTTGACACATACGCACACACACACACACACACAGACACACAGACACACAGACACACACACAGACACACACAAACACTCCACGACTAAACCTGAGTTGACACATACGCACACACACACACACACACAGACACACAGACACACAGACAGACACACACAAACACTCCACGACTAAACCTGAGTTGACACATACGCACACACACACACACACACAGACACACACACACACAGACACACACACACACACACACACAGACACACACAAACACTCCACGACTAAACCTGAGTTGACACATACACACGCACGCACCACACACACGCACACTCCGCGACTAAATCTGAGGTGACACACACACACAGACACACACACACACACCACGACCAAACTCACTCACTCACTCACTCACACACACACTTGTAGGGAATAGGGATGTGCAGTAGACATTAACACACACACACAGGCTAATGCTGTATAGGGGTGTTGAAATGAATCATGTAATCGATGCATCGCGATGCAGACGTGAACAATAATAATATTTTCAATAGCAGATCATAATTGATTATAATGTATTTTCTTGTCATTTTTTCGACTTAAGAAATCGCGCACATTTTGACAGTTCAAATGACAATTCATAAATTTTATTAAATAAAAGAGGAAGGTAATATCTGACTGCTTGTGGTTGTTGATAAAATCAAAGCCATGTCAAGTAATATAGAACTATGATGTGAAGAATCGTGATGCATCGAGATATCGAATCGAAAACTTAATAATCGTAATCGAATCGATCGCGAGATGAGTGAAGGTTCACACCTCTAATTAAAGAAGAACTTCGGTGTAAAATGAAAATTGGCATATTAAAACATCATACCGAGTTGGTATGTGTACTGAGGAGCAAAATTGATTTAGCCTGTTGCATTCAGAGTTTAACTATTTTTTATAGTTTGACCCAGAAGGCTAACAATTGAAGTGGTAGGTGCCCTTAGACGAAGCATAACGACTACGCTATTTTTAAACCATTAAAACAGCTCGAAGAAACTCCACACTCCATCGGTAGTACAACCAAGGCTCTGGCATTCAAAAAAAAAGCACTGAGAATATTGTAAATGTACACAACGTTTATTTAAAAAACTGTTCTTACATGCAGTCGTTTGCAGTTGTTTCTCGTCGCCGCCATGATGAAAGTCCAAACAAGTCGATTGTACTACCTCTCCTCCTATTCTTCCTGCTGGTTCGTGTTCGTCAATCGACTTGTGCGGACTTTCATCATGGCGGTGACGAGAAACTACAGCAAGGTACTGCCTGTCAAAACTGTTTTATTAATAAATGTTGTGTACACTTACAAAGTTCTCAGTGCCTCGTTTTTAATGTCAGGGCCTTTGTTGTACTACCGATGGAGTGTGGAGTTTCTTCGAGCTGTTTTAATGGTTTAAAAATAGCGCAGTCGTCATGCTTCGTCTAAGGGCACCTACCACTTCCATTGTTAGCCTTCTGGGACAAACAATAAAAAATAGTTAAACTCTGAATGCAACAGGCTAAATCAATTTTGCTCCTCAGTACACATACCAACTCGGTATGATGTTTTAACATGCCAATTTTCATTTTACAACGAAGTTCTTTAACACACACACACACACACATTTGTAGGGAATACAGATGTGCAGTTGACAT
Organism: Coilia nasus; assembly: GCA_027475355.1. Taxonomy (NCBI): domain Eukaryota; kingdom Metazoa; phylum Chordata; class Actinopteri; order Clupeiformes; family Engraulidae; genus Coilia; species Coilia nasus. The sequence goes on from CM050198.1 coordinate 1,642,670, forward strand.
TCTCACACACACACACATTTGTAGGGAATAGGCATGTGCAATGTATTCACATGGACACACACACCCAATGTTGTTGTGATTGGTTAGTGAGACATTAAGAAAGAGATTTACCTTTTCCTGATTGGTTAGCAAGAGAGACAGCGAGAGGTTTATCTTCCTCTGATTGGTGGGTTGGTTTCTTTCTCTTGTTTAAGGCAAGAGGTGTGGCCTGTGACTCTAGGGGAGGGGTCTCATTCCAGGGGCGTGGCCGTGGGAGGTTGTGTTCTGAGATGCGATTACGAACATGCTGGCGGACTTCCTCCTTCCTCTCTGCTCTCTAAACACACACGCGCGCACACACACCTTATATATTAGAAACAACTGACATGAACACACTTAAAGGAGAACTTCAGTGTAAAATGAAAATTGGCATGTTAAAACATCATACCGAGTTGGTATCTGTACTGAGGAGCAAAATTGATTTAGCCTGTTGCATTCGGAGTTTAACTATTTTTTATCATTTGTCCCAGAAGGCTAACAATGGAAGTGGTAGGTGCCATAGACGAAGCATGATGACTACGCTATTTTTAAACCATTAAAACAGCTCGAAGAAACTCCACACTCCATCGGTAGTACAATTAAGGCCCTGACATTAAAAACAAGGCACTGAGAACTTTGTAAGTGTACACAACATTTATTAATAAAACAGTTTTGACAAGCAGTACCTTGCTGTAGTTTCTCATCGCCGCCATGATGAAAGTCCAAACAAGTCGATTGTACCACCTCTCTTCCTATTCTTCCTGCTGGTTCGTGTTTGTCAGTCGACTGGTGCGGACTTTCATCATGGCGGCGATGAGAAACTACAGCAAGGTACTGCTTGTCAAAACTGTTTTATTAATAAATGTTGTGTACACTTACAAAGTTCTCAGTGCCTCGTTTTTAATGTCAGGGCCTTTGTTGTACTACCGATGGAGTGTGGAGTTTCTTCGAGCTGTTTTAATGGTTTAAAAATAGCGTAGTCATCATGCTTCGTCTATGGCACCTACCACTTCCATTGTTAGCCTTCTGGGACAAACGATAAAAAATAGTTAAACTCCGAATGCAACAGGCTAAATCAATTTTGCTCCTCAGTACAGATACCAACTCGGTATGATGTTTTAACGTGCCAATTTTCATTTTACACCGAAGTTCTCCTTTAAAGGACAAATGCGGAGTGAAATGCCAAGTGTATCCTTAAATGACAGTAAACAGATCAGGGTCGTCATGGTGACAAATAAGGGTCGTCATGGTGAAGTCTCTTCAGCCTCATCCTGCCGTTGGGAATTAAAGCAGGACTGTCATCCTGCTACAAGTTTCATCCTGCCGTTGGGAATTAAAGCAGGACTGTCATCCTGCTACGGGTTTTAAAGCTAAGGCTATACTGCCAACAGCTGAGACATAGAGGGGACACACATCTGCCTCACGGCACTTCATCTAAAACACCGAGCAGCTTAAAACATCACTGAGCAGCTTAAAAATATGACATTACATACCAAAACATACTACATGTAATCTCAGAAGACCTTATTTCCAACCCTGCACTGCCCACAGGGAAAGAATTTGTTCATACCACCGGAAGTCTTGGACCGCTGCATGTGGTGATGTTGATAACATTAGCAGCTACACTGTGCAGTGTGAGAGCGGCTCCGCCTCACAGCAACCCTACCTGCAGTCGCAGAGCGGTCTTCTCATATTCGCGTTGCAGAAACTCCAGTCTTCTTCTCAGCTAAAACGACAGGAAGGACATACACCTTACTTGGCATTCTGGCATACGGGGGTAAGAAGGTGAAACATGGAGGGGAGAAAGAGCATTAGTAGTTTGGCCCCTCACAATCTCTTTATCTTCCTCCACCATACTAAGGACGTCCTCGGAGCAGTCTGGCGCGGCGGCCATTCTCAGTCCAGTGGGTGCCTGGCTCTCCGCGTCCAACTTTGCGTACACCCAGTGGCCTAGTTAGTACATGTCACACTCTCTCGGTCTGCGAAAGCTGTTTTACACCGTTCAAGCATCAAGAGTCACGTTAACATCAGCACGACACAGTATGAGCGCAGTCTATTACTCGCTCGCTAACTTTTAGACCAGCAGCTAACATTAGCTAACTGACTACATGTACACTGAAAGGAAGTTAGCTAATAGCTACACGATATTTGAGAAGCACAAATGTTTAACCTCGAACTATTGTGTAACACATACAAATGGACATGTCAACGCGAACGTCAACCTGTTTAAAGCACCCTCGTTTCAACACCAAGCGCGTTAGCTGGCACTGTCATCATCCGCACATTTGGACTTCTCTCTCCTTACTTCTGCTGAGGCTTCTTCTTCTTCTTCTTCTGTGACTTTTAATGGCGGTTCACAGACGGAGTGTACTACCGCCATCTACTGGGCTGAGGTGTGATCCAAAGGATTTGTTACTGTTAGATTACTTGATGATTATTATAGATAAATAGAAGTGTAGGGGAAAAAATAAATAAATACATAAAAAAAAAAAAAAAAAAAAAAAAAAAGAAAAGGAATTAAATTCTACTTGCTAAACGTGTCTCCATTAGGAACTGAACTAGTGCTGACACTGATGCCTGACTGTAAGGTATACTTAGTAGATTTTTCATGGTGACAGGTTTCTTGATTGCTCCCCTCATCTTCTCCCTTTCGCTGAGATACTTTGTACAATGTACTAAAACATGTTCTACACTCTCTCTCTCGCCACAATGTGAACAGGCCCCAGACTGATGTTTCCCTAAAATGTGTAGTCCACTATTTAAACTTGTATGCCCAATCCTCAGCCTAGTCATCCATACCTCCTCTTGGCGTTTCAGCTCACTGCCCCTGCTTGTAGTAACTTCCTTCTGTAAGTTATGAAGATGTCTTCCTTTCTCCTCAGTATCCCACCTTTCCTGCCACATTTTGTTAATGCTGTCCTTGATAATTACCTTAATTTCTGACTTACTAAGGGGAATGTTCAGTTCTACCTCGTCTGTCTTAGTGGCCTCTTTAGCTAACCTGTCCGCCTTTTCATTACCCTCAACTCCCCTGTGAGCAGGCACCCACATGAAGTGGATGAGTACTTGTTGTTGTGTTAAATTGAATAGTAGGTGGTTAATTTCCTCTAGTAGATCTTGTCGGCATGCAGACTTCCCACTATGGATGCTGGTTAAAGATGACATTGAGTCTGAACATACCACTGCTTTATGAGGCTTCCCCTCCTCTATCCATTGCAGCGCCAGTATGATAGCCACCATCTCTGCTGTGAAGATGGAAAGATGGTCTGATGTCCTTTTCTTTATCTCAACATTAAGGTGAGGGACATATACAGCTGCTCCTGTTTTACCATTTTCATCTCTTGATGCATCTGTATATATCTGTGCTGTATCATTGTACATTATGTCTATGTACTGTTGTACATTTTGATGAGGGCCACCAGGTTTTAAAATGTTCTTAGCCTCCATGTTCACAATTGGAGAATAAAATAGCCAAGGGGGAATGATTGACCTAACAGATGTTTTGCAGAGAGAGATATCACTAATCCCCACTTGAGTTGCTTGTTGATTGCTCTCCCACCCAAAACTATGTCTAAAATGACCATATTCCCAGCAATCAGTGAGTACCTGCTTGGTCGGATGGTTCTCCTCTTGACCCTGTAGATTCAGCCAGTATGAGGTTGAAAGTTTTAGGCGCCTCAGGTCCAGAGGCATCTCTCCTGTTACAATCTGGAGTGCTGGGATTGACGATGTTTTAAAGGCACCACTGCATATTCGAAGTGCTTTAGCTTGTATCCTATCCAGCTCTAATAAGGATGTCTTTGCTGCTGAACTATAAACTATACAGCCATAGTCCAAGGCAGGTCGAATTAGTGCAGTATATATCCTTTTCAGGGATGTGCTTGATGCCCCCCAGTCATTTCCTGCTAGACATTTTAAAATATTAATGCACTTCTTGCATTTATCAGTGATCTTCTGTAGATGTGCTTTAAAATTAAGTTTCACATCAAACCACACTCCTAGATATCTTACATTATCCACTTGTTTAAGCGGCTGGCCATAAAGTCTGAGATCCACAGTAGGGTTGGTTCTTTTTCTGGAGAAGCAAATAACCTGGGTCTTCTCAATGGATAAATGAAACCCCCACTCATGTGACCATCTCTCTACCTGGTTTATGGCAGTCTGCATTCTATTCTTTAAGTTACTGATGTTTTTACCTCTCACCCAAAGTGCCCCATCATCAGCATAGAGGGCTCTGCTAATTCTGAGGTCTATACTGCTAAACACATCATTGATCATTATATTAAACAGTATAGGGCTGCAAACACTTCCCTGTGGAGTGCCATTCTCTGTGGTGTAGGTACTAGAGTGATTTACTCCAACTCTGACCTCTATTGTCCTACTTTCCAAAAAACTCCTAATCCAGTTAAACATTTTACCGTTTATTCCCATGGTATTCAATTTAAGTAGAAGTCCCTCTTTCCAAAGCATATCATAGGCTTTTTCAATATCAAAGAATACTGCTAAGACAGACTCCTTATTCACTTGGGCTTTCCTAATCTCATTTTCTAAATGAACTATAGGGTCCATGGTAGTACGGCCATTTCTAAAACCACTCTGATAGGGAGAGAGTAGGCCTCTTTTTTCAATCTCATATACAAGTCTTTTTGTTATCATCCTTTCCATTAGTTTGCATAAATTAGATGTTAAAGCTATAGGCCTGTAACTTTTGACCTCTGTCTTATCCTTACCTGGCTTTGCTACTGGTACTATTATAGAGTGTTTCCAGCAAGAAGGCAACTTACCCTGTTCCCATACCTTATTATATAACTTTAAAATAACTCCTTTTGTCACATCGCATAACTGATCAATCATCTTGTAACAGATCCCATCTTTACCAGGAGAAGTATTTTTAGCACCTATGATAGCTCTCTTCAGTTCAAATAGTGTGAAGTTTTTATCTAGTACGCTGTTACTTACTTCCTTTCTGCCCAGTAGAGTTGCGTTGTCCTTAATCATGTTTGACCTCCATATTAACTCCTCATTAGTTAAATTTTGAGAGCTATGCACTTTAGCAAAGGCTCTGGCAAACATCTCTGCTTTATCTTCATTAGTTACTGCTTCACCATCATTGTCTTTGACTACTGGCAAAGAAAAGTCCCTCCTTATTCCTCCCATCTTCCTAATCATTCCCCATACATCATTAACCTTTGTTTCTGACCCAATGGTACTACAAAAGTCCCTCCAGTATTTCCTTTTGGTTTCTTTTATGATCCTTTTAACTTTTGATTGTGCTTTTTTATATGATATCAGATTGCTAAAAGAATGATTTAGTTTTACCATTTTGAATGCTTTATTTCTGGTCTTGACCGCATCTCTACATTCATTTGTCCACCATGGAACCATTTTCTTTTGCCTTATCCCAGAAGATTTACCTATAGTCTCCTCTGCCGTCTCATATAATTTATTTGTAATTAATGAGTTTAATTCTTCGATATCGTCGCCCGAGTATGACAAAAGACCCAAAAGTTTTTCACTTGCTTTCATGCTATATAGTTCCCAATTTGCCTCTCTGATTTTCCATCTAGGAAACCAATTATCTTCCAAGTGTGCATAATACTTTTTTATCTTGATCAGAATAGGGTAATGATCACTTCCTAATGAATTTTTATTAAAAACTTCCCACTGACTGTTTCCTGCTATTTGTTCTGATAAAATAGTGAGGTCAATGGCTGACTCTGCCCCATGGGTTACATCAAATCTGGTCCCTCTTCCATCATTTAAGCACACTAGTTGATAATCATCCATGAAATCTTCAATAGTGCTACCATTTTCATCTGTTCTTATGCTTCCCCATAGAGTATTGTGAGCATTAAAATCTCCACAGAATATAGTTCTTCCACTCCCCTCCACACAGATGCCTTCCAGCATCTCTCTAGTTATTCTTAGGCATGGGTTATAGAAGTTAATTATTTTAAATTTAGTTTGGCCAACCCATACTTCAGACACAATAACTTCTATTTCTTTATTTACATTCAGAGTCTTATAGTTGAGGCCCTGTTGGATGAATGTGGCTACTCCTCCTCCTGCTCCTGTATTCCTGTCCTTACGTACTGCTGTGTACCCATATATTATAAAATCAAGTGCCGGTTTTAGCCAGGTTTCTTGGATACAGATGATATTTGGTTTAACATGCTGTTTTTCAATGAAATATTTAAGCTCCTGACCATTAGCAATTAAGCTCCTAGCATTCCACTGCAATATGGACAGTACCATCAATATCCCCCACCCCATGACTGCTGACTATCAGAAATCCCTGCTGATAATACTTCACTGATTGATTCAAAGGATAACTCCTCTATATCAAGGTACTTTTCTGCTGCTTTTGTAATTATCCTGATTCTCTCTGATCTTCTCTCTGTCTGTGCTGAGCAATTAATAACTTCTATTATGAAAGCAACAAATTTCTTTTTCTCAACAATCAAGGTGTTCTCATTAATGTTATGGCTCAAAGGTTGTACGACAGTTTGTGAAAAAGACTGGGGCATAGGAGCTACTCTAGGGTTTGGTTGAACTTTAGGCCTACTATCTACCTTCTTAATTGCCTCAGCATAGGTAAGTTTCTCCTTCACCTTTACGTTTTGTATCTGGACAGCTCTTTTATGGGCCTCGCATCCTTTATAAGCAGCACTATGTTCCCCTCCACAATTACAGCACTTTATTCTAGTTCCTTCACTGCATTTGCCATATTCATGTTCGCCTCCGCATTTAGCACACCGGGTTTTAGCCCTACACGCTGCGGCGATATGCCCAAACCTTTGGCATTTAAAGCACCTTGTTGGTGGAGGGATGTATGGTCTTACTGTGTAGCTGACATACCCAATTTGAATCCTTTCAGGCAATCTATCCTCATTCAGAGCTAGCATAACAGATAGGCTTGCACTTTTAACCCCATCTCTTGTGATCTGCAGTCGTTTTACTTTCGCGACTTGAACTCTTTTTACATTTACTCTGATCTCTTCTTCAGTTATTTCAGTAGGTACTCCAGATATCACACCCATAACCTTTCCCCTTTCCTCCCACACCTGTGGTTTGATAGCTTTTCCCATGAATGTCTTGCATAACATTAGCCCCTGCTGTTGATCTCTGTCTCTGCAAACAACCATCAAGTTACCATCTCTTAAAGTTTTAACCGTGCGAACTTCGCCTACTAGCTTGTAGACTGCCTCGCTTACCTTTAAGGGACTCAAGGAACACGGGGATTGGAATCTAAGTATTACTTTTATTTCATTTCCTTTATCTTCATCAGGTTCTAGCTCTGTCCTTCCTCTTTTCTTGCTCTCCCGACCGATTGTCTGCCATTCTCCTAAGTTAGTAACGTTAGATCTTCCACTGTTGCTACTTTGCTCCACACCATCGGCTTCATCGCCCTCCTCAAGCTCACTCTCCATCTCACTTCCTGGATACACCTCACTTCCTGTGAATCCTGGATCACACCTCACCCGTCCCTTCTGCTGAGGCGATCCAAGTCTCCCGCGACTAGTCTAAACAGACAAAAGCAGTTGTTTACTGATCCCTCCAGTTCAGCGACTTTCTTAGCAGAACCCAAACATTCTCTTTTCAATGTCAAATAAATTGTTAACACGGCCCAATTTTATCCATGTACTGTTTAAATGCATGTGACTTATTGGTGGATAGTGAAAAAAGGTATGATGCTCGTCATAAATGTCTCGCCGTCTACTGCTTCTGCCTGACTAGTGTCACTGGTGGTAGTGTAGGGAACACGCCTGACGTCAGTCGCTGCGGCTCAAGCAGAGTCGGTTCGTCTGGTTAGGAATATTTGTCTCTGCAGCTCTTGTGGGAGAATTGTCATGGCTCGAGTAAAAGAAAAAAACATCGATTTTATTTATCAGGACGTGTGTCATCAATTGTTAGTGTTACTATTCTGGTTTTCAGCGCATCCTATATTTTCATAAGAACTGATCACTTGGTGAGAAAAGCATCAAATTTGGTAGGAAACCTCAAAAGGGGGGTCTGATCAGATTTATAATCGTGGGCAGTAGCGGCTCCCGAGCATAAATATTGGTGGGGCAGACAATGAGTCCTGCCTGAATCACTACCCTGACCAAATGCTACACCGATAGGCCTATTAAAAACCTAAATAATGTAGTAATTCTGCTAAGCAAGTCTGTAATAAATCTGTCTGCAAGCAGCACCATCCAGGATGCATTTCAGAGTTCTTCTTTTTTTTTTTTTTTTTTTTTTAATATGAACATTAATGTAGTGCTGTGATAAACAAAGACCAATGAAATGCCCAATGCACTAAAAGCAAACAATGCAACAGCCTCATATAATAAGCACAACAACACATTTTGCCTCTCTAATTGATTTCGAATGCTTAGATGATAGCCCTCATCGAGGTGTGCTGCGATATTAACTTGACCTAGCATGGGTAGTTTTATAGCACACTGTAACTGTGCTTTGCTTGAGAGTGTGCTTTTTTGCTACTTCGGAGAAGTATTTCACGTCACTAACTCCTGTAATCCCTATGTCCCCTTGTCCTAAGCATGATCTGAACAGTAGCCATGGAAAGCAAAATACTGTATTCCTTACAGAGCAACCACACAGCCATTTCATTTTCATCATACCATGTTCGCGAAAATGTTCGGTTGTATATATCTTCCATTTGTCCTTAGTTTTCTGTGTTATACTGACGTCTGGTCTGTCTTGGTCAAGCTGCTTGATCACTAACTTAAACTTACTTCACCTGAACATTCCAGGTTTGAATTCTTGTATAATGATACTGTTCCCCTTAGCAAATAGTAGTATACTTAGGCCTAAGTATATTAAGTACACTTAAGTAGCCTATATCAATACACTTTAGACCATGCACTTCCAGTGTACTACAGAGTATCTAATTTAATACTTAAGTATTACAGGTATTACAGTCTTCCAAGGAATAGTTTAGTATCGTATACATTTTTGATGAAGGTCAAGAGGAGGTCATCTCTTAATTGGAATATAATTGCATATTAATTGTGCATCATTTTTCTGTTTTAGGCAAAGAAGGTTAGGGAAAGTGCAGAGACGCCGCAAAAAAGGCTGGAAAGGGAAATGGAAAAGCTTAAAGTCCTGAAAAAAGAAAAATCAAAAAAGGAGAAATACAGGAAGAGAGGGCAACGAAGCCCTCGAAACCACATGAGCACTCTGGCAAAACCACATGAGCACTCTGGCAAAACCACATGAGCACTCTGGCAAAACCACATGAGCACTCTGGCAAAACCACATGAGCACTCTGGCAAAACCACATGACCAGTCCCCTCTGGCAAAACCACATGACCAGTCCCCTCTGGCAAAACCACATGAGCACTCTGGCAAAACCACATGACCAGTCCCCTCTGGCAAAACCACATGACCAGTCCCCTCTAGCAAAACCACATGAGCACTCTGGCAAAACCACATGACCAGTCCCCTCTGGCAAAACCACATGACCAGTCCCCTCTAGCAAAACTGGATCGAGTGCTACAAAGTACGGTCCCACAACAGTTGTGCAGGGAACTCCTAGTCCATGGTACAGTTGTGCAGGGAACTCCTAGTCCATGCTACAGTTGTGCAGGGAACTCCTAGTCCATGCTACAGTTGTGCAGGGAACTCCTAGTCCATGGTACAGTTGTGGAAGAAATAAGAAGAAAATATAAAAACACAAAAAGAGAGAGAGAAGCAGATGCTTGCAAGAGCCACAGTGGGCAAACTAATTAGGAAATACAAATTACAGACAGTCGCACAGAAAACATTTGGATTCTCCCAGAAGAGAGCAAAGAAGCAGGGTAGCATAGCCTCATTTGAATGGAAGGCAGCAGGGTAGCATAGCAGGGTAGCATAGCCTCATTTGAATGGAAGGCAGCAGGGTAGCATAGCAGGGTAGCATAGCCTCATTTGAATGGAAGGCAGCAGGGTAGCATAGCCTCATTTGAATGGAAGGCAGCAGGGTAGCATAGCCTCATTTGAATGGAAGGCAGCAGGGTAGCATAGCAGGGTAGCATAGCAGGGTAGCATAGCAGGGTAGCATAGCCTCATTTGAATGGAAGGCAGCAGGGTAGCATAGCCTCATTTGAATGGAAGGCAGCAGGGTAGCATAGCAGGGTAGCATAGCAGGGTAGCATAGCCTCATTTGAATGGAAGGCAGCAGGGTAGCATAGCCTCATTTGAATGGAAGGCAAGAAACATCAGGACATGCACAAGCGAGAAGACCAAAGCGTTCTTCTTGAGGGATGACATTAGCCGGTTGACCACAGAGACAAAGGAAACCATAACAAAAAATAAACAGAAAAAACAGAAGAGGCTGTTGTTGGACACACTGAAAAGCCTCCACAGACGGTTTCTGTCAGAGAGCAGAGAGCAGATGTCGTTTGCTTTGTTTTGTAGGGCAAGACCATTCTGGGTAGTACAACCCACACAAAGTGACAGAAACACAAGCCTGTGCAAGACCCACGAGAACCTGTAATTTATGGCAAGCCCCCTCTACAGATGTGGACTTTTGTCAACCAAACACCTGGAACAGTTGGCGTACGCATCCATGTGCAACACAGAGTCCAAGTCCTGTGCTTATGGAGAATGTGGCCCTTGTAAGGCCACGGCCATCCAACACTCCGGCGTGCCACAAATGATGCCCTTAAATTCCACCAATGGGCAACGGAATCCATTTCTTCAGACGAGGACAAGACGTCCATCATAACAGTGAAGACAGAGTAACCATGACAGAGGATGAGACTCTAACTGCATTTCAAGAACAGATGGTGAAATTCAAAAGCCACCTGTTTATTATTATAACCCTAACCCTATTTAACATCCGCTGGCAATATAGGGCGTACAGGGAACTGAGGGAGAATCTGCTGAGCCATTCACTACGGGCACATGGTAGGATCGGATTGGATTGGGATTGGATTGGGAGTTGGTACCCAACGGGTGGTCTGTCCCAACTCCCTGTGCACATGAGAGTTCGTGTTAGCGGATAATGGTCAGAGATCTGGCCGTTTCCGCTATGCTAGATGGCGCTATATTCCTTTCAACAAGTGGTGTTAGAACTACTTCAGGTTAACGGCTGCTAAAAAGAAAATAAACAAACTATCTGGCGGCATACAAAACAAAGATAGCGCTCGAGGAGGTTGACAGAGCAGCATTTGCATGTGTGCTGTGCATTCTCCTTTGTTTGGAAGTCCGTATGAAAGAACAAACAGCGTTTTTGGTTTCCTTGATACGACATGAACTGTGCCGTCGGCGTTTGATATTACAAGCAATTGAGGACAACGAGACTTGTTTAGAGCAGGCGATAGAAAGCCTCGACGTTCAGTATGGATGAAAATAAGGGGCAGAAGCTTCTGGGATCGAGTGGTACAAAGAGACATAACTACTTGTATAGGTAGTTTATTTAAACATATTTAAGAATGCATTACCTACACAAAACAAGTAAATCAAAAAAATATTTGCCAAGACCGCACACTCACTCTCACTCGCACACGCTCTTTCTCTCTCGCCCGCACCCTCACGCTCTCTGCGCACGTTTTTTTAAAACCTGGAATACTCCGAGCGAGCTGTAGTGAGGTAGGCCTAAACATGACACTTTTCCCTGACATGAAACTTTAAATAAACAAACCAGTGCAAGCCTGAAGTGCACGAAACTGTAAGGTTAGAGGTTAATAAAAAACTAAAGCGCTATTAAAAACGAAAAGGCTACTTACATTCTTGGTACTTTTATAAAAAAGAAAAACTGTCACCGTCGTGTCTTATTGGCCTGAAGACCTACAGGTTATTTGCCAAAAACACAAGATAGTCCACATTTGAAGGGGCCAGCGCCGATCTCTTTTTATTTACTATATTCCCAGCGGAGGAAAAGACGCGTTCAGAGCGCACTGAAGATCCGGGGATGGAAAGATATTTCTTCGCCATCTGGGCGACGTGAGGGTATCTCCCAGAGCCCAAAGTTTTTTTTTTATAAAGTGATGTAAATGTCCTCGTTGTTATTGGTTTGCCATGGAATTTACCGTGTGGGCGGATTTTACTCTCACTAAGCAGACACGGAGTATTTCTTTTGCCTTTGACATTCCAAAGCGCAAGTGCACGTTTTTTCACATTCGAATATTAACTTTCACCTTCGAATTCATTTTTTTAAAAACTATTCTAATATATATTCGAATTTCGAATATTTGTTGACAGCCCTAATGCGCAGTACACGAATCCAAACCAATAACCGTGCACAAGGCGGCACCAAGCGGATTGTAACCGGCTCAAGCCAGGGGTTGCAATCGGATTCGCGAAACCAATCCCTATACGATCCTTAGCCTGTGCCCATGAAGTCGATACGATCCCAAACCATTTCCAATCGGATTCAACTCCTCCATGTGCACGTAGTCATTGTCTGCTTCACATAGATTTCAGTGAGAACTATGTATGCAAACACAGCGATGAGGTGCAGTCAGTGCATTTTGGGGGGTCCCACCAGCAAGCCACCCTCCACACAGGCGTGCTGTACACAGCTCAGTCCTCCCCCTCCACACAGGCGTGCTGTACACAGCTCAGTTCTCCCCCTCTACAGTCCTCCCCCCCACACAGCTCAGTCCTCCCCCTCCCCCCCACACAGCTCAGTTCTCCCCCTCTACAGTCCTCCCCCCCACACAGCTCAGTCCTCCCCCTCCCCCCCACACAGCTCAGTCCTCCCACTCTACAGTCCCCCCCCCCCACACAGCTCAGTCCTCCCCCCCACACAGCTCAGTCCTCCCCCCCACACAGCTCAGTTCTCCCCCTCCCCCCCCACACAGCTCAGTCCTCCCCCTCCCCCCCCCCACACAGCTCAGTCCTCCCCCTCTACAGTCCCCCCCCCCCCCACACAGCTCAGTCCTCCCCCTCTACAGTCCTCCCCCCCACACACAGCTCAGTCCTCCCCCCCCACACAGCTCAGTCCTCCCCCCCCCCCCACACACAGCTCAGTCCTCCCCCCCCACACAGCTCAGTCCTCCCCCTCCGTTCTGCTCCATTTCACCAAGCAGACGACATGACCCAGACCAATATGGGCACATCTACACCCAGACCCATATGGGCACATGTACACCCAGACCCATATGGGCACATCTACACCCAGACCCATATGGGCACATCTACACCCAGACCCATATGGGCACATCTACACCCAGACCCATATGGGCACATCTACACCCAGACCCATATGGGCACATCTACACCCAGACCCATATGGGCACATCTACACCCAGACCCATATGGGCACATGTACACCCAGACCCATATGGGCACATCTACACCCACTTCTGGACATGATTAGAGAAAGATCCCCTGATGTCAGCTGTCTCCACTTTTTCAGTGATGGGCCAGCTACCCAATATCGGCAGACGGGTAACTTTTTCCTTCTATCCAGTGAACCGTTCAGAAGAGGGTTTAATGAGGTGACGTGGAGTTTTTGTGAAGCCAATCACGGCAAAGGGGCTCCAGACGGTGTTGGGGGGACCCTTAAACGCTAAATGGGTAATCTAATGGCGTTTCATACTTGTATTGATATGCACTGTCCCTTATTTGCCATCTTTGTTGCTTTTTTAACAGCTACCCCCATCCTCCTGGCCAAGCCCAAGGCGAGATATAAGCCAGGTGCTCTGCCTCATCGAGCCAACAGCCGAGCCAACCGCTCATGCCAGATACTTGCAGCTTAATGCAGCTACATGGAAACTCGTTGAAGAGCAAATGTAACGAAATGTAATGATTACATGATGTGAATTAAATGATATGTAATGATATGTAATGATATGTAATGATATGTAATGATATGTGATATGTGTTTGGTATACTCATCAATTACTTTTATCTTTGTCTTTTATTGAACATTTTAAGGATTATTGTTATAATAGCCTAATAACAATTTATACCATACCACTGATGAAATGAAATTATATGCAATGATGTGTTTTTATGGATTACTTTTAAATGTTTGTTTCTCAAACTTTTATTCACATCTTTTAAGGATTATATAACTAAATAAAAAGTAAGTATTGTGTGAAATAGGTGTTGTATGACTTTAAATACTGAAACACTGCTTCCAGCCTGTGTTGTTCTATTCCGCCCTGTTAAACTACATGTTTTTTAAATATTTTGACATAATCACTAAATCTTGTTAAAATGTTTGTGCTACATTGGAAGGTTAGGAATATTAAATGCACCTATATGTGCATGTTTAAAGAGATGTCAATTTGTTCAGTGATATCAGTGAAAGGGATGTTCAAAAAAGTAATTTCATATAGGATACAGCCATATTCTCCTTTAATCAAATAACCTTTTATAGATTCAGACTAAAACCTATGATGGGACCAAAAAGGACAAATTACTACTATGAATATGTTCTTATTCATCAATATTAACATATTGAACTATGTGTACTTTATAGGTTAATGTCCCTAACAGGGTGGCACACTTTCAGCAACAACATTTAATAAAACTAGAGGAGTACTGATCTGTGAGCTGCTAGGAGAAGCTAAAACAAGGTGCAGGTGGGGCAGGCTTGCTCCTGCCCCTATTGGACGCTATTAGCGCTGCTTGCAATTCCGCCTTCTAATGCCAAGCGAGTACGATAAATCAACAGATGAATGTGGGCAGTGACCGGTCCTGCCCCATAACTGCAATCAACAAACGTATTTGAGATTCAATTCCACAGTGCTAAATAAATAGTTATAAAAAAACACATACACAAACCATATACGACAGAGTAGTTAAATATGTAGCAAGCAGAGCAGTTACGTAGGTAACATTATTTATTAGGAGGAACTATGTTTTGGGGTGGAGGTTTTTGGGAGGGCGCTGCCCCACCTGCCCATATTGACCAGCCGAGCCTGATCGTAGGGTCTCCAAATTCAAATATGAATTTGATGATCATGATGGGAAAGTAGATATATGGCGGAGATATTTACACACCTCACGCGCCCCTCATACACCCCCCACACACACACACACAAACACACACACTCTTGAGCTGATTCAATCAGTAGCGTTCCTCTCATGGAAGTGGCCAGATGGATATGGTGATGGATGCCGCCAATACAATGCCAGAATTCGATATCTTAAGAAATGACAAAATTACACTCAATAAAAAGGGATCTCAAATACAGAAATGTATATGTGTAATATATGTATAAGTACGTATAGATATTCCAGTATGTATAAGGGATAAGGGATAAGAATTTGGTCAAATAAATTAAACGAACTGTCAGTTAATTGTTTTCACTAGTGGTATCACTAATAGAGGGCGCCGCTGAGCGCAACGTGAAATGCTAACGCGAGAGACACAGCTCAAAAGACATGAAGCGGTCAAGACGAAAAGAAGCCAAATGTACTCTGCGTGGTGCCACGTTTAAATACAACAGTTCAACTACTTCAGTTACCACCTCAACAGCGTGCATGCAGCTGTGCTTCATGGAACAAGTGCATCAGAACAACCTGCAATCACAGCACTGCTGGGAAGGCGAGCATGTGATGATAGGAGAGCAGAGGGCATTACTGACAGGATATGCTCCATGATTGCTATGGCCATGACCCAGACATTAGTTCCATGCCTTTGGTAGTCAAGCTAGCTATTCCAAAGTTCTGTTAAGCCTTGCTTAGCAAAATCACGTTCGTAGAGAGTCCTAATGCAGCATGACAACACTGAAGACGATCTCAGAGGCATATAACGTTGCAACTCTGTGTTCTTCCGTCTGCTCATCATTTGCTAAAGCTGTCACATCTTTACTGTTTGTTTACAGTTCACCACAAACTTGGCGCATTGGCGCATAAATGTGATTGGTCGGTAGACGTATGCATTGGCGCATAAATGTGATTGGTCGGAATACGTATGCATTGGCGCATAAATGTGATTGGTCGGTAGACGTATGCATTGGCGCATAAATGTGATTGGTCGGTAGACGTATGCATTGGCGCATAAATGTGATTGATTGGTCGGTAGACGTATGCATTGGCGCATAAATGTGATTGGTCGGTAGACGTATGCATTGGCGCATAAATGTGATTGGTCGGTAGACGTATAGATACTTTTTATTATATTCTAGCCTTCTTCCTGCCTCATGCCCCCCCCACACACACACACAGCTCATGCCCCTCTTACCCCACACACACACACACCTAATGCCCTCTTACCCCACACACACACACACACACACACACACCTAATGCCCTCTTACCCCACACACACACACACACACAGCTCATGCCCCTCTTACCCCCCCACACACACACACACACACACCTAATGCCCTCTTACCCCCCCCACACACACACACCTCATGCCCTCTTACCCCACACACACACACACACACACCTAATGCCCTCTTACCCCACACACACACACACCTAATGCCCTCTTACCCCACACACACACACCTAATGCCCTCTTACCCCACACACACACACACACACACACCTAATGCCCTCTTACCCCACACACACACACACACACACACACACACACACACCTAATGCCCTCTTACCCCACACCCCCACACACACACACACACACACCTAATGCCCTCTTACCCCACACACACACACACACACCTAATGCCCTCTTACCCCACACACACACACACACACACCTCATGCCCCTCTTACCCCACACACACACACACACACACCTCATGCCTCCCCCACACACACACACACAGCTCATGCCCCTCTTACCCCCCCCACACACACACCTAATGCCCTCTTACCCCACACACACACACACACACACACACACACACCTAATGCCCTCTTACCCCACACCCCCACACACACACACACACACACACCTAATGCCCTCTTACCCCACACACACACACACAGCTCATGCCCCTCTTACCCCCCCCACACACACACCTAATGCCCTCTTACCCCACACACACACACACACACACACCTAATGCCCTCTTACCCCACACACACACACACACACACACACACACACCTAATGCCCTCTTACCCCACACACACACACACAGCTCATGCCCCTCTTACCCCCCCCACACACACACCTAATGCCCTCTTACCCCACACACACACACACACACCTAATGCCCTCTTACCCCACACACACACACACACACACACCTAATGCCCTCTTACCCCACACACACACACACCTAATGCCCTCTTACCCCACACACACACACACACACACCTAATGCCCTCTTACCCCCACACACACACACACACACACCTAATGCCCTCTTACCCCACACACACACACACACACACCTCATGCCCTCTTACCCCACACACACACACACACACACACCTAATGCCCTCTTACCCCCCCCCCACACACACACACACCTCATGCCCTCTTACCCCACACACACACACACACACACCTAATGCCCTCTTACCCCCCCCACACACACACACACACCTAATGCCCTCTTACCCCACACACACACACACACCTAATGCCCTCTTACCCCCCCCCCCCACACACACACCTAATGCCCTCTTACCCCACACACACACACCTAATGCCCTCTTACCCCCCCCACACACACACACACCTAATGCCCTCTTACCCCACACACACACACACACACACCTAATGCCCTCTTACCCCACACACACACAACTAATGCCCTTTTACCCCACACACACACACCTAATGCCCTCTTACCCCACACACACACACACACACACACCTAATGCCCTCTTACCCCACACACACACACACACACACACCTAATGCCCTCTTACACCCCACACACACACCTAATGCCCTGTTACCCCCCCCCCACACACACCTAATGCCCTCTTACCCCACACACACACAACTAATGCCCTTTTACCCCACACACACACACACACACACACACCTCATGCCCTCTTACCCCCCCCCCCACACACACACACCTAATGCCCTCTTACCCCACACACACACACCTCATGCCCTCTTACCCCACACACACACACCTCATGCCCTCTTACCCCACACACACACACCTCATGCCCCCCCCCCACACACACACACACCTCATGCCCTCTTACCCCACACACACACACCTAATGCCCTCTTACCCCACACACACACACACACACACACACACCTCATGCCCTCTTACCCCACACACACACACACCTAATGCCCTCTTACCCCACACACACACACACACACACACCTAATGCCCTCTTACCCCACACACACACACACACACACCTCATGCCCTCTTACCCCACACACACACACACCTAATGCCCTCTTACCCCACACACACACACACCTAATGCCCTCTTACCCCACACACACACACACACACACACACCTCATGCCCTCTTACCCCCACACACACACACACCTAATGCCCTCTTACCCCACACACACACACACACACACACCTAATGCCCTCTTACCCCACACACACACACACACACACCTCATGCCCTCTTACCCCACACACACACACACCTAATGCCCTCTTACCCCACACACACACACACACCTCATGCCCTCTTACCCCACACCCACACACACACACACACACCTCATGCCCTCTTACCCCACACACACACACACACCTCATGCCCTCTTACCCCACACACACACACACCTCATGCCCTCTTACCCCACACACACACACACACACCTCATGCCCTCTTACCCCACACACACACACACACACACACACCTAATGCCCTCTTACCCCACACACACACACACCTCATGCCCTCTTACCCAACACACACACACACACACCTAATGCCCTCTTACCCCACACACACACACACACACACACACCTCATGCCCTCTTACCCCACACACACACACACACACACACCTAATGCCCTCTTACCCCACACACACACACCTAATGCCCCCCCCCACACACACACACCTAATGCCCTCTTACCCCCCACACACACACACCTAATGCCCTCTTACCCCACACACACACACACACACACCTCATGCCCTCTTACCCCACACACACACACACACACCTAATGCCCTCTTACCCCACACACACACACACACACACCTAATGCCCGTTTACCCCCCCCCCCCACACACACACCTAATGCCCTCTTACCCCACACACACACACACACACACACCTCATGCCCTCTTACCCCACACACACACACACACACACACACCTAATGCCCTCTTACCCCACACACACACACCTAATGCCCCCCCCACACACACACACCTAATGCCCTCTTACACCCCACACACACACACACACCTAATGCCCTCTTACCCCCCCCCACACACACACACACACCTCATGCCCTCTTACCCCCCACACACACACACACACACCTAATGCCCTCTTACCCCACACACACACACACACACACACACACCTAATGCCCTTTTACCCCCCCCCCACACACACACCTAATGCCCTCTTACCCCACACACACACACACACACACACCTCATGCCCTCTTACCCCCCCCCCCACACACACACCTAATGCCCTCTTACCCCCCCCACACACACACCTAATGCCCTCTTACCCCACACACACACCTAATGCCCTCTTACCCCCCCCCAACCACCTAATGCCCTCTTACACCCCACACACACACACACCTAATGCCCTCTTACACCCCCCCCACACACACACACACCTAATGCCCTCTTACCCCACACACACACACACACACACACCTAATGCCCTCTTACACCCCACACACACACACACACCTAATGCCCTCTTACCCCCCACACACACACACACACACCTAATGCCCTCTTACCCCACACACACACCTAATGCCCTCTTACACCCCACACACACACACACCTAATGCCCTCTTACACCCCCCCCCCCCCCCACACACACCTAATGCCCTCTTACCCCACACACACACACACACACACCTAATGCCCTCTTACACCCCACACACACACACACACCTAATGCCCTCTTACCCCCCCCACACACACACACACAACTAATGCCCTCTTACCCCACACACACACCTAATGCCCTCTTACACCCCACACACACACACACCTAATGCCCTCTTACACCCCCCCCCACACACACACACACCTAATGCCCTCTTACCCCACACACACACACACACACACCTAATGCCCTCTTACACCCCACACACACACACACACCTAATGCCCTCTCACCCCACACACACACACACACACCTAATGCCCTCTTACCCCACACACACACACACACACACACACACACCTAATGCCCTCTTACCCCACACACACACACACACCTAATGCCCTCTTACCCCACACACACACACACACACACACCTAATGCCCTCTTACCCCCCCCACACACACACCTAATGCCCTCTTACCCCACACACACACACACACACACACACCTCATGCCCTCTTACACCCCACACACACACACACCTAATGCCCTCTTACCCCCCACACACACACACCTAATGCCCTCTTACCCCACACACACACACACACACACACACCTAATGCCCTCTTACACCCCACACACACACACACCTAATGCCCTCTTACACCCCCCCCCACACACACACACCTAATGCCCTCTTACCCCACACACACACACACACACACCTAATGCCCTCTTACACCCCACACACACACACACACCTAATGCCCTCTCACCCCACACACACACACACACACCTAATGCCCTCTTACCCCACACACACACACACCTAATGCCCTCTTACCCCACACACACACACACACACACACCTAATGCCCTCTTACCCCCCCCACACACACACCTAATGCCCTCTTACCCCCCCCCCCCCCCCACACACACACACACACACCTAATGCCCTCTTACACCCCACACACACACCTAATGCCTTCTTACCCCCCCCCACACACACACACCTAATGCCCTCTTACCCCACACACACACACACACACACACAACTCATGCCCTCTTACCCCCCCCACACACACACCTAATGCCCTCTTACCCCCCCCCCCACACACACACACCTAATGCCCTCTTACCCCACACACACACACACACACCTAATGCCCTCTTACCCCCCCCCCCCACACACACACACCTAATGCCCTCTTACCCCCCCCACACACACACCTCATGCCCTCTTACACCCCACACACACACCTAATGCCCTCTTACCCCACACACACACACACACACACCTCATGCCCTCTTACCCCACACACACACACACCTCATGCCCTCTTACCCCACACACACACACACACACACACCTCATGCCCTCTTACCCCACACACACACACACACACACACCTCATGCCCTCTTACCCCACACACACACACACACACACCTAATTCCCTCTTACCCCACACACACATAACTAATGCCCTTTTACCCCCCACACACACACCTAATGCCCTCTTACCCCACACACACACACACACACACCTAATGCCCTCTTACCCCACACACACACAACTAATGCCCTTTTACCCCACACACACACACCTAATGCCCTCTTACCCCCCCCACACACACACACACACCTAATGCCCTCTTACCCCACACACACACAACTAATGCCCTTTTACTCCACACACACACACCTAATGCCCTCTTACACCACACACACACACCTAATGCCCTCTTACACCACACACACACACACACCTAATGCCCTCTTACCCCCCCCCCACACACACACCTCATGCCCTCTTACACCCCACACACACACCTAATGCCCTCTTACCCCCCCCCCCCACACACACACACACCTAATGCCCTCTTACCCCCCACACACACAACTAATGCCCTTTTACCCCACACACACACACCTAATGCCCTCTTACACCACACACACACACCTCATGCCCTCTTACCCCCCCACACACACACCTAATGCCCTCTTACCCCACACACACACACACACACACACCTAATGCCCTCTTACACCCCACACACACACCTAATGCCCTCTTACCCCACACACACACACACCTAATGCCCTCTTACCCCACACACACACACCTCATGCCCTCTTACCCCACACACACACACACACACACCTAATTCCCTCTTACCCCCCACACACACAACTAATGCCCTTTTACCCAACACACACACACCTAATGCCCTCTTACCCCCCCCCACACACACACACCTAATGCCCTCTTACCCCCCACACACACACACACACCTAATGCCCTCTTACCTCACACACACACAACTAATGCCCTTTTACCCCACACACACACACCTAATGCCCTCTTACACCACACACACACACCTAATGCCCTCTTACCCCCCCCCCCACACACACACCTCATGCCCTCTTACCCCACACACACACACCTCATGCCCTCTTACCCCCCCACACACACACCTCATGCCCTCTTACCCCCCCCCCCCACACACACACACACCTCATGCCCTCTTACCCCACACACACACACACACACACCTCATGCCCTCTTACCCCACACACACACACACACCTCATGCCCTCTTACCCCCCCCCCACACACACACACACCTCATGCCCTCTTACCCCACACACACACACACACACACACACCTCATGCCCTCTTACCCCACACACACACACACACACCTCATGCCCTCTTACCCCACACACACACACCTCATGCCCTCTTACCCCCCCACACACACACACACACACCTAATGCCCTCTTACCCCCCCCCCCACACACACACACCTCATGCCCTCTTACCCCCCCCCCACACACACAAACACCTCATGCCCTCTTACCCCACACACACACACACCTCATGCCCTCTTACCCCACACACACACACACACCTCATGCCCTCTTACCCCACACACACACACACACACACCTCATGCCCCCCCCACACACACACACCTCATGCCCCTCTTACCCCACACACACACACACACACACACACACCTCATGCCCTCTTACCCCACACACACACACACACACCCCTAATGCCCTCTTACCCCACACACACACACACCTCATGCCCTCTTACCCCACACACACACACACACACACACCTAATGCCCTCTTACCCCACACACACACACACACACACCTCATGCCCTCTTACCCCACACACACACACACACACACACACCTCATGCCCTCTTACCCCACACACACACACACACACACCTCATGCCCTCTTACCCCACACACACACACCTCATGCCCTCTTACCCCACACACACACACACTCACCTCATGCCCTCTTACCCCACACACACACACACACACACCTCATGCCCCCCCCCCACACACACACCTCATGCCCTCTTACCCCCCCCCCCCCACACACACACACCTAATGCCCTCTTACCCCACACACACACACACACACACACAACTCATGCCCTCTTACCCCCCCCCACACACACACACCTAATGCCCTCTTACCCCACACACACACACACACCTCATGCCCTCTTACCCCACACACACACACACCTAGTGCCCTCTTACCCCCCCCCCACACACACACACACCTCATGCCCCCCCCCACACACACACCTCATGCCCTCTTACCCCCCCCCCACACACACACACACCTAATGCCCTCTTACCCCACACACACACACACACACACCTCATGCCCTCTTACCCCACACACACACCTCATGCCCCCCCCCACACGCACACACACACACACATAATGCCCTCTTACCCCACACACACACACACACACACACACACCTCATGCCCTCTTACCCCACACACACACACACACACACACACCTAATGCCCTCTTACCCCACACACACACACACCTAATGCCCTCTTACCCCACACACACACACACACACACACACCTCATGCCCTCTTACCCCACACACACACACACACACCTCATGCCCTCTTACCCCACACACACACACCTCATGCCCTCTTACCCCACACACACACACACACACCTCATGCCCTCTTACCCCACACACACACATACACACCTCATGCCCTCTTACCCCACACACACACACACACACACCTCATGCCCCCCCCCACACACACCCCTCATGCCCCTCATACCCCCCCCCACACACACACCATCACCCCCCCCACACACACACACCCCCCCCCACACACACCCCTCATGCCCCTCACCCACCCCCCCCCAATACACACACCCTCGCCCCCCCCCCCCCCCCACACACACACACCCCTCATGCCCCTCACCCACCCCCCCCCAATACACACACCCTCGCCCCCCCCCCCCCCCCACACACACACACCCCTCATGCCCCTCACCCACCCCCCCCCAATACACACACCCTCGCCCCCCCCCCCCCACACACACACACACCCCTCATGCCCCTCATACCCCCCCCACACACCCTCACCCCCCCCACACACACACACACCCCCCCCCCACACACCCTCACCCCCCCCACACACACACCCCCACACACACCCCCCCACACACACACCTCATGCCCTCTTACCCCACACACACACATACACACCTCATGCCCTCTTACCCCACACACACACACACACACACCTCATGCCCCCCCCCCACACACACCCCTCATGCCCCTCATACCCCCCCCCCCACACACACCCTCACCCCCCCCCACACACACACACCCCCCCCCACACACACCCCTCATGCCCCTCATACCCCCCCCATACACACCCCCCCCATACACACCCCCCCACACACACCCCCCCACACACACCCTCACCCCCCCCACACACACCCTCACCCCCCCACACACACACCCCCACACACCCCTCATACCCCTCATACCCCCCCCACACACCCTCACCCCCCCACACACACACACCCCCCCCCCCACACACACACACACACCCTCACCCCCCCCCCCCACACACACACACACACCCCTCATGCCCCTCATACCCCCCCATACACACACCCTCACCCCCCCCACACACACACACCCCTCATGCCCCTCATACCCCCCCATACACACACCCTCACCCCCCCACACACACACACACACACACACACACACCCCTCATGCCCCTCATACCCCCCCATACACACACCCTCACCCCCCCACACACCCTCGCCCCCCCCCACACACACACACCCCTCATGCCCCTCACCCACCCCCCCCCCAATACACACACCCTCGCCCCCCCCCCCACACACACACACACACACACACACCCCTCATGCCCCTCATACCCCCCCCATACACACCCCCCCCCACACACCCTCACCCCCCCCCCCCCACATACACACCCCCACACACCCCTCATGCCCCTCATACCCCCCCCATACACACACCCTCACCCCCCCCCCCCACACCCCCCCCCCCCCCCCCACACACACACACACACACACACACCCCTCATGCCCCTCATACCCCCCTCATACACACACCCTCACCCCCCCACACACACCCTCGCCCCCCCCCCCCCCACACACACACACACCCCTCATGCCCCTCACCCCCCCCCCCAATACACACACCCTCACCCCCCCCCCCCACCCCCACCCCCCACACACACACACACACACACACACAAGCTGGACACAAAATGGAAATGAGGAAAACTATCAGCGCTGCATAAGAAGGGTAACACAGCACATGTAGGAAACTACAGACCAGTTAGTTTCACTTGTGTCATAGGCAAATGGATGGAGACTATAATAAGAAATCACATAACAAATCATATGACCAAAGTTTATTCAGCAACAAACTGATTTATCCGTGGTCAATAAACATCTTTACAATTACTTAAAGTAGCTACTAGACGAATGGACAAAAACCCTCGATGAAGGAAGTCATAAAGAACCTGAAATGTATCACCGGTCTCTATCATTTTAACAAAAAATTGGTATATTGCTATAGGCCTCCTTTTGGGCCAAGGTATAACAGTCTCCAATGTTTAGACAAGAAATTTGAATTATTGTTAGAATTTATTATACTCGTATATATGGTAACTCAGCCTGTCAGCATCTACTAATGTCTTTACTATCAAACCATTCAGTATTACATGTACCGCAAATTTGTAACCATACTGTTATCAACATCTGTCAATATATTAAATAAAATATATTCGTGCGCACGAACAGAAATAAATAAAAATGATCTACCTAATGTAACTAATTCACCCACTTTTTTTTATCTATACAGGGAATTTATAACAGTTTGCTGACTTTAGCTTCATTTCACAGAAAAAATATGACCTGTCATTAGTATAAAATGACACGTACGGATCAACAATGAATATACTAGCTAATATAATATCAAACGATATTTGTGTCCCTTACTCAGCACTGCGAGGGCTAGGATTCCCGGCCGGCAAT
The DNA here is from genome assembly GCA_027475355.1 of Coilia nasus. NCBI lineage: Eukaryota > Metazoa > Chordata > Actinopteri > Clupeiformes > Engraulidae > Coilia > Coilia nasus. The sequence continues at coordinate 1,668,939 of CM050198.1, forward strand.
ACAGTCGCAAGATGGCGGCAACGATTGCCATGAGCAGTGCGCCTGTGTCCGCTCTAGTGTTCTACTGCAGCTCTATGGCCCGTACATACACAACACGAACTGCGCATGCGTGGAAAACATTGTTTCCTTGTTTCCAATTTTTGTTTACAATATCAATAAATGGCTGTACGTCGTCATGAACAGTTGTGGTTCCTTAATAATACAGATTGTTTAAAAGTTTTCGTACGCACTGTTTATGTTAAAATGACGTTAAATAAAATAATGTATTCAAACTCCCATGATCCTCTGCGACAGCCGCTTGGAATTCAAATCGGACCAGCCAATTAGAAACGGGCATAACTTCGAGAGGAGCCAATCAGATGTACGTTTAACAAACGGAGCACATTTTAAAAAATCGAAGCAGCCACTGTTGGCATTGAAAACGACGCGTTTGACAGAGTGAGGTGTTTTACAACGAGATAAGATATTGATAGCTACTTCGTTTTTTTTAAGTAATCGGATGACATATTAGACAGTGTGTCCTATGTGCAGTCTTCCAGCACGCTGAGATTTTCATCTTCATATAACGAGTTGGGGGTTTTCATTTAAATTCGCACCGAAGAAGCTAACTTTTCTAACGCTAGCTTTTTAGACAGCTGCAATAGGCAGGGATGAATAGCAGCTAACTGAAATTAGTTACGGCACGATATATCTGTGTGGTCGCAGTGTTCAGTTGTTGTATTTTCGTGCATTTTAGGATTGTTTACGTGTATCTTGGTTTGAGATTGAGTTAATTAAGAGCACTCTGACAAGATGAGCGCTGGAATTGCGAAGGCGCCCAAGCCGTCGTCTCAAGGCGACAAATCTGCTGCACTGAAAGAGATTCCTGATATTTTAGTGGACCAGCGGACTATGAAGAAGTATACGAGAGGTCGTTTTCTTGGAAAGGGGGGGTTTGCAAAATGCTTCGAGATCACAGACGTGGCCACTAAGGAAGTTTTCGCCGGGAAAGTGGTGCCCAAAGCACTACTCCTGAAGCCCCATCAGAAGGAGAAGATGAGCACAGAAATTGCTATCCACAAAAGCCTGGACAATCCACACGTCGTGGGCTTCCATGGCTTCTTTGAGGACGACGATTTTGTGTTCGTGGTTCTGGAAATTTGCCGTAGAAGGGTGAGTTCTCCTCAGGGTTGTGTGTCAGTACAGTTGGCGACAGCAAGGTAACTCGACGTTATCAGGAACACTCGTGAAGTACAGCTAGCTAGCCACTAAAGCTTGTTTGCCATGCCAGCCAACGGTCGAGTCTGTTAGCTACCTAATGTGGTCTGGAGGTCTGCTGGTATTTAGATTTACTATAAATCTTCACGAACTTACTCTGTATGTAAACAACCATACATTAATAATTAAGTGCATGTGTTTTGAAAAACTGTTTTGCATTTGTGTGCTTGGTTGAAGTTGGGTGTCTGACGTCGGGCTGGTAGGCTATAGGTTGAAGCGCAGGAAGAAGCGGGGCTTCCTTATGAAAATCTTATACTCGAATTACTTTGCTAAGCGAAAACACCCTTAAGCTACTACAATATAACCATAAGATCCACACTAACTTTTTTACTTAAAGCTTTACTTTGCATTCTCCACATTCGGCTTTTAAATCTTAGCAGGTGACAGAAGCTGCAAAACCTTTTCTCTTTTTTTTTTTTTTCTTTTTTTTTTTTAAATGACCTTACTGCAGCGTTTTGCTTGAAGCAACAACCAAGTGAAACACCCGCAGAGAGGTGGTTACGGTGTGTTATGTTTAAAGGCTCCCGGTCAACCATTTTGAGACTGTTTTGAGTGTAATTCTATGCTTCACCCGCTGGGGGCGCCAATTAGGTCCCAGTGGCCACACCTGTAAAACTGGCGTAGTGCTGAGAGTGTGTGTGTGTGGGGCATTTGTGTGACTGGTGTGTGTCTCCCCTAGTCTCTGTTGGAGCTGCACAAGCGGCGGAAGGCGGTGACGGAGCCAGAGGCGCGTTACTTTATGCGTCAGATCATTATGGGCTGCCAGTATCTCCATAACAACCGCGTCATCCACCGCGACCTCAAGCTGGGAAACCTCTTCCTCAACGACGACATGGAGGTCAAGATAGGTGAGTTCATGGGCAGGTGTGTGTGTGTGTGTGTGCGCGCGTATCGAGTTTGACTGTGTGTGTGTGTGTGTGTGTTCAGGTGACTTTGGCTTGGCCACGCGTATAGAGTTTGACTCTGTGTGTGTGTGTTCAGGTGACTTTGGCTTGGCCACGCGTATCGAGTTTGACTGTGTGTGTGTGTTCAGGTGACTTTGGCTTGGCCACGCGTATCGAGTTTGACGGTGAGCGGAAGAAGACCCTGTGTGGGACGCCCAACTACATCGCCCCAGAGGTGCTCTGCAAGAAGGGCCACAGCTTCGAGGTGGACATATGGTCCCTGGGCTGCATCTTGTAAGTCTGTCTGTCTGTCTGTCTGTGTGTGTCTGCAAGAAGGGCCACAGCTTCGAGGTGGACATATGGTCCCTGGGCTGCATCTTGTAAGTCTGTCTGTCTGTGTGTCTGTGTGTGTGTGTCTGCAAGAAGGGCCACCGCTTCGAGGTGGACATCTGTTCCCTGGGCTGTGTCCTGTAAGCCTTGCGTGTGTGTGTGTGTCTGTCTGTCTGTGTCTGCATTTGTTCGTGGGTCGTGTGTTTTAAAAAGTGTGTGTTGGCATGATTTAAGCAAAAAAAAAAAAATGGCACCCTGAAAGTGTGTGTGTCTATATGTGAGGGCTCTTAGGCCTGGGGACGTGATGGACTGTCTATGGCTGTGAGCCCTACTGGTGTGTGTGTGTGTGTGTGTGTGTGTCTAAGGTGTAGTGTACTGCACTGTATACTAGGTTCCTGTTAGTTATTGATGACGTGCAGTGTTTCCGCTATGTACAAATGACTGCGGCGGGCCGCCGCACCTTAATTTTTACCGCCGCACCTTCAGGAATTCCCACTACCTTTTTTTTTTTGTATTCCACTACCAATTTTACGTTGCTTGCCCAGTATTTGTGTTTGGGCCGAAACGGAGTTCCACCGGCCGATTTAGCAGTTACTTGATTGGTTTCCACGGGTCGCCGTGAGCTCTGATTGGACAACGTTCTGCCTAAAGCAGCATAGAGCATAGAGGTAAAATAAATCGCTACTACAGAGCTGTCACTTAAGATGCCAAATTAGGACAGGTAAGTGTTGAAGATGTTGTGTTACCTTATATTTCCAGTGATTATGTTTCGCTTTGTCACATAAGTAGGCTACTTTATGTAAAACTTTATGTAAAACTTAGTAGGCAACGGTTAGGTTATGTTAGACAAGACGTCTCGTTTGGCCTCCCGGTCTTCAGTGGTAGATCACGCGCTCACACACTGAGGGGATAAATAGGTGTAACAGATGCCAGCTAGCAGAGCTTGGCGTAGAACATTAGTAAACCTCCGTTACATAGGCATATCCACATCCATATAGCTCTCTTAGATAGATTATAAATGTAAGGACGATTTTTACAGCTAATCACCAGAGCGCTAGTTTTCATTTGAGCTGACTGATAGAGAGAGATCTAACGTCAACGATATCTTTCAAATGCCGATGAGCTTGCTTAAGTATTTCGCCCAAAAAAGAAAGGAGAGAGATGAAGAAACTCGTCAGGGAAGATTCGTTCGTGCAAAATTAGTCATTCGAGCTAAGGATGGGCATTGCTTAATAATTAATATTAAAGTTGGCTATTCATATTGATAGCCTGTGGAAACTTCGACCCTCTTCCTCGTGTTTTACTATCAAAGCCATGACGTTTGTATTAACTAGCCCACCTCAGTTTTACTACGAGACGTTCAAGCTCCTTCTTGTCCGAGTCTAACCGAGTCGACAGCTGGAATTGAGATGAACCGCCACCGTCATTTTACAAAGCTCCGGTGCGCGCTGTTCAAATGTTGTTGCAGGTGAATTGTTGGCTATTTATTTACGCTCCATTACAGTGATGACAGTAAACTTGGACATAGAGAATATGTGATGTCCATCCCTAATTCGAGTATGTATGATTAAACACAGTCCTCTCCCCAAACGTCAGTGTTTGCTCATCTGCCAAATGCCATATCAGATCAGAAATGGTCAAAACCACGTTAATTTCAAAATGTGCACGTAAATGTTTTGAAAATATGAATGTTTTATTAGAGTAGCAGTAATCAAGCAGGGGAGCAAAATAGGCTGGAACAAAGAGAATGTGAAGAGAGGGTAGACAGAGAGGAGAGCAGTCAAAAGAAGGGCAAACACAGGGCCACGGACCTCCTGTCAGCGAGTTCCCCCATGAGCAAGCCTTAAAATTGTTTTTTTTAAAAACCCAGGAAAATGAAGTGCTCTGAGCAAGCCTGCAAACTTTGCCACTGATTTCCAATAAATGTGTACTTGTAGTAATCATGTGTTGTGAGATTTATGTTTAGGGGGGTGGGGGTAAGAGGTCGCTCTGGCATTGGTGAAGGGGGAGGGGGATTTAGTCTTCCTGGCTGTTTTCTAAAGGTTATGGTTCTTCTTTCAAGACTAGGTTTATTCATTTATTCCCTTACAAAGGGTCACCATTTTAGAGTGTTGTGTCAAAAAAAAAACCTCTCATAATGCTCCTGTATCCTCATACTAGGGTCGATACGTCGTATGTCTGAGCACAGGTCTTGCCACCGCACCTTCAGACATTTTCTAGGGGAAACACTGACGTGTGTGTGTGTGTCCGCGCAGGTATACATTGCTGGTGGGGAAGCCTCCGTTTGAGACTTCGTGTTTGAAGGAGACGTATGTTCGTATCAAGAAGAATGACTACTCCATCCCACGGGTAAGTGTGTGTGTGTGTGTGTGTGTGTGTGTGTGTGTGTGTGTGTGTGTGTGTGTGTGTGTGTGTGTGTGTGTGTGTGTGGTGAGTAAGACATCATTGGGGAAGCTGTGTTTGGGCTAGGGTAAGTGTGTGTTGAGTAAGGGATAATTGGAGACGCTGTGTTTGGGTAAGTGTGTCTGTGGTGAACTGGGTGCCCATTTCAGGGAGGTCATGCAGGCACACACACACACACACACACACACAAGCTCTGCAGTCATATTCTAGAGCAGGGGTTCCCAAACTTTTCAGACCGCGATCCCCAGTTTTAGGTTGCTGATGACCCTGGACCCCCGCACCCACTCTGTCACGCACACGTGCGTTTGCGCTCTCTCGCTCTCATAATGTGGCTGTTTTACGCACGCAGCGCAGTAGAGCAGAAACAAAACTGAACACAGTCTCTGCGCTAGTGTATTTTATTACCAAACTCACGAGCCAAAACAAATAGTCAGCATCCCATCACAACTTATATAAAATGCTGAGCATGCAGACGTATTACGGACAAGCAAGTACCCTGGAACAGTTGTGAAGTTATGTATGCAGAAGAAGCTCACTGTGATGGATGGGCGCTGTGTAATTGGACCTCATTTTGGAGATAGTGGGAGATGCGGCGGGAGACAGTCCCAGAGAGCAGCACTTGTTCCAGCTCCGCGGCCAGTTTATCCCCCTGCATAATCCCACTCGCTATTGCTGCTGGGTTTGGTAAAGTTTCCCCATCGCGTGTGGCTTTTTTGTCTGTGCAATTAAATATGCCACCTCACATGAAGCCTTCTGCGCCTTTGCAGAGATAGCGGTTTGCTTAGTAAAGGCTTTCTTCTGCCCCTGTAACACCCTTTTCTGCTAAAAACGTCACTGGGTTTATCTGTGAGGCTGGGATGTTTGGTGTTCATATGCCTAAATAATTTCGCCGGTTTAGACTTTCGTGTGCGAAGACTTCAGAGCACACAACGCACTGAGGGTGTTGTGCCTGATTTATAATAATCCACGTGTTCTGAGAACCTGACGTTGGGACGCAGATTTAAACAGTAGGTGATCGCCAGAGGAGCTCTGCTGATAGCTATGCTAGCTATGCTAATCGGGCAGGGCAGGGCAATAGAACGACAACAGGTCACACATTTGATTTCCGCTAATGGAGGGTGATGGCCCTCTGGTTAGCAAACAGGCAAAAGCATTATTTCTGGAAATCATCTTGCAACCCCCACTTTG
>CM050198.1:1680000-1720000 GCA_027475355.1 Coilia nasus
TGTTCATTTGCATCATTAGACTATTAAACTGTGTGGCCGCTGGGGCTCTGCTGGGGCTCTGCTGGGGCTCTGCTGGGGCTCTGCTGGGGCTCTGCTGGGGCTCTGTGTGGCCGAAGGGGCTCTGCTGGGGCTCTGTTGGGGCTCTGTGTGGCCGCTGGGGCTCTGTTGGGGCTCTGTTGGGCTTCACCCCGCGCTTGGACTGGATGGCCAAAAGACGGCAGAACCTCTAAAGGAGGGTTAGGGTTAACCCTTGGTGGGCCGATGGGGCTCTGTTGGCCGGTGGAACTTAATGGGCATAAGTGGCTGTGGCCTCTGCAGTATGCTGGCTACGGCAACTGACGTGTGTGTCTGTGTGTGTGTCTGTGTCTGTGTTGACAGGGAAGGTCCAGAGTCTTTGAAGGGTCTCCTGACTGACCTGCACACACAGCTGACCAGTCTCAACCGCACCAAACCCTCTGAGAGAGCAGTCATTCGCCAGGGTACGTACACACACCTGACCACACACACACATCTGACCACACACACACACCCCTCATGTCTCAACCGCACCAAACCCTCAGAGAGAGCAGTCATTCGCCAGGGTACGTACACACACCTGACCACACACACACCCCCCTCAAGTCTCAACCGCACCAAACCCTCAGAGAGCATTGATTCGCCAGAGGTACGTACACCCACACTCACACACACCTGACCACACACACACACTTTAAAACTTTTGCACAGTACTATATCTTTTAAGCCATCCACATGTTTGCTGCTAAAACACCCATGAGGCTGAAAGGACTTGATGGGCAAAAGTTGTTTTTTGACAAAAGTTTTAGGCAGGTGCCTTCAGACCAGCATCAATTCACACAGAGGGGTACACGCCCACACAGAGGGGTACACGCCCACACAGAGGGGTACACGCCCACACAGAGGGGTACACGCCCACACAGAGGGGTACACGCCCACACAGAGGGGTACACGCCCACACAGAGGGGTACACGCCCACACAGAGGGGTACACGCCCACACAGAGGGGTACACGCCCACAGAAGATTTGTGGTAGTTCTTCAAGCTGTTTGGTGCAAGCCACCAGCCAAGTTCCCTCAAACTCTATGCAATAGACCTAAAAGAATTGATGCTCTTTTGAAGGCAAAGGGTGGTCACACCAAATACTGATTTGATTTAGGTTTCTCTTTTGTTCAGTCACTGCATTTTGTTAATTGATGAACATAAATGATTAACACTTCCATTTCTGAGGGCATTGACAGCATTTCCTCACACCTGCCTAAAACTTTTGCACATTACAGTATATTACATTATAATACATCAGTATTATAGCAGCCCCATACATATTACTATACATTACATTATAATACATCAGTATTATAGCAGCCCCATACATATTACTTTTGTACATTACATTATAATACATCAGTATTATAGCAGCCCCATACATATTACTTTTGTATATTACATTATAATACATCAGTATTATAGCAGCCCCATACATATTACTATTGTATATTACATTATAATACATCAGTATTATAGCAGCCCCATATTACTATACATTACATTATAATACATCAGTGTTATAGGGAGGGAAAGTGGAACACAGCGATCCTAGCGGTAGCGTTCCTATCCCCAGAGCGATCCTATTAAAAATCCCATAGACCGTTTTTTTTTTTTTTTTTTTTTTTTTTAAATCCCACAAAGGTATAACACGGAACTTGTGCACCAGACATATTTTTCAGGCTATATATGGGGATTATCTACTAACTGTGAAAGTATTGTGTGAAATTTCGTCCTATTTTAAAAAATCTAAATTGTGCCTAACTTGTCATAAACGGACTACAACTTTGAGTCGCTCCCGTTACGTCAGTAAACACAAGTTCACCATGCTGTAATTCGTAACTGATTGCAACCACAGAGAAACAAATGAATGCCAGTTTTCACATTTCATAAAGATTCCATAAAGCTACGGTTGTGGATTCTTATAATCAGATGAGTTTCATGTACACAATCGTTGAATTTCACTTACTTCTCTCGCCGGCAGCTAACTGTTAGATTTGGGCAGGCGCCAGATTTTGCGGTGACGTCATACACGCGCCTATCGTTCAGTGTAGTCCTTTATCAGCTTTTTAATTAACATTAAAAACAATTCAGATTAGTGAAAAAAAGAAAGTATGACCACCTGAATCGATAGAACTGCCCAGCATGCATATCATATGAAAGCCACTATCTTAACTTTGGAGTGTGAGCCGAAATGTAATTTTTTGAAGAAAAAATCCCATTCATTTCGATAGAGGTGGGGAACGCAACCAGCAGGGGGCGATGAGATTACTTTCCCTCCCTATAGCAGCCCAATATTGCTATTGTATATTACATTATAATACATCAGTATAGCAACCCCATACATATTACTATACATTACATTATAATACATCAGTATTATAGCAGCCCCATATTACTATTGTATATTACATTATAATACATCAGTATTATAGCAGCCCCATACATATTACTATTGCTAGAGCCTGTGGCTGATGTCTCTGCATTTGTCCAACTTCCCCCTCTCTCCCCTCTTCTCTTCACCCCTCTCTCCTCCACCCCTCTTCTCTCCTTCTTCTTCTCTCTCTCTCTATCCCCCCCCCCCCCCCCCCCCCCCCCCCTTCTCAGGAGAGGCAGAGGACCCTGCCTGTATCCCAATCTTCTGGATCAGCAAATGGGTGGACTACTCGGACAAATACGGCCTAGGTAGGACACATCCACACTCACATGGACACTCACACATGGCCTAGCTAGGGGACACTGCACTCACACATGGCCTAGCTAGGGGACACTCTCACATGGCCTAGCTAGGGCTCACTCACACATGGCCTAGCTAGGGGACACTGCACTCACACATGGCCTAGCTAGGGCTCACTCACACATGGCCTCGCTAGGGCTCACTCTCACATGGCCTAGCTAGGGCTCACTCTCACATGGCCTAGCTAGGGCTCACTCTCACATGGCCTAGCTAGGGCTCACTCTCACATGGCCTAGCTAGGGCTCACTCTCACATGGCCTAGCTAGGGCTCACTCTCACATGGCCTAGCTAGGGCTCACTCTCACATGGCCTAGCTAGGGCTCACTCTCACATGGCCTAGCTAGGGCTCACTCTCACATGGCCTAGCTAGGGGACACTCTCACATGGCCTAGCTAGGGCTCACTCTCACATGGCCTAGCTAGGGCTCACTCTCACATGGCCTAGCTAGGGCTCACTCACACATGGCCTAGCTAGGGGACACTCTCACATGGCCTAGCTAGGGGACACTCACACATGGCCTAGCTAGGGGACACTCACACATGGCCTAGCTAGGGGACACTCACACATGGCCTAGCTAGGGGACACTGCACTCACACATGGCCTAGCTAGGGCTCACTCACACATGGCCTAGCTAGGGGACACTGCACTCACACATGGCCTAGCTAGGGGACACTGCACTCTCAAGTGGCCTAGCTAGGGGACACTGCACTCTCTCACGGCCTAGCTAGGGGACATGAGCTTAGGGGAGTGTGCAATAGGATACTAGTTTGCTGACTGTGTTGCCAGGTTACTAATTGTGGGATTCATCTGTGTGTGTGTGTAGGGTACCAGCTGTGTGACAACAGTGTGGGTGTGTTATTTAACGACTCGACGCGACTCGTCCTTTACGACGACGGAGACACGCTGCAGTACATCGACCGCACCTCAGCCGAGTCCTACCTGAGCATCCGCTCCTACCCCTCAGCCCTCAGCAAGAAGGTGTGTGTGTGTGTGTGTGTGTGTGTGTGTGTGTGTGTGCCTCAGCATCCGCTCCTACCCAGCAGCCCTCAGCAAGAAGGTGTGTGTGTGTGTGTGTGTGTGTGTGTGTGTGTGTGTGTGTGTGTGTGTGTCAGCATCCGCTCCTACCCCTCAGCCCTCAGCAAGAAGGTGTGTGTGTGTGTGTGTGTGTGTGTGTGTGTGTCTCAGCATCCGCTCCTACCCCTCAGCCCTCAGCAAGAAGGTGTGTGTGTGTGTGTGTATGTGTGTGTGTGTGTCTCAGCATCCGCTCCTACCTCTCAGCCCTCAGCAAGAAGGTGTGTGTGTGTGTGTGTGTGTGTGTGTGTGTGTGTGTGCCTCAGCATCCGCTCCTACCCCTCAGCCCTCAGCAAGAAGGTGTGTGTGTGTGTGTGTGTGTGTGTGTGTGTGTGTGTGTGTCTCAGCATCCGCTCCTAGCCCTCAGCAAGAAGGTGTGTGTGTGTGTGTGTGTGTGTCTCAGCATCCGCTCCTACCCCTCAGCCCTCAGCAAGAAGGTGTGTGTGTGTGTCAGCATCCGCTCCTACCCCTCAGCAAGAAGGTGTGTGTGTGTGTGTGCCTCAGCATCTGCAAATTGTCAGCTTCTGATGTAGCATTGATATTAATAGATTGATTGATAGCTTGTAGCATTGATATTGAGAGATTGATGACTGTTAGCTTGTAGCACTGACATTGATATATTGGTAATTATTAGCCCGTGATGTAGCATTGATATTGAGAGATTGATGACTGTTAGCTTGTAGTATTAATATTGAGAGATTGGTGACTTAGCTTGTGATGTCGAGTTGAGAGATTGATAATTGTTAACCTGTGATGTAGCATTGATATTGATAGATTGATGACTGTTAGCTTGTAGCATTGATATTGATAGATTGATGACTGTTAGCTTGTAGCATTGATATTGATAGATTGATGACTGTTGGCTTGTAGCATGATATTGATAGATTGATGACTGTTGGCTTGTAGCATTGATATTGATAGATTGATGACTGCTAGCTTGTAGCATTGAGAGATTGATGATTGTTAGCCTGTAGCATTGATATTGAGAGATTGATGACTGCTAGCTTGTAGCATTGATATTGAGAGATTGATGACTGTTAGCTTGTAGCATTGATATTGATAGATTGATGACTGTTAGCTTGTAGCATTGATATTGAGAGATTGATGACTGTTAGCTTGTAGCATTGATATTGAGAGATTGATGACTGTTAGCTTGTAGCATTGATATTGAGAGATTGATGACTGTTAGCTTGTAGCATTGATATTGAGAGATTGATGACTGCTAGCCTGTAGCATTGATATTGAGAGATTGATGATTGTTAGCTTGTAGCATTGATATTGAGAGATTGATGATTGTTAGCTTGTAGCATTGATATTGAGAGATTGATGATTGTTAGCCTGTGATGTCGAGTTGAGACGACCTTTGTTTGGTACATTGTTGGGCTTATTTATTGTTTTGTTGACTTGTGATGCGTTTATTGTTTGGTACATTATTACATAGATTGTTGGAGGGTTTGATGTCTATGTGGTAAGATGGATTGATTGTTGTGTTGGCTTGTTGCAAACACATGCTCCATCACGTGGTCAGCTGGATCTGATCTCTGGTAGGTCAGCTTGTTAAAGGAAATCTGCTTGACAGTACCATTATAGCAATATGTATGTAAAAATATTCGTGTTACACAAAAACTGAGATCTTTCAAAATTATCCTCAGTTAGAAATTGTCAGTTTAGTGTAAATTGTGTTAGGAGTATGGTTTCAATTATAATGGGTGTTTTGAGGTCTCGTTAAGGTCTGTGATCAGCCATGTCCGCACAAACTTCAAGCTGTCATTGCATGATTTTTTTTTTTTTTTTTTTTAATTAAGTTTGTGGTGGTCTCTAGTATTAATGAATGCCCTGTGAGCCTTTTTTGGTGGAAAAAATGCTTTAATGCTCCCATTTCAGGCTGTTGTAGTTTGGTGGAAGAGATGGAGCAGGGAGAATGGCAGGTTCCTGTTCCAGGCTGTTCTAGTGTGGGGGAGGAGATGGAGCAGGGAGAATGGCAGGTTCCTGTTCCAGGCTGTTCTAGTGTGGGGGAGGAGATGGAGCAGGGAGAATGGCAGGTTCTTGGCTATGCTAGTCACAGGCTACCATCATGCAAAGACCATTCAGTCATAGCACACCGAATAGAAGATTTCTAAACAAATTTAAACAAAAACATCTACTTAGCTATATTTTGCTAGGTGAATGTGTGCTGCAGCGAGACTGTTAATCACAACTGTGGCTTAGCTTTTTCTGATTAAAACAAACTTGCGTCACTTCATTTGCCCTTTGCTTATTGGCTCGTCTGTACTTCAGGAACTACATGAGCGAGCACCTGCTGAAGGCGTGTGTGTGTGTGTGTGTGTGTGTGTGTGTGTAGATCACGCTGCTGAAGTACTTCAGGAACTACATGAGCGAGCACCTGCTGAAGGCGTATTTGTGTGTGTGTGTGTGTAGATCACGCTGCTGAAGTACTTCAGGAACTACATGAGCGAGCACCTGCTGAAGGCGTATTTGTGTGTGTGTGTGTGTGTAGATCACGCTGCTGAAGTACTTCAGGAACTACATGAGCGAGCACCTGCTGAAGGCGTGTGTGTGTGTGTGTAGATCACGCTGCTGAAGTACTTCAGGAACTACATGAGCGAGCACCTGCTGAAGGCGTGTGTGTGTGTGTGTGTAGATCACGCTGCTGAAGTACTTCAGGAACTACATGAGCGAGCACCTGCTGAAGGCGTGTGTGTGTGTGTGTAGATCACGCTGCTGAAGTACTTCAGGAACTACATGAGTGAGCACCTGCTGAAGGCGTGTGTGTGTGTGTGTGTGTGTGTGTAGATCACGCTGCTGAAGTACTTCAGGAACTACATGAGCAAGCACCTGCTGAAGGCGTGTGTGTGTGTGTGTAGATCACGCTGCTGAAGTACTTCAGGAACTATGTGAGCGAGCACCTGCTGAAGGCGTGTGTGTGTGTGTGTGTTGATCACGCTGCTGAAGTACTTCAGGAACTACATGAGCGAGCACCTGCTGAAGGCGTGTGTGTGTGTAGATCACGCTGCTGAAGTACTTCAGGAACTATGTGAGCGAGCACCTGCTGAAGGCGTGTGTGTGTGTGTGTAGATCACGCTGCTGAAGTACTAAAGGAACTATGTGAGCGAGCACCTGCTGAAGGCGTATTTGTGTGTGTGTGTGTGTTGATCACGCTGCTGAAGTACTTCAGGAACTACATGAGCGAGCACCTGCTGAAGGCGTATTTGTGTGTGTGTGTGTAGATCACGCTGCTGAAGTACTTCAGGAACTACATGAGCGAGCACCTGCTGAAGGCGTGTGTGTGTGTGTGTGTGTGTGTGTAGATCACGCTGCTGAAGTACTTCAGGAACTACATGAGCGAGCACCTGCTGAAGGCGTGTGTGTGTGTGTGTGTGTGTGTGTGTAGATCACGCTGCTGAAGTACTTCAGGAACTACATGAGCGAGCACCTGCTGAAGGCGTATTTGTGTGTGTGTGTGTAGATCACGCTGCTGAAGTACTTCAGGAACTACATGAGTGAGCACCTGCTGAAGGCGTGTGTGTGTGTGTGTGTGTGTGTAGATCACGCTGCTGAAGTACTTCAGGAACTACATGAGCAAGCACCTGCTGAAGGCGTGTGTGTGTGTGTAGATCACGCTGCTGAAGTACTTCAGGAACTATGTGAGCGAGCACCTGCTGAAGGCGTATTTGTGTGTGTGTGTGTGTGTGTGTAGATCACGCTGCTGAAGTACTTCAGGAACTATGTGAGTGAGCACCTGCTGAAGGCGTATTTGTGTGTGTGTGTGTGTGTGTGTAGATCACGCTGCTGAAGTACTTCAGGAACTATGTGAGCGAGCACCTGCTGAAGGCGTATTTGTGTGTGTGTGTGTGTGTGTGTGTAGATCACGCTGCTGAAGTACTTCAGGAACTATGTGAGTGAGCACCTGCTGAAGGCGTGTGTGCGTGTGTGTGTGTGTGTGTTGATCACGCTGCTGAAGTACTTCAGGAACTACATGAGCGAGCACCTGCTGAAGGCGTGTGTGTGTGTGTGTAGATCACGCTGCTGAAGTACTTCAGGAACTACATGAGCGAGTGTGTGTGTGTGTGTGTGTGTGTGTGTGTGTGTAGATCACGCTGCTGAAGTACTTAAGGAACTACATGAGCGAGCACCTGCTGAAGGCGTGTGTGTGTGTGTGTGTGTGTAGATCACGCTGCTGAAGTACTTCAGGAACTACATGAGCGAGCACCTGCTGAAGGCGTGTGTGTGTGTGTGTGTAGATCACGCTGCTGAAGTACTAAAGGAACTATGTGAGCGAGCACCTGCTGAAGGCGTATTTGTGTGTGTGTGTGTGTGTGTGTTTATCACGCTGCTGAAGTACTTCAGGAACTACATGAGCGAGCACCTGCTGAAGGCGTGTGTGTGTGTGTGTAGATCACGCTGCTGAAGTACTTCAGGAACTACGTGAGCGAGCACCTGCTGAAGGCGTGTGTGTGTGTGTGTGTGTGTGTGTGTGTAGATCACGCTGCTGAAGTACTTCAGGAACTATGTGAGCGAGCACCTGCTGAAGGCGTATTTGTGTGTGTGTGTGTGTAGATCACGCTGCTGAAGTACTTCAGGAACTACATGAGCGAGCACCTGCTGAAGGCGTGTGTGTGTGTGTGTGTGTGTGTGTAGATCACGCTACTGAAGTACTTCAGGAACTACATGAGCGAGCACCTGCTGAAGGCGTGTGTGTGTGTGTGTGTGTGTGTGTGTGTGTGTAGATCACGCTGCTGAAGTACTTCAGGAACTACATGAGCGAGCACCTGCTGAAGGCGTGTGTGTGTGTGTAGATCACGCTGCTGAAGTACTTCAGGAACTACATGAGCGAGCACCTGCTGAAGGCGTGTGTGTGTGTAGATCACGCTGCTGAAGTACTAAAGGAACTATGTGAGCGAGCACCTGCTGAAGGCGTGTGTGTGTGTGTAGATCACGCTGCTGAAGTACTTCAGGAACTACATGAGCGAGCACCTGCTGAAGGCGTGTGTGTGTGTGTGTGTGTAGATCACGCTGCTGAAGTACTTCAGGAACTACATGAGCGAGCACCTGCTGAAGGCGTGTGTGTGTGTGTGTGTGTGTGTGTGTGTGTAGATCACGCTGCTGAAGTACTTCAGGAACTACATGAGCGAGCACCTGCTGAAGGCGGGGGCGAACATCACGCCGCGTGACGGGGATGAGCTGACGCGCTTACCTTCGCTGCACTACTGGTTCCGCACCAAAAGCGCCATCGTGCTGCACCTCAGCAACGGCACCGTGCAGGTCAACTTCTTCCAGGTCAGAGGTCACTTCGTTCAAACCCCGCCCCCGTGTCTGTCTAAACCCCCCACCCTAATGTCTAAACCCCACCCTAATGTCAGCCACCCTATTGTCTAAACCCCACCCCCTGTCTGTCTAACGTGTCCAACAGTCACCAGTGTTGGCTACCAGGCTAAACTAGCCCCTGCATTTGACTTAGTTACCTAAAGGTTAGCTACCAGGCTAAACTAGCCCCTGCATTTGACTTAGTTACCTAAAGGTTAGCTACCAGGCTAAACTAGCCCCTGCATTTGACTTAGTTACCTAAAGGTTAGCTACCAGGCTAAACTAGCCCCTGCATTTGACTTAGTTACCTAAAGGTTAGCTACCAGGCTAAACTAGCCCCTGCATTTGACTTAGTTACCTAAAGGTTAGCTACCAGGCTAAACTAGCCCCTGCATTTGACTTAGTTACCTAAAGGTTAGCTACCAGGCTAAACTAGCCCCTGCATTTGACTTAGTTACCTAAAGGTTAGCTACCAGGCTAAACTAGCCCCTGCATTTGACTTACCGTGTGTTCCGATGTCCATACTTTCTGCACTTACTGTACTTAGTTTGAGAACGTAGGGTGTTCACATTACGATTGTGGCGAAAGTAAGTGTACTGAAAGGACCCGGATGCTGCCCTCAAAACGGTCAAAACGGTGAGTGTGGATCAAGGTACACTTTTCGCACTCAAAGCCGCCATCTTAGCTACATAGCTGCGGAAGTGACGAATCCAAACAGACCAAACTGAAGAAGAAACGAGGAGATTACGTTGCTGACGACGTTGGCGCATTTTTCAGGAAGCAGGCGGGTAATGACGCGCGGCTGACCCCTCCATCTGGAATTCCGGTAAGTGCATCACGGAGTATGGAATATGGAACAACACTTACCTGCTGAAATCTGTGTACTTAGTAAGTGCAGACAGTGCACTGTGGTTAAGTGTAGCCATGGAAGTATGAATATCGGAACACACCATTAGTTACCTAAAGGTTAGCTACCAGGCTAAACTAGCCCCTGCTTGTGGTGTCTGCCTGTCTCTGCTCTGAGTTCTGGCTGCCAGCGTAGCGGAGCTCAGCCCAGGGGCCAGCGTAGCATAGTTCCTGCTTTAGCCCTTGGCTAACCCGTGTTTCTTTCTTTCTTTCTTTCTCTCGCTCTCTCGCTCTCTCTCGCGCTCTCTCTCTCTCTCTCTCTCTCTCTCGCTCTCTCTCTCTCTCTCTCTCCTCCTCTCTCCTCTCTCCTCTCGCTCTCTCTCTCTCTCTCTCTGCAGGACCACACTAAGGTGATCCTGTGTCCCCTGATGGGCGCGGTCACCTACATCGATGCGCAGCGTGAGTTCCGCACGTACCGGCTGAGCCTGCTGGAGGAGTTTGGCTGCAGCCGCGAGCTCGCCGACCGCCTCCGCTTCGCACACACCATGGTGGAGAAACTCATGGCCAGCCCTGCCCAGCGCTAACACACACACACACCATGGTGGAGAATCTACTGGCCAGCCCTACCAGCTCTGCCCAGTGCTAACACACACACACACTACTTTTCCCTTTGATGTACATGTGCGCGCGAACACACACTCACACAGGCCCCCCCACACTCACTCAGCCCCCCCCCCCCCCCAACAACCACACACACATTTATTCTTCCTACGATGCGACACACACTCACTCAGGCACCTCCCCCTGTCTCTCTGTATAGTGCTCTGACAGGGCTGGCTTGGGGCATCATGTCCTCGTGTGTGTGTGTCTGTCGGGCTGCGTCTCTGTGTGTGTGTGTGTGTCTGTCGGGGTGCGTCTCTGTGTGTGTGTGTGTGTCTGTCGGGGTGCGTCTGTGTGTGCGTCTCTCTCTGTGTGTGTGCGTCTCTCTCTGTCTGGGTGTAGTTTTTATGTTTTTATCCTTTGTAAAATGAGCTTTTGTATTTGGCTTAAATTTGTCCTGTATAAATAAAGACCTTATTCAGAACGTGTGTCTCCCTCCTGGGTTGTCTGAAGAAAAGGAGCAAAGGTTCTCTAAACATCAGCATTTTAGCCGTCAACAGCCTCTTTATTTGGTTCATTAAATGTCATTGTGTGAAGTCTGCCCTACAAAGGAACGTGCGGTAACTGCGTGGACGTTGGGTAGGATGACAACTTTAAAGTCATTTTCTCAGTTTCAGTCAAATAGGGCTGTAATGATGCACCAACTCTCAATCCGGTTTCTATCACGATTTTTGACCCACGGTTTGATCTACCCCACGATTTTTTTTATTGAAAAGTTATTTTGTTTAAACATTTATTTAACAATTGAATAACATGAAGTATAGCAAAAATAAAGATTTAGTTCGTTTCTGAAAAAAAAAAAAATACTGTTGAAAAATGAAATTCAACTCCATAAGGGCAGGATTCATAATTCCCATAGTACAAAGTAACATGATACAGTAGTGATTGATTTCCACCTGTGTTTGTCCTAACACACACACACACACACACACACACACCATGGTGGAGAAACTCATGACCATGTCCTAATTCCCATAATACAAAGTGACATGATATAGTAGTGATTGTTTTCCACCTGTGTTTACGTCCTAATGTGAGATCTCGTTACCACCAGATTTCTCTCTACGTTTCATTTCAATCCATCTTTTTGCAATGCTTATGGGAGTGACTAGATGCATGCTTTTGAAATCCTTTACCCTTCTCCAACACAGCTTTCCGATATAGTAACCTGTAAAGACTACGTCTCTATCTATACAAAAGCATGTGTCGAGGTTGACAGAGTACTGCAACCACACTTTTAATATTGCCTGGGATGGTGCACTTATTTAGCTGACGCGTGTATGTTAGCAGTAGCCTGGTAAACCCGCCTCTCGTACTTTATTTAATTTTGTACATAGTGTCTGGACCGGAATCTCTTAGTCATTTAGTCGGCCCCAGCAAGACCGATCCAATTAGCGAACAGAGGGTGTGTTCGTTACAGTTGGGGTGGGAGCAAAGTCTGTGCTGTCATCTTGCTTGTGTCTTATGCCAGCCTGCCAATGTCTCATCACGTCCTGCCAATGTCTCGCGGCTGCCAGCCGCTGTACTGTAGCATTCACTCGCTCTACCGCTGTACTGTAGCATTCACTCGCTCTACCGCTGTACTGTAGCATTCAATCGCTCTACCGCTGTACCGTGGAACTCATTCGCTGTTCCATTTAGTGCCATACAACTGCATGTACGGAAAGCGCACTCCTTTTTCGCCATACATTAAAGACCACGACCCTAATAGTTGTGAAATGTTAATGTAAGGTATTTACGTTTTTAATAATTGCTTTTGACAATGACTTTTGTGGTCTTTGCAGGATTATGAATATTTTATATCTGAACCAATGTCTGCCATTTTACGACAGCACACCAGGGCCATGCACACCAGGGCCATGTGTAATTCTCTCCGCTTTTTATTCCTAGAAATAAAGGCGCCAATGCTCGAGGAAAAGACACTCACATATTCCTAACATATATTCGCGGACATTTATCAAATGCATTTATACATGTTCACACATGATACTTTGGACTTGGAATAAGCTTGCAGGAGGGGAAATATGATATGGAATTTGCTGCTGCACTCGTTTTCTTCTGGGCTACTTTGGGCTTTGTCTGATGACCAACACAGATGACATAATTCATTATCACATTTTGCGACTAATTGTCACAAATATCAGACTGTATTTATCGCAAATGTGTGTGTGTGCCTGTGTGTGTGTGTTTTTTAAGGAAATTGGACACTTCAAATTGTCAGAATTATAAAGAAATTTCTCGAGCATTGCAATGTTCACTCTATATATTTTTATGATTAAAAGCGGACAAAGGAAAGTGTCACAAAAGAAACAGGTCTTGCAAAAAAAAAAAAAAAACGTTCTATTTGCCACAGAACATTATGGTTTTACTGCATACTCTAACAACAGCGGCCCAAAACTAAAAATCATAGGCCTATCCCATATGACATCATAGGCCTATCGCATATGACATCATAGGCCTATCCCATATGACATCATAGGCCTATCGCATATGACATCATAGGCCTATCCCATATGACATCATAGGCCTATCCCATATGACATCATAGGCCTATTGCATATGACATCATAGGCCTATCCCATATGACATCATAGGCCTATCCCATATGACATCATAGGCCTATCCCATATGACATCATAGGCCTATCGCATATGACATCATAGGCCTATCCCATATGACATCATAGGCCTATCGCAGGGGTGTCCAAACTTTTTGCCAGGGGGGCCGGATTTGGCGAGGTGAACATGTGTGAGGGCCAACCATTGTAATGACACGAATAGGAATTACAATAATAATAATATTAATAGTACTACTAATATTAATAATATGCAAATGAGGTACTTAATGATTTTTTTGTTGCAATGGCATAGTTTTTATGTCTTCGCATTTCAAACACAAATGAAAATGTGTGTTTACCAAAATTACTGTGCATTTTATATTTGAAGACCAGTAATAAAATGCAGAAAAAGAGTGAAAAAAAAAAACACTATTCATAATTCACTGTTATACATAACATACTATTATTCACTGTAACATGTAAACTGTAAACGTGAATTTATACCATGTGAACAAAAAAATAGCACTAACATTTATCTTATT
The DNA here is from genome assembly GCA_027475355.1 of Coilia nasus. Lineage (NCBI taxonomy): Eukaryota > Metazoa > Chordata > Actinopteri > Clupeiformes > Engraulidae > Coilia > Coilia nasus. The sequence continues at coordinate 1,693,777 of CM050198.1, forward strand.
CAGAAGTACAAACCACTGAGAGTTTTGATTACAATTACACACACACATTTTAGAATTTATTTAGCCTACCCCAGAAGACTAAACAAGTAACTCTCCTGCACTAATGTGATGGGTGGTACTGAGATTTCGATTGCTGCAAAAATGCTAAGTCTGGCTCAAACGCAGTTTTGATGATGTCACGCAACTGAGAGTCACTTGTCCTCACGCGGTTCTTGTTAAAGTTCAAAAGTGAGAATGTCTTCTCACAGGTATTTGAGCGAAATAAGATCAGCATTTTCTTGGCAAATGTCCGAATCTCTTGGAACCTGTCTTTATCCAGCTGGTGTCGACTCCGGCAGTCTGTGTCAGTGTTGCACTGCAGTTTCACGAGCATTGCAACCAGTTCTTTCCACAACATACGTGAGCTTCACAAATACCATTTTCTCCCGGAGTGGAACATCACGGAAAACCGCGTCCATTCTCATCCTGGCTCGCTTGCTATTGCGATTGTGGGGGCAGAAGCAACTTAGATATCCGAGAGGTCATCATGTCGTTTTGAAGTGTTCTTGTGAATGTTGTGATTACATATTATTTCCCCCATTTTTACAGTGTTCATTGGTCAAATAAACGTCCGCATTGAAGAACCTAACCCTGCTGTTAAGAGAGCTAATAATAGCAACATCACAGGACATAATAGCAAGATGTATGATTTTTCTTTGCGAAATAAAACCGCGAATAATGCCTACCAATAGGCAAACTAGTAAGTGTTGTGGTCAAAAAACAACAATACTGTTACAATGTCGATATACTTTGGGTTGGTACTGCCATAAACCGCTGAATAATTCAAGAAATGGCAAGGCGGTGAAGACTATTAAACACTATTAACTGTTCTCTGCGTGGCCACGCAGTTATGCGTCCGATTTAGCATAACAAAAGAATCACCGGCATTCCACGTGGGTAGTTATGGCTCTGTAGCAAGAAAGGCTACTAACACCTGTTTTCTGAGAGGTGCCGCGGGCCGGAGGAAAGGAGCTCGCGGGCCGGATTTGGCCCAAATTTGCGACTTCAATGAGAGATCTATATCTGATATATAGATATAGATATATATCTGGCTACACATAAATGCGGCATACAATATGGACTTAGGGTTAGGGTTATATGTCCAATATGGACTAAGGGTTAGGGTTAGGGTTATATGTCCAATATGGACTAAGGGTTAGGGTTAGGGTTATATGTCCAATATGGACTTAGGGTTAGGGTTATATGTCCAATATGGACTAAGGGTTAGGGTTAGGGTTATATGTCCAATATGGACTAAGGGTTAGGGTTAGGGTTATATGTCCAATATGGACTAAGGGTTAGGGTTAGGGTTATATGTCCAATATGGACTAAGGGTTAGGGTTAGGGTTATATGTCCAATATGGACTTAGGGTTAGGGTTATATGTCCAATATGGACTAAGGGTTAGGGTTAGGGTTATATGTCCAATATGGACTAAGGGTTAGGGTTAGGGTTATATGTCCAATATGGACTTAGGGTTAGGGTTATATGTCCAATATGGACTAAGGGTTAGGGTTAGGGTTATATGTCCAATATGGACTAAGGGTTAGGGTTAGGGTTATATGTCCAATATGGACTAAGGGTTAGGGTTAGGGTTATATGTCCAATATGGACTAAGGGTTAGGGTTAGGGTTATATGTCCAATATGGACTAAGGGTTAGGGTTATATGTCCAATATGGACTAAGGGTTAGGGTTAGGGTTATATGTCCAATATGGACTAAGATAGACAACGAATTAGACTGCCACTGTCATAGCGTTGACTATTAATGTGAAGGAAAAAAGCAATTATAGGCTCCCAAATTAAAACTAAACTGGCGAGTGTGGAGCTTTTCGTAATTGTAAAGGCAAAAAATATAATCCTGCCCTTGACGCCAACTCTTTACCAAAAACACAGAATTTGGGGAATCATTCAGTGCTTGGTGAAAACATATTTTTGTATTTCTGCAAAAGCGAATTGTTATGAAGAGACTGTAGTGGATGTTTTGAAGGCAGGAAAAGTACACTATTGGAACCCTTTTGCCCTCCTTCTCCAGTTGTGTCCGGCTGCGGCACTTAGCCACTGTCCTAGGAATTTAATGTCCTTTGACATGTAGGCCTATTAATAGTGTGACAGACATTATCAGCCACTGTCCTAATTAATGTCCTTTGACATGTAGGCCTATTAATAGTGTGACAGACATTATCAGCCACTGTCCTAATTAATGTCCTTTGACATGTAGGCCTATTAACCCTTTAGGCGCCAGAGGTTTTTTCCTAAAACATTCGATTTTGACATCTTAATTTCAAAAGGCTATAACTTAAAACTGATAAGAGATAGAGACTTACTGTAAATTAGAGAAATATTAAGACTGATCCAAAGTTTATGTAGGGATTAAATTTACCCATCTAATTTGCATATTATGACGTCACACGGCGGCGGCCATCTTGGATTATAGAATTTTTATAAATTGTCACGTTTGAAAGATAAAATGCAGTACTCCCTCCCCAAAAAAACTGTGTATGTACCTTGTGTATGCTATATTGCACAATACTGAATGCTCAGATAAATAGTAAATAGCAACCAAACAGTGTAAATCTTTACTAATAAATGGCAGAACCAAACCGAATGCATGTAGCAGTAGGCTGACCTTTTGCTGTAGAGATTTTCCATTTATTACAGAGGCACTCAGATTCCATATATGGGGCATTTATATGTTATTCTATATATATATCATAAGACTTGTTTAGTTTAAAATCTCATGAGTGAGATGACAAGATGACACGAGAGACAATGTTAGTAGTTTTTTTTTTTTTATTTTTTAGGTTTGTTTGTTTTTTTGGTTGGGTTTTTTTTTTTGAGCTGACAAAGGCTAAAAACTGATGGGAAAAGCGATTTGTCTCATTTGTAACATTTGAAAGATTTTTAAGAACATTCCAGAAATCATCAGAGAAAGAGTGACAGAAAATCTAGGGGCGAATTGGCATTGGAGATATCCAATTGGCTGATCAAAGGGCGTGAGACAATTTTGATACCCCTCCTCATTGATCAACTCAAAGCAGGTGCGACAATACACCGGCATTCCCATCATCTTGCCTAGATAAACTAACGAGCATATTAGCTCCTCTGCCCCGTGCCACACCGCCTCTGTTCCTGCTGGGAGCAGCACGCGCAGATCTGCTGCGCACTTGTGCCGAGTGGAGAGAATTTTCATGGGTAGGACTCTCACTGCGTCTCCTCAACCTGCTTCTACGTTGTCCCCTAGCTCTCCTAGAAACACTTTGACTTCGTGTAACATACCCAGTGGCATTAGACAAAGTCTCCACCACGTTACTGTCTCCGCGATTAGGGAAAGGCACAGTCGGAAAACAAATTAGCTACATGGCTAGCGCAGTAAAAACACTGGACCCCGACTTCACTTCCAGCCTCGTTCCCCACACTACTAACACGCCTGCTTACTCCCTGATAAACATTCTCACCCCATGAAACACTGTTCCCATCGCTGACATTGAGCGAATGAGTATCTACTTTGGCCAAATGATCCAAAGATTGTGCTTGGTGTAGGGCTAAATAATCACTTTGTCCAGCTGCATCACTGCAAGGCAGAGACGCATCTGAAGCGTCGTCGCTAAACGCATCACCGTTATCTTCATCAGATATTCGCCTTCAGAATAAGGGTCTGCGAATAGAAGACCCAACACTTCATTGCAGATAAACTTCTTTGATGCCATTAGACGAAAAACGAAGGCAAACACTCGCTGACGTTGACAATATCGCTCTAATTATATGGCTCGCACGCAAACTAGCTTCGCTTTTGCTCACACTGATTCAACATGCTCTAGCTTGACTATTTTGTATAGAAACATAACGTAATTCTGAGTCAGGGACATAGTATGACATGTCTACCACCTAGTGGAAGGGAGTTCAAACCAAATTTGACACCCTATTTGACAAAATCGACCGTTTTATTCAGTGCGGCATCTTGTCGACTTAAGTCGACAATGGCGCCTAGAGGGTTAATAGTGTGACAGACATTATCAGCCACTGTCCTAGGAATTTAATGTCCTTTGACATGTAGGCCTATTAATAGTGTGACAGACATTATCAGCCACTGTCCTAATTAATGTCCTTTGACATGTAGGCCTATTAATAGTGTGACAGACATTATCAGCCACTGTCCTAATTAATGTCCTTTGACATGTAGGCCTATTAATAGTGTGACAGACATTATCAGCCACTGTCCTAATTAATGTCCTTTGACATATAGGCCTATTAATAGTGTGACAGACATTATCAGCCACTGTCCTAATTAATGTCCTTTGACATGTAGGCCTATTAATAGTGTGACAGACATTATCAGCCACTGTCCTAGGAATTTAATGTCCTTTGACATATAGGCCTATTAATAGTGTGACAGACATTATCAGCCACTGTCCTAATTAATGTCCTTTGACATGTAGGCCTATTAATAGTGTGACAGACATTATCAGCCACTGTCCTAATTAATGTCCTTTGACATGTAGGCCTATTAATAGTGTGACAGACATTATCAGCCACTGTCCTAATTAATGTCCTTTGACATGTAGGCCTATTAATAGTGTGACAGACATTCAGTGGGAGCTGTGTTGTACATTTGACCTCATATAATATATATGTGTGAGATTGATTGCAAAAGACAAGATTCACATTTACAGTAAGACTTCTTTATTGGCAGACATTGACATTGCAGTGCGTAAAGAAAAAAAAAGACAGCACTGCACAGAACAAAGGTAAAATACAGTAAGTAAACATAGGTCAAAAATATAAACATAGGTCATACGGTAAGTAAACAAAAAATATGAACATCTCCCCAAATTCTAAATCCTAACCCTGATCTTCAGCTTCTTCACATTTCCATCTGTCAGGCCACAAATATTCATCCATGTCACACCGGATGTCCTCCCGTGCAAGGCAGCGTGGATAGTATCTTCTGTGGAGTAGAGGACTGCCTAATCCATGCTCTGCAGGAATCTATGTCTTGGCATGCTGCATCCATTGCAGCCAAAAGGGTTACTTGTGTGTGTGGCTCACGGTCATACACCTTCCACCTACAGGAGTGGGGAGTGAGACTATTTGATAGATTCCCATAACAAAGCATTTTCATTAGCATGACAAAAGCAGTTGATAATGTATGAAAAAACTGAGAATTGTACACAATCATTTACATGGATGGACAAAAGCATTTGCAATTTGTTTAATGCAATGAGAAACAGCCTTTTTCATCTGCACAAATGGCATGATGATGTGACAATTGAACAAGAACTTTTGAGAATTTAAATTCTGATGTGAGAAATGTACCAAACCAATTGAGAAAAACTGTAATAAAGTGCATAGAAAGCAAGAGATGTAGTCACAAGGCAAAGCTGTTACAAAGTCAGTATCCAGTCTAAAGTATCCAGTCTAAAGTATCCACTCTAAAGTATTCAGTCTAAAGTCAGTAGCCAGTCTAAAGTATCCAGTCTAAAGTATCCACTCTAAAGTATCCAGTCTAAAGTATTCAGTCTAAAGTCAGTAGCCAGTCTAAAGTATCCAGTCTAAAGTATCCACTCTAAAGTATCCAGTCTAAAGTATTCAGTCTAAAGGCAGTATCCAGTCTAAAGTATCCACTCTAAAGTATCCAGTCTAAAGTATTCAGTCTAAAGTATCCAGTCTAAAGTATCCACTCTAAAGTATCCAGTCTAAAGTATCCAGTCTAAAGGCAGTATCCAGTCTAAAGTATCCAGTCTAAAGGCAGTATCCAGTCTAAAGTATCCACTCTAAAGTATCCAGTCTAAAGTATCCACTCTAAAGTATTCAGTCTAAAGTATTCAGTCTAAAGTATTCAGTCTAAAGTATCCAGTCTAAAGGCAGTATCCAGTCTAAAGTATCCAGTCTAAAGTATCCAGTCTAAAGTATCCACTCTAAAGTATCCAGTCTAAAGTATCCAGTCTAAAGTATCCAGTCTAAAGTATCCACTCTAAAGTATCCACTCTAAAGTATCCACTCTAAAGTATCCACTCTAAAGTATCCAGTCTAAAGGCAGTATCCAGTCTAAAGTCAGTATCCAGTCTAAAGTCAGTATCCAGTCTAAAGTATCCAGTCTAAAGTATCCAGTCTAAAGTCAGTATCCAGTCTAAAGGCAGTATCCAGTCTAAAGTCAGTAGCCAGTCTAAAGTATCCAGTCTAAAGTCAGTATCCAGTCTAAAGTCAGTAGCCAGTCTAAAGTATCCAGTCTAAAGTCAGTACCCAGTCTAAAGTCAGTAGCCAGTCTAAAGTATCCAGTCTAAAGTCAGTACCCAGTCTAAAGTCAGTAGCCAGTCTAAAGTCAGTAGCCAGTCTAAAGTATCCAGTCTAAAGTCAGTAGCCAGTCTAAAGTATCCAGTCTAAAGTATCCAGTCTAAAGTCAGTATCCAGTCTAAAGTCAGTATCCAGTCTAAAGTCAGTATCCAGTCTAAAGTATCCAGTCTAAAGTCAGTATTCAGTCTAAAGTATCCAGTCTAAAGTCAGTAGCCAGTCTAAAGTATCCAGTCTAAAGTATCCAGTCTAAAGTACCCAGTCTAAAGTATCCAGTCTAAAGTCAGTATCCAGTCTAAAGTCAGTATCCAGTCTAAAGTATCCAGTCTAAAGTATCCAGTCTAAAGTACCCAGTCTAAAGTATCCAGTCTAAAGTCAGTATCCAGTCTAAAGTCAGTATCCAGTCTAAAGTCAGTAGCCAGTCTAAAGTCAGTATCCAGTCTAAAGTCAGTAGCCAGTCTAAAGTCAGTAGCCAGTCTAAAGTCAGTATCCAGTCTAAAGTCAGTATCCAGTCTAAAGTCAGTATCCAGTCTAAAGTCAGTATCCAGTCTAAAGTCAGTAGCCAGTCTAAAGTCAGTAGCCAGTCTAAAGTCAGTAGCCAGTCTAAAGTCAGTATCCAGTCTAAAGTATCCAGTCTAAAGTCAGTACCCAGTCTAAAGTCAGTATCCAGTCTAAAGTCAGTAGCCAGTCTAAAGTATCCAGTCTAAAGTATCCAGTCTAAAGTCAGTACCCAGTCTAAAGTCAGTATCCAGTCTAAAGTATCCAGTCTAAAGTATCCAGTCTAAAGTCAGTATCCAGTCTAAAGTATCCAGTCTAAAGTCAGTACCCAGTCTAAAGTCAGTATCCAGTCTAAAGTCAGTAGCCAGTCTAAAGTATCCAGTCTAAAGTATCCAGTCTAAAGTCAGTACCCAGTCTAAAGTCAGTACCCAGTCTAAAGTCAGTATCCAGTCTAAAGTCAGTAGCCAGTCTAAAGTATCCAGTCTAAAGTCAGTAGCCAGTCTAAAGTATCCAGTCTAAAGTATCCAGTCTAAAGTCAGTAGCCAGTCTAAAGTATCCAGTCTAAAGTCAGTATCCAGTCTAAAGTATCCAGTCTAAAGTATCCAGTCTAAAGTATCCAGTCTAAAGTCAGTAGCCAGTCTAAAGTATCCAGTCTAAAGTCAGTATCCAGTCTAAAGTCAGTATCCAGTCTAAAGTATCCAGTCTAAAGTCAGTAGCCAGTCTAAAGTATCCAGTCTAAAGTATCCAGTCTAAAGTCAGTATCCAGTCTAAAGTCAGTATCCAGTCTAAAGTATCCAGTCTAAAGTCAGTATCCAGTCTAAAGTATCCAGTCTAAAGTCAGTAGCCAGTCTAAAGTATCCAGTCTAAAGTATCCAGTCTAAAGTCAGTATCCAGTCTAAAGTCAGTATCCAGTCTAAAGTATCCAGTCTAAAGTCAGTATCCAGTCTAAAGTATCCAGTCTAAAGTCAGTACCCAGTCTAAAGTATCCAGTCTAAAGTCAGTATCCAGTCTAAAGTCAGTATCCAGTCTAAAGTATCCAGTCTAAAGTATCCAGTCTAAAGTCAGTAGCCAGTCTAAAGTATTCAGTCTAAAGTATCCAGTCTAAAGTCAGTAGCCAGTCTAAAGTATCCAGTCTAAAGTATCCAGTCTAAAGTCAGTAGCCAGTCTAAAGTATCCAGTCTAAAGTCAGTATCCAGTCTAAAGTATCCAGTCTAGACTGGATACTTTAGACTGGATACTTTAGACTGGATACTTTAGACTGGCTACTGACTTTAGACTGGATACTGACTTTAGACTGGCTACTGACTTTAGACTGGATACTGACTTTAGACTGGATACTTTAGACTGGATACTTTAAAGTCAGTATCCAGTCTAAAGTCAGTAGCCAGTCTAAAGTATTCAGTCTAAAGTATCCAGTCTAAAGTCAGTAGCCAGTCTAAAGTCAGTATCCAGTCTAAAGTCAGTACCCAGTCTAAAGTCAGTATCCAGTCTAAAGTCAGTAGCCAGTCTAAAGTATTCAGTCTAAAGTATCCAGTCTAAAGTCAGTAGCCAGTCTAAAGTATCCAGTCTAAAGTCAGTATCCAGTCTAAAGTCAGTATCCAGTCTAAAGTCAGTATCCAGTCTAAAGTCAGTACCCAGTCTAAAGTCAGTATCCAGTCTAAAGTCAGTAGCCAGTCTAAAGTATTCAGTCTAAAGTATCCAGTCTAAAGTCAGTAGCCAGTCTAAAGTATCCAGTCTAAAGTATCCAGTCTAAAGTCAGTATCCAGTCTAAAGTCAGTATCCAGTCTAAAGTATCCAGTCTAAAGTCAGTACCCAGTCTAAAGTCAGTATCCAGTCTAAAGTCAGTAGCCAGTCTAAAGTATTCAGTCTAAAGTATCCAGTCTAAAGTCAGTAGCCAGTCTAAAGTATCCAGTCTAAAGTATCCAGTCTAAAGTCAGTATCCAGTCTAAAGTCAGTATCCAGTCTAAAGTCAATTCAACAATATGCATTTACTGCCCTTTGGCTTAGTAAGGCATAAGTATTGCAGCAATGTGGACTTCAATACACGAACGTAACATAACTTACCACCCTTTCTGTCCAGAGAACACAACTGAAGCTTAGAGGATTTAAATACCATAATACCTGAACCACATCTGATACACTATTATAATTATGTGGACTTGCTACCTAGCAAAGCCCACATATTGTTTTTTCCCCGTTTATTATGATTTTTCAACACCCATTTTTGCCTCCGCTACTAGTCCTCAGGCTTTCGAGATAGAGACGCCGTTCAAACTCTAAAACGACCGGCCTGGTTTGAAGATGGTACCTCACATTCGGATTTTCCATATCTCTTGTCGTTTGTCCGTTATTGACGTTTTTCTGTCGTTTTTTGTCACATTGAAATGAATGGTGGAATGTTCAGGCTGATGATGTCACAACACAGTGCTCCACTCTAGCAGCCAGAGTGAGCTCTGCCCTCACTCTAACCTCCACTCACTTTTTGAGGGATTAAAACTGAACCGCTTAACCTATAAACTTGATTTAAACTTTGTCAGAGAGGTCTGGGGTCTGACTGTGACCTGTGTAAATTTCATGTGCCAACTATTTCAACTGTTTGAGATAGGGCAGTTTAAAAATGGTGTCATACAGTCTATGGGATTTTGTCATACATTTCATCATCTTACTCTAACAGCTCAGTGTTTAAACACTGAGTTACCTGTGTTAATTTCATGTGGCAACTATGTAAGCTCTTTGAAACACGACAGTTTAAAAATTGGGCAGCAAATATTGGGGCCAGTTAGAGCTGGACCAACTGCCATTTTTTGAATTTGGAATGCCATGGCTTGCCTAATGTATTGCAATGGGACTCTATTGAGGCTGTTAAGTGTATTGAGTTTATTGAGCTATTAAAAACCATAGACTGTATATAAGAGAACTTGACAAACCCTCCGTGACGTCACGCATAGACTTTCTAAATACCAAAATGAGGCTTTATTTGAAGGTTCAGGGCGCTGCCATCTTAGCCAATGTGTTCGGTGTTCTAAACCCGCCTTCTCACAGCCAGTCCATATATGGTGAAAAAGGTGGTGCCAGGCGGCCGGAAGACCCGCCTTTTGTCTGCCCCTACATGCTAGGCTAGCTCCCGGCTAGCTCCGCCAAATTTCTGACTGACTTGGCTGTTGACCAGAGAGTCGAATTTGATCTACTCTGCTGGTAAGTGCTGAAGTCCATTAATATTTGTAGTAAATTAGTACATTCGATTATTGAGCATGTACGATTTTGAATGATTGATGTTTCTAACTTAATGTAAAACTGTTTCTAGGCATTAGGCTTTATGGTAGTGCTACATTAATGTACGTTAGTGTGGCACATAGTACATATTGTGTGGCACATAGTGCATGTTAATATTTATTATAGAGGTGCCACAGTGTTTTCTTGTATTGACAGACACCCCCATTTAATTCTAGCTGTCATTTTAAAAAGTGTTCTATTTGAGGGTAGAACGCACGAGGCCATCAATAGATATATAGGCTGTGGGTTTGCGCTGATTTTTCAGTTGGCTTACGATACGGAGTAAAATATCGGCCTACTCACAAACGGTGTCTATTTATTCTTTCTGGTGGGTGTATATAACACACTCTTTATATATTGTCACACTCGTGCGTGCGTCCCCATTAGATGTCATTTTGCAACTTTGTAATGGAATGTACAAATATGTAAGGACTGTGTAGCGATCGTTTAAATGTTTACAATATAGCTTACTGTCGCTACTGTTGTTGCTGTGGCTAGCTCCCTGCTAGCTCCCCAAGTCATAGCCTACTTTCACGAATATGTGGGAGACTTTGAGAATTAACTTTTGTCTGACTCCCCACCGATGTGTGTTAATGTTTGACTATTGAATGAATGTGTATTTTACAGTATGTATATCCTCTGTGCGATCCTTCTCTCTTAACGACGTCAGACTAGTCTAGTCTGCCAGACTGAATGAACGGCTGATCAGCAACTTATATAGTTTATCGTTGCCAAGGCAACGGAGTAGTTCATGGCTAGTGACGTCACATGTAAACAAGAATGAATGAATGGGGGAGCCTAATGTAGCGTAGCTGGAGGTGTTCTTGGTCATCTGATACTGACGCTGTGTTTTTATGAATTCAAGATGGTTTTGTAACAATTCTGCTGTGCTGTGATTTTAATACTGAGCTTTTGATGATTGTAACTGTGTAAACTGTGTAAAATATGTGTTTTGTTCAGTTGGCTTACGATACGGAGTAAAATATCAGCCTACTCACAAACGGTGTCTATTTATTCTTTCAGAATATCTACTTTTAAAATATGTCACCCTAGAAGTCTTTTTGCACTTCATATGTGTAACATTAGCGTAAATTAGCAATGCACAGCAACCATGTCGTTTGCAGGCTGTGATCGTTTATGACTATAACTCACTGCTGCTTCAAATCGATGTTGTGGTTGTTTCATTTTTCGTCGTCAACGTTGCCCGTTTGCACACAATTTAATGGGAGATGTCTTAACTGTAGTGCATTGCGTTTGGCATTACCGTATGTGCTCATAATACCTTCACATTGAATTTGGTCTGTTGTCATTTGATTGAAACCTTACTATTAACGTAGCCTGTTTCATCCGTCTTTTTGATGTGTGAAGCTGTAATAGTCATTTTGGCTGCTGCTGATGTAGTCTTGCTAGTTTATTAGGTGTACACTGTGGACTTTAGAAATGAAGGTGTGCATCCTGGTGCACCTGCCGGAGCTCAAATGCATGTAATGTACAAATGTATTCAAAGTGACTGAGGGCAATCCAACATGGAAGACAGAACATGAACAAGAACAATATTACTTATGTAGCAAATACAATTGCATATATCAAATGCACAAATGTCACATAATATTCCACATTATGAAAACATACACAAATATCAAATACAGCTATACCTCATGTCTCAAAAACTTAAACAGCTAATAATTATGACTACTCTTGTATTTCTAGAAACCAATTTAACATCGCAAATAGCTACAGAAACTAGCATCGCATTAAAACACTGCCAGTAGAATTGCATTTAATTACATTAATGCAGAATGTAACAATAAACTCTTGATCACATAGTAATGGGCAAATAATTGTTATATCAGCCTTTATATCAAGGAAAAACAACTTCATTTCCGCATCTCTCACCAAACGTATATATCAGGGAAATTACTTTTCATATTAGTGTAGGGGGATTGTTCTGAATCTGACTATATCAAACCCACAGGTGTGGTTTTTCAGTGGCTTAGCAAATTACAGCGATTACTTTTTTTGCATATGCTTAAAATGTAGTAGTGTGTATTGATGTTATTGTTTTTACTGTAGATGTAGTAGTGTGTATTGGTGTTATTGTTTTTACTGTAGATGTAGTAGTGTGTATTGGTGTTATTGTTTTAACATTTCCTTTTTTTGTAGCTCCAACTGTATGGATTCAAAGGGAAAGCTACATTCACTGTTGAGGGGAGGCTACAAGGAGGTCCCTAGACACCGACCTGGGACTTAATACCTAGATGAGGTGATTTGGCGGGGGTGGACTGGGATGGCATTGCGTCCTCCTGTTTTTCTCCCAGGCCTTACGAGGAATAACAGTCTCAGATGTCCTGCTCATCCACTACGCTGGGAATGATCTTGGACAAGTGAAGAGTGTTCATCCTAGAGATGAAGCAGGACTTGTGTGATGTCCATCGGCAGTGATACCATCACCCAGCGTCTCTGATGGAGATCCGCAGACCCAAGGAAGATCAAGGGGTGATTTTTATATGATAACATTAAATATAAGGACAGCACATGTTTGGAGCTGGTTGACAAAACACATTTTTCTCCCACGACACCGCTATTGTGATTATTTACACTGAAATCACACTTGAAATGTATATGGAATTTGTAATATTATATTCATTAAACCAAGAATGAATAAAATCAAAATTACATTTCTATTTCAACCCAAACTATCAAAAATCTGAGTTTTGGTAATAGCAGGAAGAATAAGTATTTAATGTGTCAACATTTTTCCAAGTTTTTTTCAGGAACTGACAGGACATTTTGACCAGATCTTGATATTTGGCCACACATGTAAAGAAACAAGAACATTTAAGTTAATAAATAAAGTTATGTGTAATATAGTGATATGGTTAATAAATAAAGTTATGTGTAATATAGTGATATGGTTAATAAATAAAGTTATGTGTAATATAGCGAAATGGCAGGGTGGAAAGTATCAAATGTAGCCAGAAAAGCAGTAAACAAAAGTGCTACACAAAAACATCTCAAGATGGTAACGGCAAAGGGCAGCTGTGGCCTAATAAAGTCAAGTGCTACACAACACCCAAAAACATTAGCTGAGTTAGCCGAGTGACGCTGTTAGCACAGTTAGCTACTTAGCCTTGTTAACACTGTTAGCATAGTTAGCATTGTTAGCATTATTGCTACAGACATTTGCTGAGCTAGCCGGGTAACACAGTTAGCATAGTTACAGTTTTTCTCAATGGCTTAAACACATTTTCTGAAAACATGCCTCATACTCTCAGAACTCTACACACAAATAAAAAAACACACACACACAATGGGCAAAACCCCTCACTTCTCTTGCAAAATGAAACTTTGCATTCAAAACAGCATTATTTCTTCTCTAAATGCTATTTTGTTGTCAAATGACAAACACAAACCATCATATGAATAGACATTTATAACAACCAGTTGAACACTGATGTGCTAAATGTAAAACACTATGATAAATGGAAAACACTTCTTTTCCATTCATGATAATGATTTAGGCCTTTTTTTGTTACAGACAGTACATACATAAGTGTGCTATATTTTAGAATATTGTTTTTATACTCAGAACGCACATAAACATTGTTACAAATATATTTTATTTTTCCCACAAAAACAGTGTACACATTTTGCATCCCAATCAACACAAAGCTGCACCTATAGTGGTCTACATGCAACACAACAGAAGAATTTACTGTAGCCTATACAGTTACACAAAAGATTACGCTGCATCCTTTCTTCTGTTTTTGTGTGGCCACAGCACCTCATCCACATCACATGCAATGTTTTTCCTGGCCTAGCAGCGAATCCATCCATGAAAAGCATCAATTGCTATATTTCCACATGCGTCTTCCATAGCTTAGAGAAAGGGTATACGCATTTGTGGATTTTGGTCATACACTTTCATCTCCAGTCAAAAAAATCCCCAATTGTGTTGAGGATTGTAGAATATGGAGAGAGATATGTAAACAACTAAACAACTACTGTAAAATAATTTCGTTGACCAAATGGTCAACTAAAATGACTCTGATCTCATCAGAGATTACTGTCCTTTTTCGTCCTCGTCGGTGTCCTCCCCGTCCTCCTCCTCTTACTCTCACTCCTCTAGCTGTGGCTCTGCCTCTTCCAAAGCTCTGATAGCTAATTGTAAAGCTGTGTGACAGGTGTTTGCCGATGTGATGAGTCAGTGTGCATAATAGGGCAATTGACTTAAGAATGTTGAATCACTGTGTGTTCCTTGTGAAAACAAGAGATTTCTGTCATGAAAATTGTGCCAAACGCAGAGAATTGTCTATAGTGTTTTGAAAAAAGTGTGTTTTAGAACTGCAATTTGAGTGTAAAGCAGGAATTGTCTTTAGAGTTTAGCAGAATTGGTTCATGGGGTTGGTGCATGAGTTACATGTTGTGGTCGTTGTGTCTGAAGTACAAGGAATTGTGTTTAAACAATTGAGAAAAACTGTAACACCGTTAGCATAGTTAGCATAGTTAGCATTGTTAGCATAACTGCGAAAAGCAGTAACTGAGCTAGCTGAGAAACAGTTATTACTGTAAAGTTAGCTACTTAGCCTTGTTAGTATAGTTAGCATTACTGCTTAAAACATTAGCTGAGCTACCTGAGTAACATAGTTAGTATAATTAGCATTGTTAGCATAGTTAGCATTGTTAGCATAACTGCGAAAATCAGTAACTGAACTAGCTGAGAAACACAGTTATTAAAATTAGCTACTTAGCCTTGTTAGCATTGTTAGCATCGTTAGCATAACTGCTAACATCATCAGATGAGAGAACTTAGTAATGTTGTTACCACAGTTAGCTACTTAGCATTGTTAGCAATAGCATTAGCAAGACCACATTTTGCATTTTCTGCGGGAATGCAATCTAGTTACACTTAGCTGACACTCTTATCCAGAGCAACTTACAGATATTTACAGGGTTTCAGTTCCAGTCCCTGGAGCAGTGTGGGGTTAGATGCCTTGCTCAAGCTCATCTCAACCATGTATAGGGTGGGATTCGAACCGGCAACCTTCCGATCGCAAGACCAACTCCAAGAGAGAGAGAGAGAGAGAGAGAGATAGATATCTGGGATGGGAAACCAGGTGCTATATCTCTAGATCACTGGAGGTGTGTGATGAGAGGGGTGTGTGTGTGATGAGAGGGGTGTGTGTGTGTAACAGGAGGGGTGTGTGTGTGATGAGAGGGGTGTGTGTGTGTAACAGGAGGGGTGTGTGTGTGATGAGAGGGGTGTGTGCGTGTAACAGGAGGGGTGTGTGTGTTGGGAAACCAGGAGCTATATCTCTGGATCACTGGAGGTGTGTGATGAGAGGGGTGTGTGTGTGTAACAGGAGGGGTGTGTGTGTTGGTGTGTGCTATATCTCTGGATCACTGGAGGTGTGTGATGAGAGGGGTGTGTGCGTAACAGGTGGGGTGTGTGTGTGATGAGAGGGGTGTGTGTGTGTAACAGGAGGGGTGTGTGTGATGAGAGGGGTGTGTGTGTAACAGGTGGGGTGTGTGTGTGATGAGAGGGGTGTGTGTGTGTAACAGGAGGGGTGTGTGTGATGAGAGGGGTGTGTGTGTAACAGGAGGGGTGTGTGTGTTGGTGTGTGCTATATCTCTGGACCACTGGAGGTGTGTGATGAGAGGGGTGTGTGCATAACAGGTGGGGTGTGTGTGTGATGAGAGGGGTGTGTGTGTGTAACAGGAGGGGTGTGTGTGATGAGAGGGGTGTGTGTGTAACAGGTGGGGTGTGTGTGTGATGAGAGGGGTGTGTGTGTGTAACAGGAGGGGTGTGTGTGATGAGAGGGGTGTGTGTGTAACAGGAGGGGTGTGTGTGTTGGTGTGTGCTATATCTCTGGACCACTGGAGGTGTGTGATGAGAGGGGTGTGTGCGTAACAGGTGGGGTGTGTGTGTGATGAGAGGGGTGTGTGTGTGTAACAGGAGGGGTGTGTGTGATGAGAGGGGTGTGTGTGTAACAGGAGGGGTGTGTGTGTTGGTGTGTGCTATATCTCTGGACCACTGGAGGTGTGTGATGAGAGGGGTGTGTGCGTAACAGGTGGGGTGTGTGTGTGATGAGAGGGGTGTGTGTGTGTAACAGGAGGGGTGTGTGTGATGAGAGGGGTGTGTGTGTAACAGGAGGGGTGTGTGTGTTGGTGTGTGCTATATCTCTGGACCACTGGAGGTGTGTGATGAGAGGGGTGTGTGCGTAACAGGTGGGGTGTGTGTGTGATGAGAGGGGTGTGTGTGTGTAACAGGAGGGGTGTGTGTGATGAGAGGGGTGTGTGTGTAACAGGAGGGGTGTGTGTGTTGGTGTGTGCTATATCTCTGGACCACTGGAGGTGTGTGATGAGAGGGGTGTGTGTGTGTAACAGGAGGGGTGTGTGTGATGAGAGGGGTGTGTGTGTAACAGGAGGGGTGTGTGTGTTGGTGTGTGTGTAACAGGAGGGGTGTGTGTGTTGGTGTGTGTGTAACAGGAGGGGTGTGTGTGTTGGTGTGTGCTATATCACCACTCAGTCCATCACAAAGGGTCACATGAGTCACCCATCCATAGGTGCATCCGACTGTATTACTGTTAGCATAGTTAGCATTGTTAGCAATGCATCCGACTGTATTAAAACGCTTAGCTAGCCGGGTAACACAGTTAGCGTAGTTAGCACTGTTAGCATAATTAGCATTGTTAGCAATGCATCCGACTGTATTAAAACGTGCAGTCAGAGGTGCATTCTGGGCTGAAAGTGTTGCATGATGGTTAGAAATTGTGTCTTGAGACTTGAAATGTGTGAGGATGGCCGCATTTGACTTGAGCTAGACGTTTGCATGCGGATGCATCCGTTTGCAGCCTGACGCTGAA
This sequence comes from Coilia nasus, assembly GCA_027475355.1. Taxonomy (NCBI): domain Eukaryota; kingdom Metazoa; phylum Chordata; class Actinopteri; order Clupeiformes; family Engraulidae; genus Coilia; species Coilia nasus. Next base: position 1,710,742 of record CM050198.1, read on the forward strand.
AATGTTGCATTGTGGTTAGAAATTGTGTCCGACATGCCCGAAATGTGTGAGGTTGTCACGAGTTGTCACAACAATGCGACCATGACACATGACCCGAAAACTCGCGGGAGCATGACGCTTACAGACAAATCGTACAGACCTTTGCAGTTGCCTCCACACAACTGCAAGTGGCTAGCTAACGCCTCCTCGGTGATGCTACTATGCCATGGTTGGTTAAAAGTTCACTGACGTCTGTGCACGTGCATTGTCCGGTGCTCCCCGACTGGACTTGTCATCTAAAGTGTACGTTATTGTACTCCAATTTGAAGATATATCTCTTCTCTTTATTTTTACCTTGTTCTGATGGTTTATCCGACGCTGTCAAGCCCGGCCCATTATTTATTTAATTATTAATCCCATTTCTATTTCATTGTTCGTGTGATATACCTACTTATGGTCTTTGTTTTATGGTTTTGCTGTCTTAGTTTTCATGTTTGTGTTGTGGAGCACTTTGGGGCAACTCGTTTTGTTCCAATGTTAATCTAAACAATAAGAAAGACTGGACTTGAATTAAACTCTCAGTGCACCCCACTACAACCATAGACTGTAGAGGACTACAACCCCCGCCCTCCCTCTCCACACATGACTTGTGTGTCATCTGCTACGATGATCGGGGAGGCGCGAGCTCAGTCTCGTTAGAATTTGTGTTCGACTTTATTTTCCTCATTTAATGCCCACCCCTGCTGTGACCAGCAATTCTCGTTGACGTATGCAGCCAGTTGCAGACGGGCGGACTCGAATCTCGAACGAGCCTGATGTCACCAAAATGCAACCTTGTCACATGACCTGAAAAGATTTGTGGGAACAAGACGCTTACAGACAAATCTTACAGACCCTTGCAGTTGCTTCCACACAACGGCAAGTAGCTAGCTAACGCCTCCGTAGTGACGCAGCGTTGCTGTGATTGGTTGATAGAGAGAGAGAGAGAGCTAGCTAATGCCTCCGTAGTGACGCAGCGTTGCTGTGATTGGTTGATAGAGAGAGAGAGAGAGAGAGCTAGCTAACGCCTCCGTAGTGACGCAGCGTTGCTGTGATTGGTTGATAGAGAGAGAGAGAGAGAGAGCTAGCTAACGCCTCCGTAGTGACGCAGTGTTGCTGTGATTGGTTAGAAGTTCACTGACATTGAGTGTGCTCTCCCTCTGAAATTGTCATCTAAAGTGTACGTTATTTAAAACCAATTTGTCATCTAAAGTGTACGTTATTTAAAACCAAATTGTCATCTAAAGTGTATGTTATTTAAAACCAAATTGTCATCTAAAGTGTACGTTATTTAAAACCAAATTGTCATCTAAAGTGTACATTATTTAAAAACAATTTGTCATCTAAAGTGTGCGCTATTTAAAACCAAATTGTCATCTAAAGTGTACGTTATTTAAAACCAATTTGAAGACTTATCTTTTCTCTCTGTTTTAGCTTGTTCTGAGGGTGTCTGACGCTATCAAGCCTGGCCTTTTATTTATTTAATTATTAATCTCATTTTTATGTCATTGTCAATATTATTAGCCTGGCTATCGCGACTTGTCAATGCTCTGCGAGCATTGGTCTGGCCAAGCTGTGTTGTAAACCCATTTCTCAGAAGGCGGGCTTAACCCGCCTCTTTCAAATGCCTCTGTTTCCTACTGGACGAAGCTTCAATCAATCACACCCCTCTGCCCTCTGACGTATACCCAGCAAAAGAACCTGCTTGATCCAAACAAAAAGTAGTAGTAGCCTGTAGTCATATAGAAATGGCGTTAAATGATTTTTGTCGGGCTTGTGAGGTGAACATGAGAGTGGCTGGTGTTGGTCATTTAATATTGATATTCGAAAAACGAATCAGTGCGATCAAAGGCGAAATGACCACAACAACAGCGTTCTCGCAAAGCCCAATCGACTTGGCTACCAGCGGGGCTAACTGCTAAATTAAACTTTTACCGAAGCCGGTCGGTAGCATTGCGAAAACGTCCTTTCCCGCAACAAATGCTTCAAGGGCTGCCCTTTGCTGTATTTTCAGAGAGAACTTCCCTTTGAATTCGTCCAAAACAGCAGCTACAGCTGCATTGAAATCTTGCGTTTGCTTTACGTTCGCCATGTTGACAGTGACTGAGATAGATTTCCGGTTTCCAAACTACTGCGTCATTGTCATTTTGAAATGCTCGATTTTCATTGGCCCCATATTTCTGCCGGAGCAGAAATGGTTTAGATAGGCAGCTTGGCCAGACTGACTTGCTCGTGAAATGAAAATGCAGCGTCATAGGCAGTATGGGCACACCCAGGCTAAATATTATATACCTACTTATGGTCTTTGTTTAATGGTTTTGCTGTCTTAGTGTTCATGTTGGTGTTGTGGAGCACTTTGGGGCAACTCGTTTTGTTTAAATGTGTTGCTATGGCGTCAGCAGTGGAGCACTTGGGGCGATAGGCAAACTGGTATGGGTCCAGAGTAGTGGGAAGGCTGGATGTTACATGGGCCTTGACCAACCTTTCAAAGCACTTCATCATTATTGGAGTGAGTGCTATGGGTCTGTAGTCGTTTAGTGATGAGGCTGGGGAGTTCTTTGGTAGTGGTACGACGGTGGTGGCTTCGAAGCTTTCTAGTATGATGGCTTGGCTTAGGGAGATGTTGAAAATATCTGTGAGGACATCCGTGAGTGAGTCTGCAGTCTCTGAGCACACGACCGGGTATGTTGTCTGGACCTGAGGCTTTTCTGGGGTTCACCTTGAGTAGGGTCCTCCGCACGTCCACTGGGTCCAGTTGGAGTGGTGTGTTGTCCGGGCCAGTAGGGGCTTTTGTTGGGGTGGTGGTGGTGTTGGGGTGGTGGTGTGTTGGGGTGGTGGTGTTGGGGGTGGTGGTGTGTTGAGGTGGTGGTGTGTTGGAGTGGTGTGTTGTCCGGGCCAGTAGGGGCTTTTGTTGGGGTGGTGGTGTTTTCTTCGAACCGGCTGAAGAAGGTGTTGTGGAAGTCTGTGTTGAGGAAGTCTGTGTTGTCCTTGCACGGCAGGGGGGTTGGCTTGGACTGGATGCCTTGCCACAGGCGTCTGGGGTCTTTTGTGTCGTTGAAGTGTGAGTGAAATGCACTTGAGCAAGGCATCTAACCCTGTAAATATCTGTAAGTCGATCTGGATAAGAGCGTCAGCTAAGTGTAGTATATAATAATATATAATATAATAATACATAAATAAAAATTACATTACACTTAGCTGACGCTCTTATCCAGAGGGACTTACAGATATTTACAGGGTTTCAGTTCCAGTCCCTGGAGCAGCGTGGGGTTAGATGCCTTGCTCAAGGGCATCTCAACCATGGGTAGGGCAGGATTCGAACCAGCCTTCCGATTGCAAGACCAACTCCCTAACCACTAGACCACAGCTGCCATATATAATAATATATAATATAATAATAATCAGCTAAGTGTAATATATAATAATAGATAATATAATAATAATCAGCTAAGTGTAATATATAATAATATATAATATAATATTAATCAGCTAAGTGTAATATATAATAATATATAATATAATAATAATCAGCTAAGTGTAATATATAATAATATATAATATAATAATAATCAGCTAAGTGTAGTATATAATAATATGTAATATAATAATAATCAGCTAAGTGTAATATATAATAATAGATAATATAATAATAATCAGCTAAGTGTAATATATAATAATATATAATATAATAATAATCAGCTAAGTGTAATATATAATAATATATAATATAATATTAATCAGCTAAGTGTAATATATAATAATATATAATATAATAATAATCAGCTAAGTGTAATATATAATAATATATAATATAATAATAATCAGCTAAGTGTAATATATAATAATATATAATATAATAATAATCAGCTAAGTGTAGTATATAATAATATATAATATAATAATAATCAGCTAAGTGTAATATATAATAATATATAATATAATATTAATCAGCTAAGTGTAATATATAATAATATATAATATAATAATAATCAGCTAAGTGTAATATATAATAATATATAATAATAATCAGCTAAGAGTAGTATATAATAATATATAATATAATAATAATCAGCTAAGTGTAATATATAATAATATATAATAATAATCAGCTAAGTGTAGTATATAATAATATATAATATAATAATAATCAGCTAAGTGTAATATATAATAATATATAATAATAATCAGCTAAGTGTAGTATATAATAATATATAATATAATAATAATCAGCTAAGTGTAATATATAATAATATATAATATAATAATAATCAGCTACGTGTAATATATAATAATATATAATATAATAATAATCAGCTAAGTGTAGTATATAATAATATATAATATAATAATAATCAGCTAAGTGTAATATATAATAATATATAATATAATAATAATCAGCTAAGTGTAGTATATAATAATATATAATATAATAATAATCAGCTACGTGTAATATATAATAATATATAATATAATAATAATCAGCTAAGTGTAGTATATAATAATATATAATATAATAACAATCAGCTAAGTGTAATATATAATAATAGATAATATAATAATAATCAGCTAAGTGTAATATATAATAATATATAATATAATAACAATCAGCTAAGTGTAATATATAATAATATATAATATAATATTAATCAGCTAAGTGTAATATATAATAATATATAATATAATAACAATCAGCTAAGTGTAATATATAATAATATATAATATAATAATAATCAGCTAAGTGTAATATATAATAATATATAATATAATAACAATCAGCTAAGTGTAATATATAATAATATATAATATAATAATAATCAGCTAAGTCTAGTATATAATAATATATAATATAATAACAATCAGCTAAGTGTAATATATAATAATATATAATATAATAATAATCAGCTAAGTGTAATATATAATAATATATAATATAATAACAATCAGCTAAGTGTAGTATATAATAATATATAATATAATAATAATCAGCTAAGTGTAATATATAATATAATAATAATCAGCTAAGTGTAATATATAATAATATATAATATAATAATAATCAGCTAAGTGTAATATATAATAATATATAATATAATATAATAATAATCAGCTAAGTGTAATATATAATAATATATAATATAATAATAATCAGCTAAGTGTAATATATAATAATATATAATATAATAATAATCAGCTAAGTGTAATATATAATAATATATAATATAATAATAATCAGCTAAGTGTAATATATAATAATATATAATATAATAATAATCAGCTAAGTGTAGTATATAATAATATATAATATAATATTAATCAGCTAAGTGTAATATATAATAATATATAATATAATAACAATCAGCTAAGTGTAATATATAATAATATATAATATAATAATAATCAGCTAAGTGTAATATATAATAATATATAATATAATAACAATCAGCTAAGTGTAATATATAATAATATATAATATAATAATAATCAGCTAAGTGTAGTATATAATAATATATAATATAATAACAATCAGCTAAGTGTAATATATAATAATATATAATATAATAATAATCAGCTAAGTGTAATATATAATAATATATAATATAATAACAATCAGCTAAGTGTAGTATATAATAATATATAATATAATAATAATCAGCTAAGTGTAATATATAATAATATATAATATAATAATAATCAGCTAAGTGTAATATATAATAATATATAATATAATATTAATCAGCTAAGTGTAATATATAATAATATATAATAATAATCAGCTAAGTGTAATATATAATAATATATAATATAATAATAATCAGCTAAGTGTAATATATAATAATAGATAATATAATAATAATCAGCTAAGTGTAATATATAATAACATATAATATAATATTAATCAGCTAAGTGTAATATATAATAATATATAATATAATAATAATCAGCTAAGTGTAATATATAATAATATATAATAATAATCAGCTAAGTGTAATATATAATAATATATAATATAATAATAATCAGCTAAGTGTAATATATAATAACATATAATATAATAATAATCAGCTAAGTGTAGTGTAATGTAATGCAATGGTAACTGTAACATCCTCCATACGCTTGGATAAGTATGCAGATATATATATATATAGAGAGAGAGAGAGAGAGAGAGAGAGAGAGAGAGAGAGAGAGAGAGAGAGAGAGAGAGAGAGAGAGAGAGAGAGAGAGAGAGAGAGAGAGAGAGAGAGAGAGAGAGAGAGAGAGAGAGAGAGAGAGAGATAGATAGATAGATAGATAGATAGATAGATAGATAGATAGATAGATAGTGGATAAGTATGCAGTCACATACCCTGAAAACAGACCAGTCTGTGCAGTCGTGTGTGTGTGTGTGCAGTCGTGTGTGTGTGTGTGTGCAGTCGTGTGTGTGTGCAGTCGTGTGTGTGTGTGTGTCTGTGCAGTCGTGTGTGTGTGTGTGTGTGTGTGTCTGTGCAGTCGTGTGTGTCTGTGCAGTCGTGTGTGTGTGTGTGTGTGTGTGTGCAGTCGTGTGTGTGTGTAATGAAGACAAAAACAAGACTAAAACAACCCTACCCAGTAGTGTCTATAGGCGCTTTCACACTGCCCAGTTTACCGGTAATTTCAGCCGAAATTTGTGGGTCGTCTGTTGCGTTCACAGTGCCGACATGGGGTGGCGTGTCCAAACAATACACCAATTCCACCCACCTCGGACCCTACACTTTTTTGCGACATGGGGCGAGCATGAACACGAGCCGAGGCGAGACGGGGCGCAGGGTGTGGTATGGTGACATTTCACAACTGCCACCACCCACCGTCGGGACTTTTAAAACAGCTGAGCAGAACTACAAAAACACCAACAAGAAGTTCAGAGGCAAACCGCAAACTGTCTTTCCAAATATGCTGTTTATTTGGCCTAAATCATATAACTCACCCAACTTAATACCAACGTACCAACCAACGTAATTTGTTTTTAATTTAGATGCTGTACATGTCTGTTGGCCAACAGCTTTATCATGTAGCCTAAATGTGCAAGGAATAATATCCCCCATTTCGGTGTTGTTTGAAAGTGCATGATTTTGAGTAAAAAAAATTGCGAGTTCACTTCCTGTTACCCCGGTAGTCGTAGCGTCATTTTAAACTCCGTGGTCGCGGGAAACTTTTTTTTTAGAAACACAAAACAATGACATGACAATGGAAACGGTAGGGTAAATGCTGCCGAACATTTTATGTTAAATAAACAGCATATTTTGAGAGACAAATCATTGTGTTGTGTGCCTTTTAACCAGGAGAGTAAAATGTTTGAAAACTGTAGCGTGATGTTTGATGAGGAAACATGTTTTGTTAAGGAAACATATGTCCAGAGCGCATCCATCAATATATCTCCATATATTGTGAATATCCTGAAATATGTTACTGCAAATATCCCCACAAAGACCACTATCGCCCAGTGCATCTTCACCCTAAGTGTTGTGGGCTTTTTTGACGTGGGCGAAAATGTGTGGATAGAGTAAATTATTTAATGATAGCGCTATAGTTCACCTGATGGTGCCGTGTACAAATAGCTACAGTAAATCGGCATCAAATGTATTCTTTGCAAATATTTGCAATCCCATATAAGCATCTAGGTGCAGTAAAGTACCATGTCATTTGCCCTTGAATGGTTGTGCAAAGAGCCAGCAACAACTCTGTGTGTCCCGCCATGGTTGTTTTAAAAAACTGAATGAAAACTTTGCAGACAGGTGTATTTACGATGCACGGGTCATTCACGTCAGTGTACACGCCCAGCAATATGCATGGCGTAATGTTACAGTGCCACTGGGCTACGCCTTCTCAACCCACCTTTTCAGAAGAGGGTTCAAAAACACGCCGTGCATGCACACTGCCGTTCCGGGGTAAATTAGCGTGTTGTACCGTGTCGCCACCCCATGTCGTGCAGTGTGAAAACGCCTTATGTGTGTGTGTGATTTAGAAAACAACCCTCCCCAGTAATGTGTGTGTGTGTGTGTGTGTGATTTAGAAAACAACCCTATCCAGCAGTGTGTGTGTGTGATTTAGAAAAGCCACAACCCTCACCAGTAATGTGTGTATGTGTGTGTGTGTGTGTGTGTGTGTGTGTGTGTGTGATTTAGAAAAGCCACAACCCTCACCAGTAATGTGTGTGTGTGTGTGTGTGTGTGTGTGTGATTTAGAAAAGCCACAACCCTCCCCAGTAGTGTGTGTGTGTGTGTGCGTGTGTGTGATTTAGTAATGCCACAACTTTCCCTGCCCGACACACTGCTGCAGGTTTATAAAACAACGCTTTATTTAGTCTTCTAGTGCGTTACAAATGCGTTAGAAAAGCGCTACAAATGCCTAATACATATTACCAGTAGTGCACTCTCTTCAGTAACAAACCCTGCCTTCAAAACCTTTATAAATCCTTTTCAAAGTGTTTGCACCTGTGAACGCAGCCCCCCCCAACCACACTATCAATCTTTAGTCTCCTCATGGGGTAACCATGGCGATGACCTGTGACCCACCCCCAGAATCTTTTTTTATCAGGTAACCATGGAGATGACCTCTGACCCACCCCCAGAATCTTTTTTATCACGTAATCATGGAGATGACCTGTGACCCACCCCCAGAATCTTTTTTATCAGGTAACCATGGAGATGACCTGTGACCCACCCCCAGAATCTTTTTTATCACGTAAACATGGAGATGACCTGTGACCCGGCCCACCTTTAAACTCTTGTCATGGGTAACCATGGAGATGACCTGTGAGCCCCCCGCCCTTTAGAATCTGCTGGTCAGGTAACCATGGAGACGACCTGTGACCCGCCCATTACTGTCTTGTCATCAGGTGACCATGGTGATGGATGACAGACTCCATGGCCATCTTGTAACCGTGGTGGCGACGACTCCATCTTGGCTGAAACATCATCTTCTCCCTCTCACAAATCACTGGAGTGTGTGTGTGATTTAGAAAAGCCACAACCCTCACCAGTAATGTGTGTGTGTGTGTCAGTAGTAGGGGTGGAAGAGTCTCGGAGGAACACACACTCATGGCCGTGTGTGTGTGTGTGTGTGTGTGTGTCAGTAGTAGGGGTGGAAGAGTCTCTCGGAGGAACACACACTCATGGCCGTGTGTGTGTGTGTGTGTGTCAGTAGTAGGGGTGGGAGAGTCGGAGGAACACACACTCATGGCCGTGTGTGTGTGTGTGTGTGTGTCAGTAGTAGGGGTGGAAGAGTC
>CM050198.1:1732500-1735000 GCA_027475355.1 Coilia nasus
TAATGTATGTGTTATATATGTGTATGTAATGTAATGTAATGTATGTGTTATATATGTGTATGTAATGTAATGTATGTGTTATATATGTGTATGTAATGTAATGTAATGTATGTGTTATATATGTGTATGTAATGTAATGTAATGTATGTGTTATATATGTGTATGTAATGTAATGTATGTGTTATATATGTGTATGTAATGTAATGTATGTGTTATATATGTGTATGTAATGTAATGTAATGTATGTGTTATATATGTGTATGTAATGTAATGTAATGTATGTGTTATATATGTGTATGTAATGTAATGTAATGTATGTGTTATATATGTGTATGTAATGTAATGTATGTGTTATATATGTGTATGTAATGTAATGTAATGTATGTGTTATATATGTGTATGTAATGTAATGTAATGTATGTGTTATATATGTGTATGTAATGTAATGTATGTGTTATATATGTGTATGTAATGTAATGTATGTGTTATATATGTGTATGTAATGTAATGTAATGTATGTGTTATATATGTGTATGTAATGTAATGTAATGTATGTGTTATTTATGTGTATGTAATGTAATGTATGTGTTATATATGTGTATGTAATGTAATGTATGTGTTATATATGTGTATGTAATGTAATGTAATGTATGTGTTATATATGTGTATGTAATGTAATGTATGTGTTATATATGTGTATGTAATGTAATGTAATGTATGTGTTATATATGTGTATGTAATGTAATGTATGTGTTATATATGTGTATGTAATGTAATGTAATGTATGTGTTATATATGTGTATGTAATGTAATGTAATGTATGTGTTATATATGTGTATGTAATGTAATGTATGTGTTATATATGTGTATGTAATGTAATGTATGTGTTATATATGTGTATGTAATGTAATGTAATGTATGTGTTATATATGTGTATGTAATGTAATGTAATGTATGTGTTATATATGTGTATGTAATGTAATGTATGTGTTATATATGTGTATGTAATGTAATGTATGTGTTATATATGTGTATGTAATGTAATGTAATGTATGTGTTATATATGTGTATGTAATGTAATGTATGTGTTATATATGTGTATGTAATGTAATGTAATGTATGTGTTATATATGTGTATGTAATGTAATGTATGTGTTATATATGTGTATGTAATGTAATGTAATGTATGTGTTATATATGTGTATGTAATGTAATGTATGTGTTATATATGTGTATGTAATGTAATGTATGTGTTATATATGTGTATGTAATGTAATGTATGTGTTATATATGTGTATGTAATGTGATGTAATGTATGTGTTATATATGTGTATGTAATGTAATGTAATGTATGTGTTATATATGTGTATGTAATGTAATGTATGTGTTATATATGTGTATGTAATGTAATGTAATGTATGTGTTATATATGTGTATGTAATGTATGTGTTATATATGTGTATGTAATGTAATGTATGTGTTATATATGTGTATGTAATGTAATGTATGTGTTATATATGTGTATGTAATGTAATTTATGTGTTATATATGTGTATGTAATGTAATGTAATGTATGTGTTATATATGTGTATGTAATGTAATGTAATGTATGTGTTATATATGTGTATGTAATGTAATGTAATGTATGTGTTATATATGTGTATGTAATGTAATGTATGTGTTATATATGTGTATGTAATGTAATGTAATGTATGTGTTATATATGTGTATGTAATGTAATGTATGTGTTATATATGTGTATGTAATGTAATGTAATGTATGTGTTATATATGTGTATGTAATGTAATGTAATGTATGTGTTATATATGTGTATGTAATGTAATGTATGTGTTATATATGTGTATGTAATGTAATGTATGTGCTATATATGTGTATGTAATGTAATGTAATGTATGTGTTATATATGTGTATGTAATGTAATGTATGTGTTATATATGTGTATGTAATGTAATGTAATGTATGTGTTATATATGTGTATGTAATGTAATGTATGTGTTATATATGTGTATGTAATGTAATGTAATGTATGTGTTATATATGTGTATGTAATGTAATGTAATGTATGTGTTATATATGTGTATGTAATGTAATGTAATGTATGTGTTATATATGTGTATGTAATGTAATGTATGTGTTATATATGTGTATGTAATGTAATGTAATGTATGTGTTATATATGTGTATGTAATGTAATGTAATGTATGTGTTATATATGTGTATGTAATGTAATGTAATGTATGTGTTATATATGTGTATGTAATGTAATGTATGTGTTATATATGTGTATGTAATGTAATGTATGTGTTATATATGTGTATGTAATGTAATGTAATGTATGTGTTATATATGTGTATGTAATGTAATGTAATGTATGTGTTATATATGTGTATGTAATGTAATGTATGTGTTATATATGTGTATGTAATGTAATGTAATGTATGTGTTATATATGTGTATGTAATGTAATGTAATGTATGTG
>CM050198.1:1740000-1742500 GCA_027475355.1 Coilia nasus
CTTCATTAAACTAGCTTCTTTATTAAACTACCTTCTTTATTATTAATCATGCGTGTTTCTTTATTAAACTAGCTGCTTTATTGAACTAGCTTCTTTATTATTAATCATGCGTGTTTCTTTCTTAAACTAGCTGGTTTATTGAACTAGCTTCTTTATTATTCGTATAGGGATTGGTTTCGTGAATCCGATTGCAACACCTGGCTTAAGCCGATGTTAATCTGCTTGGTGCCGCCTTGTGCACGGTATTGGTTTGGATTCGTGTACTGCGCATGTAAGACCACTCGATCCCAGAAGCTTCTGTCCCTGATTTTTTCATCCATACTGAACGTCGGGGCTTTCTAGCGCCTGCTCTCAACAAGTCTCGTTGTCCTCAATTGCTTGTAATATCAAACACCGACGGCACTGTTCATGTCGTATCAAGGAAACCAAAAACGCTGTTTGTTCTTTCATACGGACTTCCAAACAAAGGAGAATGCACAACATGCATGCAAATGCTGCTCTGTCAACTTCCTCGAGCGCTATCTTTGTTTTGTATGCCGCCAGATAGTTTGTTTATTTTCTTTTTAGCAGCCGTCAACCTGAAGTAGTTCTAACACCACTTGTTGAAAGGATTACAGCGCCATCTAGCGTAGCAGAAACGGACAGATCTCTGACCATTATCTGATTACACAAACTCTCATGTGCACAGGGATTTGGGACAGACCACCCGTTGGGTAGGAACACCCAATCCAATCCCAATCCAATCCGATCCTACCATGTGCCCGTAGTGATGGATTTGATTTAGGTTTCTCTTTTGTTCAGTCACTGCAATTTGTTAATTGATGAACATAAATGAGTAACACTTCCATTTTGAGGGCATTCTAGGGTTAGGGTTAGGGTTAGGGTTTGGAGGGCATTCCTAGTTGACCGCATTTTTTCACACCTGCACATTACTGTACATTATCCACAATCTCTTCAATTTACTTTTGAGGTTCTTCAGAAACTCTTCTTAGAACTTGATGCTCCTAATCTACCCCAAAGTCCTTAAACATTATCTGTACTTTTTTTGTTATACCCCACATGGCATTCAGTAGTTGTCCAGCTTGGTATAAAGAGTGATGGTTAGGGTTAGGGTTAGGGTTATAAAGAGTGATGGTGATATTCTGTAGGTTTTATTTTTTGTTTGCAAGTGCCATGTTCTGTATACATTCATACTTTTTGAGGTAAAAAAGAGAGATAGGTGTAGGAGTGTTGTATGAGTTTGGGGGTGTGTATGTGTGTATTGCAAGCATTTCTGTAGTCACTAATATGGATTATGATGCTAAAATGTCAACTTTATACCAATACCTGAATATACTTGATACTTATTACCATGTTGTATTCCATAGCAAAGTTTTGGGGAAGGTAAAAAGACATTATTTTCTTTCTAATGAAGATTATACCAACACAGTCTGAGACATATTACATTCTTGTATTCAGCTGCTTATGTTGGCAGGTCTGTGTGTGAGTTAAAAGCTCTCTACTGCTCTGCTGTTGCCTTGTGATGTGTGACTACAGAAAGAAGCAAAGGTGTCACTTGTATTGATACTGTTGGGAGTGAAAATTGTAATAATCATTGAATAAGTGAAGTTAACTTACCTAATATCAGTGTTCGGAGGACTCAATTTTTTTGGTATAAAGGGTGCACCAATATAAATGAGAGCATCATATAAAAAATTTGAGTGCAGTTTATTCTTAATGTTATCACCTAATAAAATATGACATTGGCTTCATTAACTGAAATCACAACCACAATTCAAATATTACAAACATAAATTGCTATTAGAAAATATTAATATCAACAGTCAACATATAAAGGTAGAGAAATATTTAAACCTTAAGCTGATTTCACTTATGAACGTAAATGTATGTGCTTAGGAATTGTAACTATAAGTACTGTCTTGTATAGATTTTTCCCCCAAAAAATGATCTCTTAGTTTCTGCTTAATTTTTTTACATATACTTTTCTTTATTTATGAAGCAAGTGTACTTAATTTCACTGTGTTACGATCTACTCAATTTTTAAATGTGTAAAAATGTTGCACCAATAAAATTGAGTACTAGGTTGACTTTTTACAGTGTATGATGTGTGTGTTTTAATATGATGTGTGTGTTTTAATATGATGTGTGCGTGTTGTAATATGATGTGTGTGTGTGTTAATATGATGTGTGTGTTTTAATATGATGTGTGTGTTTTAATATGATGTGTGTGTGTTGTAATATGATGTGTGTGTGTTGTAATATGATGTGTGTGTGTTGTAATATGATGTGTGTGTGTTTTAATATGATGTGTGTGTTTTAATATGATGTGTGTGTTTTAATATGATGTGTGTGTTTTAATATGATGTGTGTGTTTTAATATGATATGTGTGTTTTAATATGATGTGTGTGTTGTAATATGATGCGTGTGTGTTGTAATATGATGTGTGTGTGTTGTAATATGATGTGTGTGTGTGTTAATATGATGTGTGTGTGTTGCAAT
>CM050198.1:1747500-1750000 GCA_027475355.1 Coilia nasus
GCACATCAGTCATTACGCTTATGTTGTGTGCGATTTGGTGAGAAAAAAAGCGTTCTTTTCTGTGCCGTTATGAGCCATCTAAGCCATCTCAATAGTTTTGACCTTTGACCTTATAATGTAGCCTACATAAAACCACTTTTAAATACACATCAGTCAGTTTGCATTCATGCATTATTATGTTCATATTCGGATATGAACTTTATTGTGTGATATTTTAAAATTGTTCAGATGACGAAACTAGTGATGATAAATACATCTAATTGCTGCTCAGTAGAGGGTGCTCAGCACCCTTGGTACCCCAGTAGGGGGGGCGGGCAGGCTTTCCTATAGCAAATTGGAAGGTGTGACAATTTCTATTTTCCTTGGGTGAGTCCAGAGCAGTTCAGTGCAGTTGAAATAGCTAATGAGTACAGTCTATAGTTGCAGGTAGATATTGCTATATATTTCTAACCGCCTAACAATGCAATTTTCACTTCCTTTGTGTGTCTCCAGTGCTCAATTAAACAGATAATTATGACCGCCACTAGCGAAGCTAGCGAAAGCGGTCATTATAGTGTTGCCGCGACTTTTTTCCCTTTTTTTTTTTTTTAGCAATTTTCCGTCAACGGTTTCCGGGACACTGGAAGTCAGGGGGACATGAATCTTTGTAGGCATGTAGCCCTAGAACTTCTTCAGCGAATAAAAGCTTTTGGCCCCCCAAGGGCCACCCCCCCCCCCCCCCCCGCTGTGCCAGTGTCCATCGAAGAGGGGGAGACCGGCAAAAGTTTCTGCTGAATAACTCAATGAACGTTTCACCCAACGACATGAAATGTTTGTGATATGTCGGTGTTACAGAGACATATCGACCCAGACCATAAACACTCACTTGAAGCATAGTGCCACCTAGTGATAAGGGTAAATGCAAAAATTGGGATTTTGAGTTGCTAATATCTTGGACCGAGAAGGTGGGAACTAGAGCTGTGCGATATGGGAAAAAATGAATATCCCGATACATTTTCTCCATTTCACGATATACGATATATATCTCGATATTTTGAAATATCCTTTATAGGACCCTATGAAATCACACTTTTACTTTTTACTGTTATCACTACAATCCCGGCCGATTACATACCATTCATGGTTAACTTTAAAGGTGGTATCCAGGAAAACATTAAAGATTTTCATAGTGATTAACCACAATTGAGTTGAAATAAGACTGTTTTTTTTTTGTTTTTTTTTTCAAATAAAGCACAAAGTGCAAAAACAATCTTCAAAATTACAGCAAAGTGATAAATGCAAACAGAGCTGCCCACAACTGTGCAAAAACCAAAAAGTGCAAACTCAAGTAGAAATCCTGAGAGACAAGTGCTTTCATGAAATTACTTTTAAAAATATAGAGGTAGATCTCCCAGAAAATGACGTGTGTGGCATTAACTACAACGCACACATTTAGCCTTGTGTGTGTGCGCGTGTGTATGTGTGAGAGAGAGAGAGAAAAAGAGAGAGAGAGAGAGAGAGAGAGAGAGAGAGAGAGAGAGAGAGAGAGATCTGCACAACATATTTCAACCTGCACAATTTTCAACTGTACTGGGCTGGTTTAGGGGTTTTAGCAGGTGTGCATGCTGTTCGGAGTTTGACGGACTCTGCATACTATGCCGGGTAGGTTTTGGGGTGGTGAAACATGTTTGTGGTGCTGCTGCCTTTCGTCGGGACAGTTTTTTTGCACACTTGCATATTGGGGTTACCTGCTCCACGTTCCCGATATCCATAAAACGTCCGGATTACTGATCCCTTATTGCCTCTTTTAGGAACAAGCTGTTCGTCCGCTTCCATGTTCTATTGCATTAGGTAGGGTATACTGTACGACAGCTAGTGTTCGCGCTGCCTGCAAACCGAAAGAAATTACAAAATGAAGTTCCCTCCGTTCCGCACCTAGATGTCGCGTGGGATTGGTTGGTGAGTGTTTGACGAGAGTGTGCGTTTTTTTAACCCCTCACTCGTGTTACTGCCTGAGGGAAAAGGAGAAAGCCACCAGAACGTTTTAAACATGAAAGCAAGACGAGTCTCGGCTGCTGCTTAAAAAAAAAACAGATGACCATAAAATACTCGATACATACGATATAATAATTTTATGTATCTCACAAATCTATTTCGGAGATAATTTCGTATATTCGATATATCGCACAGCCCTAGTGGGAACTGCACAAAATACGTCATGCACGATCACCACAAAGACCTCTAACATCACAGCACATGCCATACAATTTGGTCCATAGGGGGCGCTGTAATTGTAGAAAATGTCATTTTGCCTATTATCTAGAGAATGCTAATGTTTACAACAACTTTTTTTTTATCGTGAAATCTATTGACCCTCACGCATTGAAAGCACTGGTCAATGCCCACTTCCAATGAAAACAATTTCCGTGAAATTTTAACATTGCGAAAACAAATTTGAACAAACTCGTCATAGGCCGTTCATGTGAATCTCACCAAATTTGGTATATGTCATCTACAGACA